>CM074724.1:384852010-385365019 GCA_037306005.1 Rhinophrynus dorsalis
TTTGGGGGCCATGGACCCCAAATATCTCCTAAAGAGGGACACTTGAGGGTATAGTCCCCTAATATCTCCTAAAGAGGGGCACTTGAGAGGTATACTCCCCTAATATCTCCTAAAGAGGGACATAGGGAGGCATGGACCCCTGATATCTCCTAAAGAGGGACACTTGGGAGGTATGGACCCGGATATCTCCTAAAGAGGGACACTCGGGAGGTATGGACCCGGATATCTCCTAAAGAGTGACACTTGAGCAGTATGGACCCGTAATATCTCCTAAAGAGGGACACTTGAAAGGTATAGTCTCCTAAAATCTCCTAAACACGGACACTTGGGAGTTATGGATGACTAATATATCCTAAAAGGGGACACTTGGGAGGTATGGATTCCTAATATCTACTAAAGAGGGACACTTGGAGGTAAGGACCCCCAATATCTCCTAAAGAGGGTCATTTGGGAGATATGGACCCTAATATCTCCTAAACAGCGACACTTGAGCAGTACGGACCCCTAATATCTCCTAAAGAGGGACACTTGGGAGGTACGGCACATAATATCTCCTAAAGAGGGACACGAAAGATATGAATAATTATTTCCCAGCAGCCACCAGGATGTTCTGCCCAGAGGAAAGTAAATTAAGGTATATTATTCAGAGGTAGTAGTCTTTCTTTAAGTGGCTATTCCTAGCAGTCACACAAAGTCGTGTGCATTATTCATGCTGAAATCTGTGCCATTGAGTGAACGTTTCATAAAGCTTCATTCTGCCACTTTTAGTGCAGGCGGCAGAGGTGACAGAGGATTATAAATCAATATTACAGGTGTGTTATTTCTCTGAATCTTTGCAGGAAATCTTCACACCTCTCTATTTCTTCAGACCCCTGATTACCGACTGGAACATGTCCCTTTAAAATGAGCCTATTTAGAGCACAGATGCTCAATGAATTCAGCAGACAGACGGTGTAATGGAATGTCAGCTTTCCAGTCTGTTGCCTCCAAGTCATGGTGTTTTTTTTTTATTTTTTATTAATTTCTTGTCTCCGTTTCCAGGGCTGCCTTTGGGGTTTTAATTCTGTTTCCTTATTAGCCACCCCCATCCCCAATTGGATTGCAATTAAACATCAAAACCTGAAAATAAACATGTTCCACATGCAACCATTAGCAAGAGGCTGATTTAATAAGAACTGGAGTCACTTTGTGGCAAGCCAACAGCACCATGGGGGGTGAATAAAAATCCAGCAAATTCCCATTGATTGATATGGGTCTTTTAACTCACTGAAAGATTGAGAGGTCTCCAGCGTACTGAGCAGAAATGAATTGGAAACCTCTGTAGCTTTTAAGGGGATTAAAGCTCCATTTAAAACAGGGAACTTTTATATGTCTCTAATTGTCATACCTGCATTCCTTCTAAGTGCCCCTCTTTAGGAGATATTAGGGGTCCGTGCCTCCGAAGTGTTCCTCTTTAGGAGATATTAGGGGTCGATACCTCCCAAGTGTCGCTCTTTAGGAGATATTAGGGTCTGTACCTCTCAAGTGTTCCTCTTTAGGAGATATTAGGGGTCCATACCTCCCAAGTGTCCCTCTTTAGGAGATATTAGGGGTCCATACCTCCCAAGTGTTCCTCATTAGGAGATATTAGGGGTCCATACCTCCCAAGTGTTCCTCTTTAGGAGATATTAGGGGTCTGTACCTCCAAAGTGTCCCTCTTTAGGAAATATTTGGGCTCCATACCTCCTAAGTGTTCCTCTTTAGGAGATATTAGGGATCCATACCTCCCAAGTGTTCCTCTTTAGGAGATATTAGGGATCCATACTTCCCAAGTGTTCCTCTTTAGGAGATATTAGGGGTCTGTACCTCCCAAATGTCCCTCTTTAGGAGATATTAGGGATCCACACCTTCCAAGTGTTCCTCTTTGGGAGATATTAGGGGTCCACACCTCCTAAGTGTCCCCTATTATTAGGAGTTCATACCTCCCAAGAGTCCCTCTTTAGAAGATATTAGGGATCCATACTTCACAAGTGTCCCTATTTAGGAGATATTAGGGGTCCATACCTCCCAAGTGTCCCTCTTTAGGAGATATTAGGGATCCATACTTCACAAGTGTCCCTATTTAGGAGATATTAGGGGTCCATACCTCCCAAGAGTCCCTCTTTAGGAGATATTAGGGATTCATACCTCCCAAATGTCCCTCTTTAGGAGATATTAGGGCTCCATACTTCCCAAGTGTCCCTCTTTAGGAGATATTAGGGGTCCACACCTCACAAGTGTCCCCTCTTATTAGGAGTTCATACCTCCCAAGAGTCCCTTTTCAGGAGATATTAGGGATCCACACCTCCCAAATGTCCATCTTTAGGAGATATTAGCGCTCCATACGTCCTCTTTAGGTGATTTTAGGGGTACATATCTTCCAAGTGTCCCTCTTTATGATATATTAGGGCTCCATACCTCCCAAGTGTCCCTCTTTAGGAGATATTAGGGCTCCATACATCCCAAGTGTACCTCTTTGAGAGCCAAATCCCTCTGTCCTCTTTCTCACCCTTATGTCCCTCTTTTTTGGAGATCAGAATGTGTGGTATACATATAAGGGTATCACATTGCTCCACAACAATAAACCTCACATTACTATTTGCTTAGACTTCAGTATATGTGCTTATAAATTAGTCTGTGTAAATAACATAATTTGGTCTTGTAAATTATTTATTTAGTTACACAAAGAGGTGTCAATAGGTCATGAAATAACCTAAAGATTTTTGGTAATGCCCTGCCCTCCAGCCATGGTCAGCAACACCCGCTAAAACAAAAATGTCCCTCTTTGGCCATTTGAAATGTTGGAAGGTATGCATTAAGGTAATCCGTGCTGCTGCATTCTGTATGAACTGAAGTGTATGGAGTTAGGAAACAGGAAGACCAGAGAGAAGAAGGTTACAATAGTTCGTGCAGGATAGGATGAGGGCTTGTGTAACAATTTTATCTGTAGAGGAACAGAGGAAGGGATGGAATTTTCCTATGTTACACAAGAGAAAGAGGCAAGAGATGGCAATTGCATTAATATAAGAAGAGAATGTTCCCCCCACTCACTGACACTTTTACGCAATGCATTGCCCGTGTACTCAAGAACTAAAAGTGTCCACTGTCCGTGAGTGGGGAAGATACTAAATAAAAAATAACAAATACAACGTTTTTGAAAAGTCTCTTAGAATCACCAAAGTCGCTTTTAGGTAACAGGGTCCCTTTAAAGGGATAGTAATACTTTGTTTTATCTTTATTTTATTTTGTAGGCATTAAAAAATCATGAAGAATGATATAAGTCTTATCTCTCAAACCTTTATGGTTTAAGAGATATTCACAAACAAAGTATCCCCCCCCTGTTCAGCCAGATCAGAAGGGAGGTGCCCAAGTAAATTGCAGAGAGGGACAATCTTCAATTAAGATAAAGGAAAAAGCTGAAAAACTTGTCAAGGGGGGCAGGGTTTTCATTGTTCTCATAGGAAGAAGATTGTCCCCTGCTGTTATCTGTCTGGTCTATGGACTGGATTCCACATCTGAGATGGCTTACACTAGGTAAAAGGGGCGGGAGGGGAAACTTTGCTTGTGAATATCTCTCAAACCATAAAGGTTTGAGAGATAAGACTTATATCATTCTTCATGTTTGTTTTCATGCCTACAAAATAAAATAAAGATAAAACGAAGTATTACTATCCCTTTAAATTCCCAAAAACTGAATAATTTCATCACTACCAGTGACTGAGACTGATTTACACAGAAGATACTGAATTTGTAGGCACTTTATAAATAAATAATGAGCACGATAATGTGTAAGGGACCTTGTTATGTGGAGCTTTTAACGTCAGCCAGAGAAGCTTGAATCCCAATTCAGAATCATTAACCTGCCAGCTTTGTGAATTATATGAATACAGTACAGTTTTTCTCTTAAAGGAGACATAACACCTTTGAATAATAATCCCCCATTTACCTTACAATGGCCAGAAAGTCCTTATGGCCCTTATGAATTTCCTTGCTTATCAGTTCAAGAAATAACATCTTCAGTCAGCCCTGGATTTCAGAAATGACAGGTTCTAGCGGGACACAAACGTGACCCACTACGCATGGTAATCTTAACCCCTTAAGGGTCAAGGGTGTGCAAACCCCTCCGGTTCTTAATCCCTCAAGAACCACGGTCCTGGGAAGTAACCATCCCTTAAAGGAATAGTAATACTTGAAAATAATTTGATTTTATATTGTAGCCCTTAAAAACATTAAAAATAATATAAGTCTTATCTCCCAAACCTTTATGGTTTGGGAGATATTAGCAAGTAAAATAAAGTAAAGTTCTCTTTTCCTGGCTGTTTTAGCCAAGTCTGCTATCTAGTGGACAGATTTGGAATCCGGTCCACAGATCAGCCGGCAGCTCTTTAGCAGTGAAGATATCACGACCTTTAAAGAGAACTACTTCATTGGAACTGTCTACAAAGTGTTCCTGGCTTGCAAGCACACTTTGTAGACCATTCCAATGAAGAAATTATTTTTAAAGATCGTGATCTTGGCACTTCTGAAGAGGCGTGGCCGGTCTGCGGACCGTATCTCAAATCTGACACCTAGAGCAGTGACGTCACTCCAGGGGAAACTAAAGGTTTGGGAGATAAGACTTATATCATTTTCAATGTTTTTTTAAGGGCTACAATATAAAATAAAATTATTTTCAAGTATTACTATCCCTTTAAGGAACACTTTGACCCTTGCCGACATAGTGAGTGCTATTTCAATACTATCAGGGTTGAATTTCAAGAGTAATTGAATGATAAAGTATCCCCCTCCCACCCTTTTTACCTAGTGTAACAATGCTCAGCTGAGATGTGGAATATGGTCCATAGTCCGGACAGATCATTGCAAGGGACAATCTTCTTACTGTGATCATAAGGAAAACCCTGCCCCCCCTTGACAGGTTTTTCAGGTTTTTCCTTATGCTCACTGAAGATTGTCCCCCTCTGTGATCCATCCGGACAGTCTTGCTGCTCTGAGATGAGCAGTGTTACATCAGTAAAAGGGGCAGGAGGGGGATACTTTATCATTCAGTTACTCTTAAACTACAACTCTGACAGTATTGAAATAACACTCTCCATGGCCCAAATACTATGAAGATTAGTTGGAGCTGCTGTTATTGTGAAACATTACTACCTCTCTAAGGCAAAAACCATGTGACGGTCATATCATGTAACATGGGCCTTAAGGGGTTAATGGATTAAGAAGGCTCATACATTTTGAAGCTGAATGTATATACTCCTGCCTCTTCTTCTTCATGAACAATAAAACATGAGTGTATTTTTATTTCCTATTTACCATTTACATATGACACCCCTTCCTTGACAAACTTTGGCAAATCATGATACAGAGCTCTCCGTCTGAGTGATACAAAGGTACCCCCAGGTGGGGAATTTTTCCACTCAAAAATTAAGTTTTGTTTTTTTTTAATTAAACTGCAATTTTCTAATCTGGTCAACAGGTGGTGCTGTTGCTATCACTGACTATGGGGTGTTTATAGTCAGCGACTCAAGTTCACCATAGAGTGCATAAAAAAAAGACATTTGGACACTGGTTGGTATTGTAGATTGGTATTGTAGATTAACCCTTTGTTGCATTGCACACCCATCTGAGCAAGAAAGTTTTAACTAAAAATTATTCTTAGCTTTAATATCTTTAGAACAAAAAAACTCCAATCAGTGTGAGTACCTTTGTTTCACTCAGCAGGAAATTCTGCTTTAATGCTTATTTTTTCATACTGGATGTTTACTGCTCCTTTAAGCATGCCTTAACCCTTTAACGACCCTTGGTGGTAATAGTACATCATGGGTCGATCTGACTGAACAACCCATGATGTACTATGACCGTCATGGAATTCCGGGCTCCCCCCGCGGCTGCACGTCATTCGGGGAGTCCGGAACTGGAAGAACCAAAAAAAAAATGCTCAGTGGTCCTTAACTGACCGCGACGATCTGCCGGTCATTAAGGGGTTAAAGGAATAAAACAATAATATGTGTATTGCCTTGATAAAAAAAAGAAATATTAATGCCCTGAAGTGATATCTAGCAAGGGAAGGGTTGTGTGAGAGTGAGTGTATGGGTATTTTGGTCCTTCCATTCCAATGTGCCTTGTTTCTTGACATGCACTAGCGAAGTGCAAATGAAATCACTGTAAATGTTTACCTCTTTCTTGCGTATTATATAGGGCAGGTATCCCGAAGCTGCTCTCATTAACATCTTAACCCTTTGTGTGCCAGAGGGGTACGCAACGCATTGTTTGCAATGCGTTGCGTACCCCTCTGGCACTCAAAGTGTTAATGATGGTGTTGTGTGTTTCATCATTTACACCATAGGTATCATACATTCACATAAATGCTTTTTTCAGCTAAGGTAAAAACACGGCAACTCAGATATGCTCGTGATTCTTATGTTCTCATGGAGAAATATCCATCACTCTCATGATCAGTTTAAAGGGATAGTAACGTGTCACAATAAAAACAGCTCCAATTAATCTTCATAGTATTTGGGCCATTGAGAGTGTTATTTCAATACTGTCAGAGTTGTAGTTCAAGAGTAATTGAATGATAAAGTATCCCCCCCCCCCGCCACTTTTACTGATTAGTGTTGAGCGAGCATGCTCGGCCGATACTCGGATCGGCTCGAGCATCGCTCTGCTCGGCACATGGCGGTACTCGTACGAGTACCGCCATGTGCTCGCCCGCCATGTTCGGGTGGCAGGGATCTGTGCCGGAGGAGGCACAGATCTTGCAGACGCTCCGCTGGACCACCAGGGACTGGAGGTAGGGGGCATTGCGGAGATGAAGGGGGCATTGCGGAGATGAAGGGGGACATTGTGGAGATGAAGGGGGACATTGTGGAAGGGGGACATTGTGGAAGGGGGGCATTGCGGAGATGAAGGGGGCATTGCGGAGATGAAGGGGGACATTGCGGAGATGAAGGGGGACATTGTGGAAGGGGGACATTGTGGAAGAGGGGCATTGTGAGATGAAGGGGGGCATTAACCAGGCACCCTCCCCTCATCAGAGCAGGGGGTGCCTGGTGTAATGCTCGAGTCCTCCCATTTAATGCAATGGGGTTCGGGTGCTCGGCCGAGCACTCGAGCCTCAGGGGGTGCTCGGTCAGAGCACCCGAACACCCGAGCATCGGGGTGCTCGCTCAACACTATTACTGATGTAACACTGCTCACCTCAGTGCAGCAAGACTGTCCGGATGGGTCACAGAGAGGGACAATCTTCAGTGATCATAAAGAAAAACCTGAAAAACTGTCAAGGGGGGCAGGGTTTTCCTCATGTTCACAGTAAGAAGATTGTCTCTTGCTGTTATCTGTCCGGTCAAGAGACCAGATTCCACATCTGAGGGGAGTCGGCTTACACTAGGTAAAAAGGGTGGGAGGGGGTACTTTATCATTCAATTATTCTTGTACTGCAACTCTGACAGTATTGATATAACACTTTATATGGGTCAAATACTATGACGATTAATTGGAGCTGCTGTTTTTGTGAAACATTACTATCCCTTTAGAGGTAAAATGTACTGATGCTGGTCAGTGTTTTGGATATATTCACATACTTGTTATCAAGACATTAAAGTGATTTTCCATTGTTACAACATCTCCCTCCACATGTTCAATAGTTAGTCACTATGAAAAACATCGCACAAAAAATATCTTTTGTTACCTGCTCACATTACGGTAGACTATACTCCTTGAAAACAGTCCTTAGCAAGCATGCAAATGTAGTACACTAAAATGTATTTTTAAATATGCACAGTTGCTGATCACTGCAGTAGAGGGTTTTTTTTTAAAGGGATAGTAATACTTCGTTTTATCTTTATTTTATGTTGTAGGCATTAAAAAAAACATGAAGAACAATATAAGTCTTATCTTTCAAACCTTTATGGTTTGAGAGATATTCACAAGCAAAGTTTCCCCTCCCGCCCCTTTTACCTAGTGTAAGCCGTCTCTTCTCAGATGTGGAATCCAGTCCATAGACCAGACAGATAACAGAAGGGGACAATCTTCTTCCTATGAGAACAATGAAAGCCCTGCCCCCTTGACACGTTTTTCAGCTTTTTCCCTTATCTTAATTGAAGATTGTCCCTCTCTGCAGTCTACCTGGGCACCTCCCTTCTGCTCTGGTTGAGTAGTGGTACATCAGTAAAAGGGGCAGGAGGGGAAACTTTCCTTGTGAATATCTCTTAAACCATAAAGGTTTGAGAGATAAGACTTATATCGTTCTTCATGTTTTTTTAAAGCCTACAAAGTAAAATAAAGATAAAACGAAGTATTACTATCCCTTTAAGTCACAGTACATAGCATTATTTTATTGAGCTTTTCCTTCCTGTGTATGAAAAAATGTGTCAGACGTTAGTAGAATTAACCCTATGAGTGCACGTGGGGTATAATTACCCCGCCAGCATTCATAGGGTTAACCCGACTAAGTTAAAAAAAAATTACCATTAAAAGCAACACTTACCATTAATCCTGATGTCCAGCAGAGTCCTCAGCTTCCTGGTCATCTTCTGCCTTTTCTTCAGTCTTCTTCCTTCTGTCTGTAAAAGAAAACAAATATATGAATACAAAGCATTAATGGTGACATTATTTAACCTTTTGAGTGGCAGAGTGGTACGCAACGCGTTGCTAAGCAACGCGTTGTGTACCTCACTGGCTTTCAAAGGGTTAAATCTTTGTGCCATGCATATGAATAAGTAAATGCCTCCATTTAATGCCCAAGTACATAAGTGTCATGAAGAAATATTATAAATATAGGCCATGATGAAATGTCATGAATAAATGCAAAGTATCTGAACTTAGCTAAAATCTTCATGTCTCCGACTCTAGGTACGGCCGCAGAGGTGGTGGCGGAGACACTGATGAGCAGCACATCCCATCCAATCAGTTTCAGGAACAGCCACTTGCATCTGATTGGCTGGGATGTGCTTAAGATTATCCCAGCCAATGGCTGTGAGGGAAATGGAAGTCAGACTGCCCATATATAAAGGCAGGCTCACTTCCAATTCCCTCACTGTGCTACGGGCATTGGCCTGTACAGGAGTGAAGAGGACCCGTGCGGCTCATCTGTGCCTCGGCTGCACCAAGTGGTGGAGACATGAAGATTTTTAGCTAAGTTCAGATAATTTGCATTTATTCATGACATTTCATCATGCCCTATATTTATAGTATTTATTCATGACATTTTTATGTACTTGGGCATTAAATGGAGGCATTTACTTATTCATATGCATGGCACAATGTTTTAACCCTTTGAGCACCAGTGAGGTAAACAACGCATTGCTTTGCAATGCATTGCGTACCCCTCTGCTATTCAAGGGTTTAAACGAGGTCATCGTTAATGCTTTGTATTCATATATTAGTTTTCTTTTACAGCCAGAAAGAAGAGAAGGAAGAAGACTGAAGAAAAGGCAGAAGATAGAAGAAAGAAGAGAAGGACAGTGGATGACAGGTAAGTGTAACACATATAACTTAACGATCAGTGCTTGGCAGTATGTCAGGAACTGATTGTTAGCTTTTTTACTGTTAAGTTCTCAATACTGCCATTATTTAGCGGCGTTTTGGGAACTTAATGCACAAAACGGAAGTTTGGCCACAAGACCATTTTTGTGGCCTAACGTCCGTTGTGCTTTAAGCCTGTAGGAATACCGACCAAGACATCTTCTTTTTGCTGGTCGGTATCCATTTTGCCCTACCGGCTTTTTCATCGCCAGCATTTGGATAGAGCCCTAAATGAGCCATAAATTGTTGCAGATCATAATGTAAAAAAATATTGGACTATCTCACTGTGTGAATTTGGCCCTTTACTCCAAGACCCTGAGATCTGAGTCAAAAACCTCACAGAGTACCCAGGTATGGCTATAGGCAGTAATGTATATAAGGGTTGTTCAAGTTCAGTCCTCAAGGGCCACCAACAGTTCAGGATATAAGGATTTCCCTGATTACACACAGGTGAGTCAGTCACAATGACTGATCCACTGATTAACTCACCTGTGTGTAATCAGGGAAATCTTTACACCCTGGACTGTTGGTGGCACTAGAGGACTGAACTTGGACAGCTCTGATGTATGCTATACTTTGGTTCATCCTATATAATAATTTGCTAAATCGTGTGTAACACCGCGACATGCGCAGTAGACACTGCTGCGTGTGCTGCAGTCATACGCGGTAGAGACTGCCCGCGCCGCGGCTGATACAGAGCTGGGCGCTCCGAAGGAGCGTCCAGCTCTGTATCAGCCGCGGTGTGGGCAGTCTGTACTGTGCGCGACAGCCCCGCGACCGGGTGGCAGTGGCACTGTGGCCCGTGTAACAGGCTGTTCAACTAGTATTTAAATAATTTATATGAAGGTACCATGAAATGTCTCCTAGAGGAGACCGGGACTGGCAGTCACGCGCACAAATGTCTGTAGCAAAGATATCTGCTCTTTTGCCTGGTGTCAGTCTCCGCACAAGTAGGATTTTGGACTAACGTGGTAATTATTCTGGATAACAGTACTAATAGTAAACTAAATGGCTAATTATGGCGGGGGGACTTTAATGGGGTGATAGTTTCCCTTTAACCACAGCTCATACGTTACCATCCTTTTACCTATATTACAGTGCAATATGTTGGCACCTTTTAAATAAATAATGACAATAATAATGGTTGAAGCCTCCATATAGTTTTTTTTTTCCTTTAATTAGCTTAATTAGTGGTAGGATTTCTTTAGCTTTCAAAGTTCAAAAACAGAAGGTTCCTTTAGACTAATGACAATACGACATTCCATCTCTTTCTTCTAATATGTGAATCCGTAGGTTCCAATTGTTTTGGATTCCCATCACAACTCATTCTGGGCAGAATACCGCTGGTTAATTAAGTTCTTTTATGTCCTATTAGGAAAAGAATAATCACCTAGATAAAAGATAAAGCTTTTTTTTTTCAAGTCAAAGAACCAAGTTAAAAAAAAAAAAAAAAAATATGAGATTCTTGTAAATCAGAAGAAATAATTTTTAAAATATACAGCTGCACCACAGGAAAAGAGTTTCCATTGATTTCAATGGGGGGGTGTCTTTAAAGGGATAGTAATACTTAATTATTACTAACGCCTATATTAAAGTCCTATTAAAAATAAATGTATTGCCCCAAGTGTCATCTCTCAAATCTTTATGGTTTGAGAGATAATCGCTCCTAAAGTTGCCCTCTCCCTCCCCCTTCCCCATAGTCAGCATTCTAGCTGACTGCAGGGAAGCCTGTTGTACGATCATCAGGCGGCTCTGCGGCACAGCCAAGATCGCATTAATATAAAATAAATCTTTCACTGAAATGGTCTTCTACTTGTGCTTGGTTTGTGATTGGTTTGCAAGCACACGTAGAAGACCGTTTTAGTGAAAAATTTCTTTTTTAATAACTCAATCGCAGCTCTGCTGCAGAGCCACCTGATGATCGTAAGACCGGATTTCCCTTCAGTCATCTACAACTCTGACTACGGGGAAGGGGGAGGGAGAGGGCAACTTTAGGAGCGATCATCTCTCACTCCTAAAGCTGAGGGCAATACATTTATTTTTAATATGACTTTAATATAGGGATTAGCAATAATTAAGTATTACTATCCCTTTAAAGTTTAACCCTTTGAGTGCCAGAGGGGTTTCCAATGCATTGCAACAGAATACTTGCTAATAACACTCTCTCACAGTTACCTTACTATGGCTAGAAAATCCTAATGACCCCTCTGAATTTTGCTACAATTAGTCCTGGATTTCAGGTCCAGGGAATCAGACATGGCAGTTGCTGACATTTTGTTTTTGTTTTTTTTTAAACTGAAGCAAAGCGTTCATAAGCCTACTTAACCCTTTAAGAACCAGAGGAGTGATCAATGCTTTGCTTTACTTATGGTTACCATCAGGGCTGGCTTTACAGAGCAGGCCAGTATAACAAACAAACTGGGCGGCACTAATCACAATATGGATCTGCAGCAATAATATAGTGCAAGACTCACCAGACTCATTTCTCAGTTCCTCCAAGGTGCCATCTCCAAACAGACTGCCACACAGTCTTCAGAGATACAAGAACAGTCGAATCTCACACTTCAACTTCGGAATGGATAATAAGTGAAATCACTTTTTTATTGAATAGAGAGTTATGTAGACACACCGAGCACTATCGTCTTACACATTTTGCACAATCTATGAGTAAGCATAGTTATGTGTGAAACACATAAGGCGATAGTGCTCGGTGTGTCTGTGTAACTCTCTATTCAGTAAGGAAGTAATTTTACTTATTATCCATTTCAAAGTTCAGTTGCACGATTCGTCTGTTTTTACATCCCATGCCCCTAGGCATGGCACTCTAGGTGTCTTTAACTCCACTCATAGCCACACCCACACTAGTCACATGACCACACCCCCAATCCCACCCACTGTTTCTTGACACAGAAAATACCATTGAACTATAAAAAGCATGGGGGAAAAAAATGGAGCTGCTACCGTGATTCCCAATGCATTGCTTCATTATGTATTAGAGATCTTACTAACATCTTAGGGATTAAATAATAGCCTGTAAAGTAGGCTGACCAGACCTCACCTTTATCCGGGGACACATAGGAAATAGGCATATTTCAGGACTGCACTGAAATCAAGCAGCGCTGCAGTATGCATTTTTCATATATGTCTCCGGATAAAGGTGAGGTCTGGTCAGCCTACTGTAAAGAGGTATAAAACTGGTGCAGGTACATTCAGATTGCTCTGGCCACACCCACAATTCAGAATGTGGGTGTGGCCAGCACAGTTCAGGCACCGCCCCTCAAATCTGGAGCTCTGAGCAGCTGCCTACTCTGTCTGTTGGGAAATCTGGTCCTGGTTACCATCCCTATTTCTCACAATGCTCCACCAATAGACCAACTTGCTCTCAAATGACAGAGAAAAAGACAACTGTTATCACCATGATTCTCAGTTTATTTGAGTCTGTAATTTTTGGGGTACACCTAACATTTTCTAGGACATTTGTTATGGATGTAATGAAGCGACACATACATGAATACAGAGAGATTCTTAGGTCTTGCAAAAATAATACTGATGTAACACTGCTTACCTCAGAGCAGCAAGACTGTCCAGATGGATCACAGAGAGGGACAATCTTCAGTGATCATAAGGAAAAACTTGAAAAACCTGTCAAGGGGGGCAGGGTTTTCGTTATGCTCACAGTAAGAAGATTGTCCCTTGCTGTGATCTGTCCGGTCAAGAGACCGGATTCCACATCTGATGGGAGGTGGCTTACACTAGGTAAAAGGGACGGGAGAGGGATACTTTATCATTCAATTACTCTTGTACTATAACTCTGACAGTATTGAAATAACACTCTCCATGGCCCAAATACTATGAAGATTAATTGGAGCTGCTGTTTTGTGAAACATTACTATCCCTTCAGCATTCATAAAAAGAGAGCTCTCTGCCCATGACCAAGGCCCATGTAAACATTTTCAAAATAGTACAATATCTCGGATAAATGATATACTACATCTGAGTTTAAATACAAAAAAGAACAAATAGATATAACTGACTGCTGCATGAAAGGCAGAACCATAAACTAAAATAAAATATACAGGTTCCTGGGGAGCTCAAAATAGCATGTTCAATAGTATTCAAATACTCTATCTTGGATACATATACAAAGTAAACAAAGCCAGGTTATTTATTGATAAAGGACAGGGTTAAAGGAGCAGTAAACTTATTTTTATGAAAACACATATTTTATAGAGCTTTTCCTGCTGAATAAAACAAAGTCACTCCCACTGCTGTCAGATGTTTTATTCAAAATGTATATCAGTTCAAATAACCAGGAAGTGACTTTACTGTGTTTATTCCTGATAGTTCTAACTGACAGGAAGTGAATTTACTGTGTTTACTTCCTGATAGTTCTAACTGACAGGAAGTGAAGTTACTGTGTTTACTTCCTGATAGTTCTAACTGACAGGAAGTGACAGGCAGTTTCTATCACATTCTATGGAGAATTGTATGTCTCTGACTTTTCTGACTTTCCTCCCCATTAGAATCTAACAGGAAATCTAATTAGAATTTGACCACTAGAGGGCCCTACTAATGTAAAAAAACATGGGTTTAAACTGTAATAACTCTGGAAATATAACTCTCACGGCAATGGGAGTGCCCTTATTTTACTCAATAGGAAAATCCCTACAATATATATTTTTTCATAAAAAAAGTTTACTGCTCCTTTAAGGACAGGCTTTGATGCACAGACTTATTTTTGTTTACTTTCTATATGTACCAAGATATAGTCCTTGCTGCTTTCCTGACTGCACACATCCTATATAATAATTTGCTAAAACGCGTGTAATGCTGCAGTCATGCGCAGTAGACACTGCTGCGCGTGCTGCAGTCATGCGCAGTAGAGACTGCCCGCACCATGGCTGATACAGATCTGGACGCTCTGTATCAGCCGCAATGCAGGCAGTCTCTACTGCGCATGACTGCCCTTGACCGGCTGGCAGTGGCACTACGGCCCGTGTAACAGGCTCTTCAACTAGTATATAACTATTTGAATAATATTGTTAATGCTACTTTGAGTAGGGTGACCACGGGTCCCGGAATGTCCGGGACTGTCCCTTATTTGAAGCCTATGTCCCGCGTCCCGGGTCATCTCCCACCGGGACAAAGAAGTGTCCCGGAATGAAGCCAAGCCACCCACACAGGAGCACAAACAGTCACTCACTGACTCTCCCTCAGCCCTATTCTGCCAACCGGGACTATGTGCGCCTGCGCGCTGCTTCTAGGCCGGGGACAGGAGGTGCGGGGAAGGGAGCAAACATGGCGGCGTCCAGCAGATAAATGGTACCGTTAGAGAGCACAGTGGGGAGAACTGACTCACTTGGACTCTTCCACAAAAAAGGCTTTAGCAGTGGCCAGAGGAGGAGGAAGAGTCGCGAGCAACTGTTACTGAGCTCGTGAGAATAGGAGGGGCGGGGGCAGGAGTCCCGGATATAGCGCTGCTCCAGTGAGGTAAAGTGCTGATTCTGCTGGTCAGTATTCTTTGAATGTAATATGTGTATGTGTAATTTAGGGTGACCACATGTCCCGGAATGGCAGAACGGAAATGTGGTCACCCTAATTTTGAGCTCCCCAGGAACCTGTATATTTTAAAATATATTTTGGGAGGTTTGGGCTCCTCCCCTCTTGGGTATTAACTCCCTGTCTATTCAGGTTATAGCTGAATTGGGAAGGTATAAATACCTCCATTGTTCTACTCAAAGGGGGTTTTGCTCCCAGTAGAGGTAAGGACGTATCACTGTTTTTTAATTGAATTATACTGAATACATTTTCACTTGGGTTTGAGGCAGATAGGGACTTACCTGAATCTGGGGGGCCTTGATGTGGCAGGCAAGCTTAACTGTTTAGATAAATGTAACTAAACCACACTGTTTGTTATCTATAGTAAGTCACAGGTTATGTATTTGCAAAGGCCAATATTTCATGTGTAGACCTCTTTTTATTTATATTGTATACAAAGTTATAAGCTAGTCCTTCTACTAAACAAATTAAAGTGATAGTAATGTTTCACAAAAAAAGCAGCTCCAATTAATCTTCATAGTATATAAGCCAATGGAGAGTGTTATTTCATTGTAGTTGTAGTTCAACAGTAATTGAATGATAAAATTCCCCCCTCCCACCCCTAGTGTAAGCCACCTCTTCTCAGATGTGGAATCTGGTCCATAGACCAGACAGCTCACAGCAAAGGACAATCTTCTTACTGTGAGAACAATGAAAACCTTGCCTCCCTTGACAGGATTTTCAGGTTTTTCCATTATCTTAATTGAAGATTGTCCCGCTCTGCAATCTACCTGGACACTCCCTGCTGCTCTAAGCTGACCAGTGTTACATCAGTAAAAGGGGCGGGAGGGATACTTTATCATTCAATTACTATTGAACTACAACTCTGACAGAACTGAAATAACACTCTCCATGGCCCAAATACTATGATGATTAATTGGAGCTGCTTTTATTGTGAAACATTACAATCCCTTTAAGAGCTACTTATTTGAAGGGCATAGATCTTGGGTGTCCAACGTGCAGCCCATCTGACCCCGGGGTGCAGCCCGCCTGAGATTTAAAAAAATATATATATTTTTAAAACCTAATTAACTAGCACACATGAATTAGTAGGCCATTAAGACTTAACCTCCTGCATGCCATTACCATACATTTCAAGAATAGATGTCTGCTACATATCAGTATTGTCACTTACTTGATTGATAAATAAATTAATCCATACGTTTGAATAAGTGACAGGCTACAATTCACCATCATTATCAAGAAAAATAATGCGGGCCTCGCACTTATGGCTTTCTGATCATGTTGTCTATGACTGAAAAAATTGGACGCCCCTGGCAGAGATCCCCTTTAAAACCATACAAACTTGCGAAATTATCTTAAACTTTTGGAGTTCTACAGTTTGCAAAACATCTTCTGTTCACATTCATGTAGACAGCACTATAATCTACATTACAGATCCAAATATATATATATTTATATATATATATATACACTAGTGTAAAAGCCTGTGGACACGGGCCAAGGTCCAGGTGATGTTAAGAGGCCGGTCCTGCCTCCGATGCAGTCATGCACTGTAGAGACTGCCTGAAAGCACAGAATGATCCCAGCACAGAACTCCCAGCATTCCTACACCTCCCAGCACAGAACTCCCAGCATTCCTACACCTCCCAGCACAGAACTCCTAGCATTCCTACACCTCCCAGAATTCCTACACTTCCCAGTATTCTGTGCTCCCAGAATTCCTACACCTCCCAGCATTCTGTGCATTCGGGCAGTCTCTGCTGTGCATGACGGCTTCTGACAAACATCCTTAGCGAATTATAATATAGGATATATATATATATTTTGAGGCAGTATTACAGAAAGCTTACTGCAAGGTTAGAAGATGGATCACCAAAACAAACTGTTCTTAAACACTGATTAAATGGTCACAATGGTATTTGGTACAAAGAGCAAATTACTTTAAACTCCACAATACTAGTGTTGAGCGAGCACCCCGATGCTCGGGTGCTCGGGTGCTCTGACCGAGCACCGCCGGAGGCTCGAGTGCTCGGCCGAGCACCCGAGCCCCATTGAATTGAATGGGGCGACACGAGCATTACACCAGGCACCCCCTGCTCTGATGAGGGGAGGGTGCCTGGTCAATGCCCCCCTTCATCTCCACAATGCCCCCCTTCATCTCCACAATGCCCCCCTTCATCTCCGCTATGCCCCCTTCATCTCTGCAATGTCCCCCTTCATCTCCGCTATGCCCCTTCATCTCTGCAATGTCCCCCTTCATCTCCGCTATGCCCCCTTCATCTCCACAATGCCCCCTTCATCTCTGCAATGTCCCCCTTCATCTCCGCTATGCCCCCTTCATCTCTGCAATGTCCCCCTTCATCTCCGCTATGCCCCCTTCATCTCCGCAATGCCCCCTTCATCTCTGCAATGTCCCCCTTCATCTCCGCTATGCCCCCTTCATCTCTGCAATGCCCCCTTCATCTCTGCAATGTCCCCCTTCATCTCCGCTATGCCCCCTTCATCTCTGCAATGTCCCCCTTCATCTCCGCTATGCCCCCTTCATCTCTGCAATGTCCCCTTCATCTCCGCTATGCCCCCTTCATCTCTGCAATGCCCCCTTCATCTCTGCAATGTCCCCCTTCATCTCCGCTATGCCCCCTTCATCTCTGCAATGTCCCCCTTCATCTCCGCTATGCCCCCTTCATCTCCGCAATGCCCCCTTCATCTCTGCAATGTCCCCCTTCATCTCCGCTATGCCCCTTTCATCTCCGCAATGCCCCCTACCTCCAGTCCCTGGTGGTCCAGCGGAGCGTCTTCAGATCTGTGCCTCCTTCGGCACAGATCCCCGCCACCCGAACATGCCGGGCGAGCACATGGCGGTACTCGTACGAGTACCGCCATGTGCAGAGCAGAGCGATGCTCGAGCCGATCCGAGCATCGGCCGAGCATGCTCGCTCAACACTACACAATACCCATTTTACCAGCATGACAAAGTATAATCATAAACTTGGTCCCTGCCGACTCTTACATATACCTTAGTGTGTAGCTAGATACCCAGCCTCATATTTGATTTTCATATTGGCAAATTAACATCCAACGTATATTTTAAAGTAGGCTCTCTGTTTAGAAACAAATCCTAACTCTTCTGGTAGGAGAAAATTAGTGTGCAACAAACGTGAATGTCAGTTATTGATTACTGGGAAATAGTATGTGTTTCTTCACCACAAATCCAGATTTGTAGACACAACACTCTGTATAATTAATTATTCTGCTTTGTTCACCGATATAATTACACTACTTATAAATGTAGTATCACACACACAAATTCAGACGTACCCTTACCCTGTCTTGTCTACTTTATAACCACTTCTTACCGGACTTCTTGAGCAGTTTGCTCACTTCAGATCTCCACACTTCCTATAACCTCCTCTCTACTACCAGCAACTCACTGACTATTCCACACTACCTGAGCAGTATACTCACTCCAGCTCTCCATACTAACTATAACCTCCACTACTAACAACTCACTGACTATTCCACACTACCTGAGCAGTATGATCACTCCAGATCTCCATACTAACTATAACCTCCACTACTAACAACTCACTGACTATTCCACACTACCTGAGCAGTATGATCACTCCAGCTCTCCATATTAACTATAACCTCCTCTCCACTGCTAGCAACTCACTGACTATTCCACACTACCTGAGCAGTATACTCACTCCAGCTCTCCATATTAACTATAACCTCCTCTCCACTGCTAGCAACTCACTGACTATTCCACACTACCTGAGCAGTATGATCACTCCAGATCTCCATACTAACTATAACCTCCACTACACTACTAACAACTCACTGACTATTCCACACTACCTGAGCAGTATGATCACTCCAGATCTACATACTAACTATAACCTCCACTACTAACAACTCACTGACTATTCCACACTACCTGAGCAGTATGATCACTCCAGATCTCCATACTAACTATAACCTCCACTACTAACAACTCACTGACTATTCCACACTACCTGAGCAGTACGATCACTCCAGATCTCCATACTAACTATAACCTCCACTACTAACAACTCACTGCCTATTCCACACTACCTGAGCAGTATGTTCACTCCAGATCTCCATACTAACTATAACCTCCGCTCCACTGCTAACAACTCACTGACTATTCCACACTACCTGAGCAGTATGTTCACTCCAGATCTCCATATTAACTATAACCTCCACTACTAACAACTCACTGACTATTCCACACTACCTGAGCAGTATGATCACTCCAGATCTCCATACTAACTATAACCTCCACTACTAACAACTCACTGACTATTCCACACTACCTGAGCAGTATGTTCACTCCAGATCTACATAATAACTATAACCTCCACTGCTAACAACTCACTGACTATTCCACACTACCTGAGCAGTATGATCACTCCAGATCTCCATACTAACTATAATCTCCACTCCACTGCTAAAAACTCACTGACTATTCCACACTACCTGAGCAGTATGATCACTCCAGATCTCGATACTAACTATAACCTCCACTGCTAACAACTCACTGACTATTCCACACTACCTGAGCAGTATGATCACTCCAGATCTCCATACTAACTATAACCTCCACTCCACTGCTAACAACTCACTGACTATTCCACACTACCTGAGCAGTATGTTCACTACAGATCTCCATACTAACTATAACCTCCACTACTAACACCTCACTGACTATTCCACACTACCTGAGCAGTATGATCACTCCAGATCTCCATACTAACTATAACCTCCACTGCTAACAACTCACTGACTATTCCACACTACCTGAGCAGTATGATTACTCCAGATCTCCATACTAACTATAACCTCCACTACTAACAACTCACTGACTATTCCACACTACCTGAGCAGTATGATCACTCCAGATCTCCATACCAACTATAACCTCCACTGCTAACAACTCACTGACTATTCCACACTACCTGAGCAGTATGATCACTCCAGATCTCCATACCAACTATAACCTCCACTGCTAACAACTCACTGACTATTACACACTACCTGAGCAGTATGATCACTCCAGATCTCCATACTAACTATAACCTCCACTGCTAACAACTCACTGACTGTCCCACACTACCTGAGCAGTATGATCACTCCAGATCTCCATAGTAACTATAACCTCCACTCCACTACTAACAACTCACTGACTATTCCACACTACCTGAGCAGTACGATCACTCCAGATCTCCATACTAACTATAACCTCCGCTGCTAACAACTCACTGACTATTCCACACTACCTGAGCAGTATGATCACTCCAGATCTCCATACTAACTATAACCTCCACTGCTAACAACTCACTGACTATTCCACACTGCCTGTGAAGTATGATCCCCAAAAATCTCCATACTAACTATAACCTCCACTCCACTAACACCTCACTGACTATTCCACAGTACCTGAGCAGTATGATCACTCCAGGTCTCCATACTAACTATAACCTCCACTGCTAACAACTCACTGACTATTCCACACTACCTGAGCAGTATGATCACTCTAGATCTCCATACTAACTATAACCTCCACTAACAACTCACTGACTATTCCACACTACCTGAGCAGTATGATCACTCCAGCTCCCCACACTTCCTATAACCTCCACTGCACTATCAGCAATTCTCTGACTATTCCACACTACCCAAGCAGTACGCTCACTTCAACTCTCCATACGTCCTATAACCTCATCTCCACTGTCAGCAATTCACTAATTATTTCAAACTACAAAAAAAAAAGCAGGTCGCTCTGCTTTATCCAGTGGAGCTCCAAAAGCCAGGAATAACCTAATCCCCCCAAAAAATCAATTCTTCTACCATTTTAAAATCCCTAAAATAACTGTTTATTTCTATTTAAAAACATGTATGTGTGTATAAAAGTTAATGTGTTATTTTTTGTAGTCTTATTTGTGTCTAAATGTGTAAGTTTGTATTATACATACTCTACAGTACATAGCTGAAAATGAGAGAAATCTCAAGGTTTTCTCTCCGGCCAAACCAGAGGCATAACTAGAAGCCACGGGGCCCTGGTGCAAGAACTGCCATGGGCCCCCCGTCCACATTGGTCACCTCCACATTGCCCCCCATCTCCACATTGCCCCTCAAGCTCCACAACGCCCCTTCCACAATGCCCCTCAATCTCCACATTGCCCCTTCCACAATGCCCCCATCTTCACATTGCCCCTTCCACAATGCCCCCATCTCCACATTGCCCCCATCTCCACATTGCCCCTAAATCTCCTACCCCCCTGGTGGACCAGTGGCAGAGGACAGGTCTGTGCCTCTTTCTGCACAGACCTCTTCTCTAATGCAGAGCACTGGGAGATGATGTCATCTCCCAGTGCTCTGCATTACGAGAGTGCCGGTCTGCTAGATGGAATACTGATCTCCCTCTGGCAGACCGGCACTCTCGTAATGCAGAGTCCCAGCGCTCTGCATGACTTAATTGCGGGCGTCAGGTGAGGGGGTCGCAGGGGGAGGCCGGGCCCCTGGAGTGACGTCACTGGGCCAAACACTTTCTAAATAAATAAATAAATAAAATACAAATGCTAGATAAGTTTCCAACTCATTGTGACGCAACACGGAGACATCTCTTGCAGCAAAGGGATTATTAGATAAGTAAAATGATAAACGTACTTCCATCAGCAATATAACAGATTTAAATTGTGGCTGAGATATCCCATCTCAAAAGGCTTCAAGTGAATACTTTGATTTCTCAATTTATAGAAACAGAAAATTGAGATGGATGCACCGAGCACGGAGACCTGACACACAGAGAATGCAGAACAAATGAGTAACTGGAACTCCCATAAATACAGTTAATATGTCTATTTAAAGGGATAGTAAAGTCCAAAAAAAAAAACTGTTGGCGAATTGATAGGAATAATAAAAAAACATGTAATGCACTTATTCCCATCTATCAAACCATTATGGTTTGAGAGATGTAAGAAAATAAAGACCTCCGCTCCCTCCCCCTTCTCATGCGTCCGTTGTATAGCCAATGTCATGAGATCCTGCTTCCGGGACCAGACGGCGGCTCTTCAGGAGTGCTGACATTGAGATATCTGACTATGATTACTTCATCAGTATGGTCTACAAAGTGTGCCTGGTTTGTAAAATGTCTGGCCACTGTGATACTGCACCTAAACCGCACCTCCCAACATTTCAAATGGCCAAAGAGGGACACTTGTGTTTTAGATGTTGTTTCTGGGGGCATGGCTGATAGGCGGGGCATTAAGGTGACCACATATCCCTTTAAATTAGGGACACATAAAATACACACATTGCAGGGTTGCTTTGATTCCTGTGCTGTCCTGCAATGTGTGTATTTTATAAGTGTCCCTGTTTTAAAGAGCTATGTGGTCACCACACGGGGCATTGCTGAGAATTTTTAGGTTACTTTGTGACCTGTCATCACCTCTTTGTGTAACTGAATAAAGGATATAGAGCAAGACCAAAGTATTTAATTTACACAGATTAATTCACAAACACAAACACTGAAGATTAACTAAACATTAATGGGAGTTGTATCGCTGTGGAGCAATGTAATACACTTATATTCATACTACACAGTCTCCTCTCCTAAAAAGAGGGACACAAGGGTAGAAAACAGGGACAGAGGGATTGGGGTCTCAAAGAGGGGCTGTCCCTCTTAAAGAGGGACACTTGGGAGGTATGCCTAAACAAATTCATGTTTGAACTGTAATACCTTTTGAATAAAACACAGCAGTGAGAGTTCCCTCAGGAAAATAAACCCTGCAGCCTACTATATATATATATATATATATATATTTTTTTTTTTTTTTTTTTTTTAATATATTGAGTGTTACTATCCCTTTAAGGGGTTAGGTAGGAGCACTGCCTGCTTCAGTCTGAAAAACTGTCAGCACATATCATGTCCGTCTCCATGAACATGACATTCAGAACTGACTGAAGATGTTATTGATTGAACAGAGGCACAAGTTCAAACATGAACGTGGGACTTTAGAATTTCTGGCCATACTAGGTTTAATGTAGGGGGTTAATATTATTATGTGCTACTTCTCCTTTAAGAGCTTAGAGGTGGACTCAGTATCAGTATAAATCTGAGCTAAGCCTGTTTCCTGTCCTGCTGGTCCCTCCGTGAGATGTTTGCATAGCGCAGACTCACCACCATTATATACTTTCTTAGGGCACTATCAACAAAAGCGAAGGAGTATAATTCTAAGGCAAATTAACCCTTTGAGTGCCAGAGGGGTACGCAATGCAGTGCTCTGAAATGCACTGCATACCCCTCTGGCACTCAAAGAGTTAAAGCATCAAGATAACATTGCCCCTCAAACCATTACTAACATAACGATAGGCAAAGGCATACTTTCATTAGGCTGAATAAATCTGGCAGGCACCAGCGGAGGACAGTGCAGACATCTTGGAGAAAAGGTACCTCTGAGCCTGCACTGTCTGTCCCATTCACCGCTAGGATTGGTGAGTGGCGATCCTTGGTACCTTAAGGCACCGGAAGTTACGGATGACGCAGGTGCACAGAGCTTCTCTTGTAAGATCTGTGCTGGTGGTGCCTGTCGAAGGAGATGTTTTTCCTCAATAATGCGGACATATTCAGCCTAATGACAGTATGTATATGGGTATAGCTATATTAATAAGGATGTGTGGGGCAATGTTATTTTGATGATAGTTCCACTTTAATTGCTTGGTAGGAGACAAAATGCCTGTTGATCAGTGGCGTAACTATAGGGGTCGCATCTGCGACCGGGCCCGTGCACTCCAGGGGCCCGGCCTCCCCCTGCAACCCCTCCGCCTGGCGCCCGCAATCTCCTGCCGGCGCCCTAGTAATGGAGAGTGCTGGGAGATGACATCATCTAGTAATGGAGAGTGCTGGGAGATGACATCATCTAGTAATGGAGAGTGCTGGGAGATGACATCATCTAGTAATGGAGAGCGCTGGGAGATTACATCATCTCTCAGCGCTTTGCATTACTAAGAGGACATTGCGGGAGCTCCAGGTAGGAGATGGGGGCATTGTGGAGGGGTCAATGTGGTCAGGGGGGCCAATGTGGTGTGGGGGGCGTGGCACTTCTTGTACCAGGGCCCCAAGGCTTCCAGTTACGCCTCTGCTGTTGATGCACATGTGGACTTGTCACCTTAATTCACATTTGAATTTCTCTGCTTGAATGAAGGTAGATCAATTAAAATGAATGAGACACTGAGACTGATGTACTAAAGAAATCTAGCGCAATTTTGGAGCACACCATCTGGAACAAATACACTTAAAGGGATAGTAATACTTAATTATTACTAATCCCTATATTAAAGTCCTATTAAAAATAAATGTATTGCCCCCAGTGTCATCTCTCAAAACTTTATGGTTTGAGAGATAATCGCTCCTAAAGTTGCCCTCTCCCTCCCCCTTCCCTGAAGTCAGCGTTCTAGCTGACAGCAGGGAAATCTGGTCTTACGATCATCAGGCGGCTCTGCAGCAGAGCCGCGATTGCGTTAATAAAAACGAAATCTTTCACTGAAACGGTCTTCTATTTGTGCTTGGTTTGTGCTTGGTTTGCAAGCAGAGCCGCCTGATGATCTATGACTGGATTTCCCTTCAGTCAGCTACAACTCTGACTTTGGGGAAGGGGGAGGGAGAGGGCAACTGTAGGAGCGATTATCTCTCAAACCATAAAGGTATGAGAGATGACACTGGGGGCAATACATTTATTTTTAATATGGCTTTAATATAGGGATTAGTAATAATTATTACTGTCCCTTTAAATAGGGTTTTAAACCTCTTAGGTGTTAAGAGGTCTCCAATGCATTGCTTCACAAATGCAATAGATACCTGGCTAGCATTCTAGGAGTTAAGAATCCCATTGAAAAAAAAAATATTTCTAAAAAAAAGTATATATTTTTCCTTTTCTCACTTGTTTTACCCCAGAGCTACACTACATTTCTTAGTATATCAGATTCACTGAGTCGCTCGTCTATGCTTAATTACCGCCTCCACCTCAGCAACATCTCTAGAATCTGACCCTTCCTCACCCAAGACACTACTAAAATTCTAATCCAAACACTCATCATGTCCCGTCTTGACTACTGTAACTCATTACTAATTGGCCTTCCTCTCACATGACTAACCCTACTACAGTCCATAATGAACTCTGCTGCCAGACTAATCTACCTCACTCATTGCTTCTCTAACACCAAACCCCTCTGTCATTTCCTACACTGGCTTCCATTATCATACAGAACTAAGTACAAAATTCTAGCGCTAACATCTCATTTCCAAATACACTCCCACTCGCCATCTTTGCTTTGCACACGACCTTCTGCTCTCCAAAGCTCTTATTACATCCTCCCACTGCCACCTACAGGACTTCTCCCGTACTGCACCTGAGCTCTGGAATTCCCTCCCCCACCCCATCAGACTCTCCCCCAGCCTTCAAATGCTCACCTCTTCAGGGAAACCTATCAACTGCCTCCATAAACACTATCACCAAGAACCACCCCTTCCCTGGACCACTACACTCAACAGCACTTCTCTCTCCCACCCACTGACCGGCAGTTCATGTGGCAGGAGACACTTACACCCAATAGCACTTACTCCTCCTGTGTCCAACCTACCTTCCTCTAGACTGTAAGATCTCACCAGCAGGGGGCCCTCTGATCCTTCTGTTCTCCACATTTGACTGTACTATTTAATATCTCTGTATGTCTATTCCCAATTGTAAAGCGCTGCGGAATTAGTTGGCACTAAATAAATAAAGAATAATATCCCCACTGAAGCCATTTCCAATTAAGTCACAAATGGGTAATAATTCCTTCCTGTCTCCAAATGGCATCAGATATTTCCCTGGATCAACATCCTATCTGCTTTTTGAATGCAACTGTCTTCATTCTCAATATTGTTCTATGCTACGTAGGTATCCATTACTTTTGCTTTAAAGTAGTTATTGTATGTACAACACAGCATCCCGAGGCCGAGAATTCCATAACTTTACTGCTCTTACTGTAAAAAATTGCTGCCTTTTTTTTCAGTCGAAAGAACATTGTGGCTCTGCGTCTGCTTACAATTTAATAGCTTCTGTCTTCTATGTAAAACATACTATAATTGAGCAGAACCATCATTTAAACTTACATTTCCTAGAAATTGGGGCACCTTTTTGTACAGTGAATGAAAATGAACAGTAACAAGTAAGATCTATCTATGTACAAAATGTGGGGTTTATCCATTCAAAGGGTGTGGATGAAGCCAGGGGAGGGCTGGCCTGGGGGGGCAGAGGGGCAATTGCCCCCTGGGTTGGTCATAGGTCTGGGCTGGTGGGCCACTGCCTCACTCAATCTCCTTCTTGTTGCTGTAAATGGAGTTACACTAGTGATATCACAAAGCTTACAACTGAAACGGAGATGCATTAGTGATACCACGGAGCTAGTGGTACCTCTAGTAGCATAACCCATTGCCATTGTAAGCTCTATGGTATCACTAGTGTAGCTTTAAATTTTTAAGCTCTGTGGTATCTCTAGTCTAGCTTCCATTTAATTGTAAGCTCTATGGTATCTCTAGTTTAACTCCATTTGAACTGCATGCTCTGTATTATCACTAGTGTAGCCCCATTCCAGTTGTAAGCTCTGTGGTATCATTTGTCTTACTTCACAGCATTAATAACAAGTTTAAACTGAACAAAACGGGGTGGGCTGGGACAGTGGGCTGGAACGATAGTTGAAATGGACCACTTGATTGTATTTGCCCCCCAGGTCACAATTTGCCAGCCCTCCCTTGGATGAAGCCATGATAAAATATAACTGACAACGTCACAGGGGGCTTGAATAGAAACTTTGGAGCCCGGGGTGAAATCTAAGGCTACCTCCAGTCAGCTGCCCTCACACCACATAGTCTGGAGCAAGTCTGATTAATGTGTGCCGACACAAAGGATATTTAGAGTCCTGGAGCAAGTTTGAATCTCGTGCTGACACTGACCCAGGGTGACATTTCCAACAGGAGGCTCTCAGAAGATCTTTGCATGATGAAGAAAGACAGAGAGGAAAATCAATTTTGCAGCTTCATGGAGCTGCTTCAACGTGATTATAGAGGACCTTTCCAAGTCATCCTCTCAGTGAGAGCTTCCATCTTGAAAGGATTTGCATAATTATTCTTCCCCATTAATGAATTCCACCCCACTGGCGGAAACTTGTAGCTGAAGGTGGAGAAAGGTGATTTTCTAGAAGTAGTTATTTATGCAGGTTTATCTGATCAAGTCAGAAAACAAAGGACTGCTCAGATAAGATTCCCCAACTACTACATCAAAACATTCTAAAACCATTACCTGTTTGGAATACTAAAGCAAGAGTTATAGGCAGTTTAAATAGATATATTTAATGAGTTTTAAAGTTGTGTAAGTAACTGGTCCAGTTTAATGACCCTCATATTGACAGTGAATGAACCCTTTTAGTGGCAATCTTACTGGCTGGCATGTGATGATATTTTCTGCTAGCCAAGTGAAAAAATTGGTATCATTGTAAGAGGCCTCAGGATACTGATGAACCAATGGTAACCGATTGGATGTTGAGCCCCATCACAACTGTACCTTCTGGATCCTTGTAGTTACATGCCTGCAGCATCCAAATTTGAAATTAAAAAACATTTCTCAGAGACAGAGTCCTGCAACTAATAGCTAATGGGTAATATTTAACCCCTTCGCGACAAAGGACGTACATGTACGTCCTCTGTGGCTGTCACTTAGTGACAGAGGACGTACATGTACGTCCAGGAAATCCGGATCCCCGCGCGGCTGCACGCCGTTCGGGGACTCCGGATTCCTTTGAAAGAAAAAAAAAAATGTTAGACGGGCGTTAAGTGACGGCCACGTCTGCACGCGGCCGTCACTAAGGGGTTAAATATCCACATTTAGGTGGTTGCATTCATATAAACACAATTAAAGGGGATCTCTCACCTAAATATAACTAATGTTCATTAGTTAGAGCATGTATACAAAACATTTAAAACGTTGTTCATTTTTTAAAATAAAACCATTATCAGCACAAAAATTTATATTTCAAAAGTGCCGAGCAGCCTACTTCCGGTTTGCCGAAGCTTGCCGAACAGATGCTGTTCCCGTCCCACTACCCATCATCCTCTGATGACGAAGACTGTCTGTCACTAAGGTGGAGCGATCTCATTGGCTAGATATCGATCTCTTCCAATGAGATCTCTCCAGCTTAGAGAAAGAAAGCCTCAGTCATTGGAGGATGCTGGGTAGTGGGACGGGAGCAGAGGCAGTGCTGCAAGCAGGAAGTAGGCTGCCAGGCACTTTTTATACATTAAGTTTTGCGCTGATAATGTTTTTTTTTTTTTTAAATGAACAACGTTTTAAATGTTTTGGCTAAATGCTCTAACTAATGAGCATTACTTATATATAGGTGAGAGATCCCCTTTAACAAGTACGGACTTGGTCGAAAGTTCCCCTAATACGTAAATGAGCCAGTGACCCTCTCTGCATTTTTTTGTGTTCATTATTTCACTTATAACAGACACAATGCAAGTATTAACCCTTTGAGTGCCAAAGGGGTATGCTTCGCAATGCGTTGCATGGCCTTCTGGTAGTCAAAGGGTTTAACTGACTATGCACATGTAGTAGTGTACTTGGGACTATGCCTGGTGACGCTGTGATTCCATGTTTTGATCATTGACTCATCCTGTTTACATTCAGATCTCTCTTTCTAATTAGCACTGGAACGAGTGGTCTCCGGACTGTACTTAGCCTGAACCAGTCAACTATATTTATTTCCAGTTTCCTACATGATTAGCATGGATAGAACTACAAGTGGTTTCATTGCGACAGGGCCTGGGGAAAAGGGGGCCAATCAGCACCAAAGCCTATAACGTCCTTGTTATGAATATTTTGGATTTACAGGCCCAAAAGCATTTTGCACCAATATCTAGTGAAGCCGCTGATAATGAGGCTGATTTACTAAGAATCGGAGCAGTTCTGGGACAAACTATTTGTACCACAGGGAGCAAATAAATATATCTTCTAATTTTAACCCCTTAACGACCCATGACATACATGTACATCATGAGGTGGATGTCCGTAAAGGACCAAGGACATACATGTACGTGATGGAATTCCGGAGCTGCACGCTGTTCATGGAGTCCGGAAGTGGATGAGCAAAAAAAAATAAAAAATCTGTGGTCCTTAAGTAATGCCGCGTGCGTGCGCAGCTGGTCCTTAAGAGGTTAAACTGTTTTTAACCCCTTGAATGCTAGATTTAAGAGGTAAGAAACCAATAGGGAAATTAGAGAATTTTTATATCTCCCCTGCGGTGCATTTGGTTTGCTCTGGTTCTGTTTTGTACATCTGCCTCACTGGGGAGAATGTACAGATCCACCAGCTCTATTTTGTTGGAATTGGCCTTAACCATTTGAGTGCCAGAGGGGCAGGCAATGCATTGGATAGTCCCGTGGCACTCAAAGGGTTAAGCTCCTGCACCTGCCCTGTGGATTATGTTCTAAAGCATATGATCGGTTTAATACATATCGGCGTAAACACTCCACCATCGCTTAGACTTTAACCCTTTGAGTGCCAGAGGGGTATGGAATGCATTGCAAAGCATTCTGTACCCCTCTGGCACTCAAAGGGTTAATAATAATGCAAGCAAGCCCCAAACAAGTCCCCTCTACCATGTGCCAAAAAACTGAGTCAATTTATGCCAATTTCCTCTGGTCTTGTTTACTACTTGGCGTTAACCAAAGCACAGAAGAATGTATCACCCCAAAAGCCCACACACTGCCACGATACCCACCCCCTTGGCACACTCAGCGGTAAGGGAAGAATTTTCTACATTAATAAATTGACTGTAGGCTGGAATAGCACGCAGTGAATTGACTTCAGCATCTGGCTAAGTAAGGAATCTTATTAGTACATCCCTTCCGCAAATGTTTCCAGTGATCCAACCTCAATACAATTGTAAATTAAAGGGATAGTAATACTTCGTTTTATCTTTATTTTATTTTGTAGGCATTAAAAAAACACGAAGAACGATATAAGTCTTATCTCTCAAATCTTTATGGTCAAGTCTGCCATCTAGCTGTCAGATTTGGAATCCGGTCAGCAGATCAACCGCTGGCTCTTCAGCAGAACTGAGATCACAAGATATAAAAAATAACTATTTCATTGGAAGGGTCTAAAAAGTGTGCTTGCAAACCAGGCACACTTTGTAGACCAGAGGTTCTCAAACCATGCCCTCAGTGGCCACTAACAGGCCAGGACATAGGAACTTCCCTGCTAGAACACAAGTGTGTTGATCAGAGGCTCAGTCATATTGATTAACCTGTGCTCTTAAAAGGAAATTCTCAAATCCTGGCCTGTTAGTAGCCACTGAGGGCACGGGTTGAGAACCACTGTTGTAGACTATTCGAATTAAGTAGTTCTTATATCTCGTGATCTCGGCTCTGCCGCAGCCGGTCCATGGACCGGATTCCAAATCTTACAACTAGATGGCAGACTTGACCGTTTTGGTCAGTGAGGGGAAACTTTGCTTGTGAATATCTCTCAAACCATAAAGGTTTGAGAGATAAGACTTACATTGTTCTTCATGTTTTTTAATGCCTACAAAATAAAATAAAGATAAAATGAAGTATTACTATCCCTTTAACACTGTGACTTGTGAAGAGAGAGAGTGACCCTTAGTTTTTATTAAAAACCTTCCATTTTGATTAAATGGACCCCTTAATTGTTTGAATACGATGGAGATATCTCTCACGCATAAACAATTAACCCATGGAGTATCAGAATCTTGTTCACACTCATCAGGCACTCACAGGTTGAACCTTTAGAGTGTCGGACAGTTATCCAACGCATTGTGTTGGATACGTCTTTGGAACTCGAAGAGTTAAATGTTCTGTGTCTAAAATGGTGAGGCTGATTCACCATATTGTGAGGTGAAGTAGGAAGAATACTTTATTTAATCACAGATCCCAAGTAAAACCATTCTTTGTGTAATGTTTATAACAGAGTCTTTTAAATGACTACACAGGCTTGTTTTCAGGGAACTACAGAGGTGCAATTCTGGAGCAAACCAACTTGCATCGTAAGGCAGAATTCTCACAGGTTTAAATGGGGATTCTAACCCCCCCCCCTTAAAAGCTAGAGAGACCGCTACTGTAGCAGTCAAGGGATTAAAAGTCCCACTTAAATTAATGGGAATTTCGGAATACTTATTTGTCTCCTCTTTAACGTACGGCCAGATTTCCCAATAGGAAAAGTAGGCAACTGTTTAGAGCTCAAAATATTGAGGGGAGGTGCCAAAGCTGTGCTGGCCACACCCACATTCTAAACTGTGGGTGTGGCCTGATCAAACTCATTGTCCTTGAACCTGTTTTATACCCTTTTACAGGCAAATATTCAACCTAATCACAATGCTTTGGAGATCTCACTGGCAGCCAAGGGGATATTTTTTTTATCCTTGTTGTTATGGGCCAGGGGTATTTTCTATGCCAGAAAACAGTGTCTGTGACCCTGGGGTTGGGTCATGTGAGGACTGGGGGGGCGACCATGGGTGGAGCTAAGGACGCCTATAGTGCCTTACATAGGAGCACCTGTGATGTAAATCTGGACCTGCAGGTACTGTTGGTTTGTTCCAGCATCCTGAATTAACCATTTCCTGGACCATATCTAAGTGTGAGTGTTGCGCTAAATGAACTTTAATACAGTGCCCTGCCTTATTTTACCATTTTGTCTGTGCCTTATTACTGATGAGAGCAAAGCTGGTGCAAGGCATTGGAGATGTCTACATGTTAATAATTTAAACATGTTCATTGCTAGTTACACTTAATCCTTTGAGTGCCAGAGGGGTGCACAACGCATTGCATTAAAGGGATAATAATACCTGGATTTAAGAAGGTTTAATATTGTTCATATGAAAAAAATAAATTAAATGAAGTAAATCCCATTGCTTAAAGATGTATATTTTAAGATTTATCAGCTTTAAAGTCCCGTCCAATTTACAGATGTCAGCTAGAGCGCTGACGTCTGTAAAAGCAATGGGGGGGGGGGGACTTTAAAATCTTATACATCTTAAAATATACATCTTTAAGCAATGGGATTTACTTCATTTCATTTATTGTTTTCATATGAACAATATTAAACCTTCTTAAAGGGATAGTAATACTTAAAATGTAAGAAAATATATGTTGTACGGTTTATCCCCCTGAGTAAAACAAGAGAACCCCCACTGCTGAAAGGTGTTTTATTCAACAGTTATTACAGCTGAATTTTTGTTGAAATTTTTAGGTGCAATATCACAGTGACCTGAAATTGTACAGTGGCGCTGTTGCTACACCATCCTATGGAGATTTATGGTCCCGGGACCAGAGCTGCCCATAGGATGGTGTAGCAACAGCGCCACTGTACAATTTCAGGTCACTGTGATACTGCACCTAAAAAGTGCAACTTTGATCTTTAATAACTTTTGAATAAAACACCTTTCAGCAGTGGAAGTACCCTTTTTTTTACTCAGGGAGATAAACCCTACAACATATGTTTTTTTACATTTTAAGTATTACTATCCCTTTAAATCCAAGTATTACTATCCGTTTAACAAGATAAAATTCCACGACACATATATATATTTTTTTTTTTTGTCTCGTGTTTGTCCTTTTTAAAACAGAAGAGCAGATCAAGTCTTGAAGTGCATTGGATGCCTGTATGGTATGCAAAGGGTTAAATAGTGGGTTTAAAAAAAAAAAAGGATCAGTTGAAAGCAAATCACACGACTGAGCACCAGGAGATCCGACCTGCGTGTTCATACCTATTAATAGCATGGCTCCTACATCCCCCGAGATTAAACTGCTCAGCCGGTGTGTTCATTTAATATAATGCATATAATGCAGCTCTGTGGGCTGGTCTATTAGGAAGTACTGCAGCAATTCTGGGTCGTACCAACTGCAAAATAGGGGCCAAATTAAAATTCCACTTGATATGGATGGGGCTTTGAACTCGTTGAATGCGAGAAAGGTCTCCAACGCATTGCGAGACCTCTCTAGCATTGAAAGGGTTAAAAATCCCATTTAACACAATGGCGATATTTCGGTGTCTCCTGTAGGACCAGAGATGGATTTACTTTCCACCCCTAGGCAAGGCACTGTAGGTTTCCTTAGCTCCACCCATTGCCACGCACCCCACACTCACATGGCCCCACCCCCATTCATTGGCTGTTTCCTGGCACAGAACATATTTTTGCACTGTATAATCTTAAAGGAGCCACAACTGAAAAATATAAAAATAACTCCAGACCTCCAGTATCGACACAGTTAGTACACTTACTCCTCAACTTAAAGGGATAGTAATACTTAAGTATTACTAATCCCTATATTAAAGTACTGTTAAAAATAAAGGTTTGAGAGATGACACTGGGGGCAATACATTTATTTTTAACAGTACTTTAATATAGGGATTAGTAATACTTAAGTATTACTATCCCTTTAAAACTGCAGGAGATATGTAGGTCAAGTTCATGAATAGCATGATCCTCAGGTATATACCCATGTATTTAACGGCATATGGGTACACAGTTCATATAGGACTTCCCCTTTTGAAAACAGTGTTATGCATTCCATAACCAGTCAAGGGTGTTTGTAGAATTTGCACTTTATCTGTATAATAAATCTTTGTTTTTCTTGCTACACATACTCCAGACCTCCTATATGTTCTTTCATCTATCTTCATTTGATCCTCACTGCACATCAACTGTACAGGTGAATATACTGCTGACACAGGTGAATACACCGTTGATACACATGACTGGAAAAATGGAGAACTGAAGCTGTTCCGGTCCACAACTTTGTTTCGTGTGATGGTACCTAGTGGATACCGATCAGTTGGTGAGAATATTTTTATTTTTCCTATATGAACTGTCTACTCATATGCCGTTAAAGGGATAGTATTGTTTCAAACTAAAAGCAGCTCCAATTAATCTTCATAGTATATGGTCCTTGGAGAGTGTTATTTCAATACTGTCAGAGTTGTAGTTCAAGAGTAATTCAATGACAAAGTATCCCGCTCCCGCCCCTTTTACTGTTGTAACACTGTTCACCTCAGAGCAGCAAGACTGTCCGGATGGATTGCAGAGAGGGACAATCTTCAGTGATCATAAGGAAAAACCTGAAAAACCTGTCAATGGGGACAGGGTGTTCACAGTAAGAAGACTGTCCCTTGCTGTGAGCTGTCTGGTTAAGAGACCAGATTCCACCTCTCAGGGGAGGTGGCTTATACTAGATAAAAGGGACAGGAGGGGGATACTTTATCTTTCAATTACTCTTGAACTACAGCTCTGATAGTATTGAAATAACACTCTCCATGGCTCAAATACTATGAAGATTAAAGTGGAACTACCACCACTAACAAACATGCCCCCCAATAATTCCCTATTTGGCGACTAGCTACTCAGTACCGCTAGTCGCCAGAAATATTACTGCATTAATGAGAATTATCCATTGCTCCCAGGCTGACAGGCAGGAAGGAGCGCGGACATCTTTCCATAGTGACGTGTGTGCGTCTGCGCTGTCAGTCCCTTTTGGAGCCGAACGGATCATAGCAACGGCTCCTAGAGCAGTCTGGGACTGACAGCGCAGAAAGCAATATGTTGCGTACCCCTCTGGTACTCAAAGGGTTAAGGGCAGAGCTAATTTTACATGAAAGTCACTGTTTCTTGCACTCGATAAACTGCCAGAATTAATTTTATTGAAAGAGGCAGGAATTTTTACAAAAATACACCTTCTTAATAAATGGTTATGGAGAACAATGGATAAATCGTCATGGCGACTGTTTTCGAACGGTATCTCTGTAGAGCTGGTTGGATGTTGATTTGTGGGGTACAATTTGTTCTGCAGAAAGCTCTGTTTAGTTCTATTTGTGTGATGGAAGAAAGGCTTTCATTGGAACTACCGGCACTTTTTATTATCAATACATTTTCCCTTATGAAAATTGCCTCTGTGGAGAATGGTCGTAAAAATTAGAAAATAGAACCATTTGGCTAAAGGCTGGAGAGAAGAAAAAAAAACTAAGAATTTAGCAATTGTTTTTTTTATCTGCTCCTGTGTTTAAACAAAAGGAGTTTTGGAATAAAAGAGAAGCTTTCAGCTATGATAAAATAAGCTGTGATGTTGCCTTGAGTCAGCAAGAACTCATTCTACGGATTTTTCTTATGCCTGACGGCTTTAACGCATCAATAGCTTTGTTTTTTCCATCAAATCAATCCTCTGGTGGCTTGTTTTCCACTGCTGGCTGCTCTGAGATGCTCAGCAGATGCTAAATAGGGCACTTGGGACGTATCAAGCCCTGTGGCATATAGATATACTTTAATCAAACAGTACGAGATCTTCAAAGAAACAACCTGCAGTTTCAGCTTGAGTTTTTTAAGACTGAAAAACTTCAGTTACGCATCTGCTTTTTGGCAAGTTCTTGTCCTGTGAAGTGTATCTTTCATCTAATAAAAGTGGATACACATAGTTGCATATAAGAATAAATATGGAAACACGTGTGATAAAATATAAAGGGTAATCTTAAAGGGATAGTAATGTTGCATAATAAAAGCAGCTCTAATTAATCATCATAGTATTTGGACTTTGGAGAGTGTTATTTCAGTTCTATCAGAGTTGTAGTTCAAGAGTAATTCAATGACAAAGTATCCCCCTCCCGCCCCTTTTACTGATGTAACACTGTTTAGCCAGAGCAGAAGGGAGGTGCCCAGGTAGATTGCAGAGAGGGACAATCTTCAATTAAGATAAGGGAAAAACCTGAAAAGCTTGTCAAGGGGGGCAGGGCTTTCATTGTTTTCATAGGAAGAAGATTGTCCCCTGCTGTTATCTGTCTGGTCTATGGACTGGATTCCACATCTGAGAAGAGATGGCTTACACTAGGTAAAAGGGGAGGGAGGGGAAACTTTGCTTGTGAATATCTCTGAAACCATAAAGGTTTGAGAGATAAGACTTATATCATTCTTCATGTTTTCTTAATGCCTACAAAATAAAATAAAGTTAAAATAAAGTATTACTATCCCTTTAAGGACCACGGAGCATTTTTTTTTAATGTTTCTGGTTCCGGACTCCCCGAACGACGTGCAGCCGCGGAGGAAGCCTGGAATTCCATGCCGGTCATATTACGTCATGGGTCGTTAACTCAGATCTACCCATGAAGTACTATTACCGTCAAGGGTCGTTAAGGGGTTAAGGGGCCATGCAGTGCCTCCTAGAGGAGACCGGGACGGACAGCGCAGGAGTGCAGACGTCTCTAAGCCAATATATCTGCATGCAAGCCTGTCCGCCGGTCTCAGAAGGAAAAAGGATTACTTCAGAAGCTGGTACTTCTGATATGAGATAATAGCACTATTAAGAAGCTAGCCTCCATATGCCTAATTATTGGGGGGGGCGACTTTGTATAGTGTGGTAGTTCCGCTTTAAAGGAATAGCAATACTTAATATTCAAAGAAAAAATAATGTAGTGTTTATCTCCCACAGTGGCCTGAAATCATACAGTAGCGATGTTGCTACACTATCCTATGGAGATTTATGGTTCACTGATCAGAGCTGTCCATAGGATGGTGAAGCAACAGCGCCACTGTACAATTTCAGGCCATTGAGATATTGCATCTAAAAAAATTACAATTTGAGCTGTAATAACTTTTGAATAAAGCATCTTTCAGCAGTGGATGTACCCTTGTTTTACTCAAACACTACAATAATTTTTTTCATATTAAACTATTACTATACCACTAATAGCAAATCTTTATTTACCTTCCTATGCCCAGAACATTTTAATGGTCCCTATGAGTTTTGCCTGTTTGTTATTGTTAAAGACTTAACGTCTTCAGTCGCTCCATGGAGGAAGACATGATAGTTGCTTGGAAGTTTTTCAGACTGAAGCAGGCGGAGTGCATGAGGATGCTTAACCCTTCAAGAATCAGACGGGCTGTGCAGTGCATTTTGAAGCAATGCGTTGCAGGCCCCTATGTTTTTTAAAGGGTTAAGATTATCATGTGCAGTGAGCAGAGTTTAAAAGGGCAGTTCAATTTTATTCTTAACTTTTATTATGAAAACTTTTATATTCTAGGAATTGACCTGCTGAGTAAAGCATGGGTACTCCCACTACTGAGAGATGAATATTTTCAGAGTTATTACCATGGGCGGATTGTCCTATCGGGGGATCGGGCATCCCCCGGTGGGCCTCTAGATCATGGGCCGGTGGGGGAGATCAGAGGATCTCACCTCACCGTCCCACGATATTTTGAAGGAGAGGTCTGTGTTGCCACAGGCACTCTGTGTGACAGCCTTCACGTTCTTGTTAACCCTTTGAGTGCCAGAGGGGTAAAGCAATGCGTTGCGTAACCCTCTGCCACTCAAAGGGCTAATGCAGAGCACCGGGATATGACATAATATCCTGGCGCCTGCTCTCCCATGCCACACAGGGACCACACGGGGGGCGTCGATAGGGACGTCGGTACTGCTATTGGGCTGCTTTAAAAAAAAAATGCCCGGGCTGGTATTCCTCTACAATCCGCCCCTGGTTATTACAGTTTAAACGCTTGTTCTTTTTTTTATTTTTTTTACATTCATAGTGCCCTGTAGTGGTCAGATTCCAATTAGTTATTCTGTGGCATTCCCTAACAGAGGAAAGTTATTGACAAACAGTTCTCCATGTGATAGATACTGCTGTTAAGCTGTCAGAACTTTCAGGAGGTAATCATGCAGCAATTCACTTCCTGATAAGTCAAAATGTTACAATTTTTAAATTAAACAAATAAGGGCAGTGGAAGCTCCCCTCTTTTTCTCAGCAGGAAGAGCTCTATAAAATTTCGTTTTTCAAATAAAAAAAAAAAGTTTATTGCTCTGTTAAGGTCCTGTGGTCTTACCAGAAACTGTCATGTCTGCCTTCATGGTGATGACAGCCAGGACTGACTTGAATATTTTATGTATTGAAACAAGGAGTAAGGGGAAAATCACAAGGGACTTCAGGATATTTTGGGCCATAGTAATTTAACCCTTTGAGCTCCAGAGGGGTGCCCAGTGCATTTTTTATTTTTTTTTAATAATAAATGAGAATTTATATATGTAAATGTCACATCAAATTAAAGCCCTTTCTGCCGTTTAAAAAACAGTATATAATATGTGTTTGTGCAATAAATGAGAAAGGTAGGAATTATGGTTGAACACACACATAGCAAAAAATGCCAAAATTGCTTGTGTCCTTATGTGGTTAAAGGGATAGTAATACTTTGTTTTATCTTTATTTTATTTTGTAGGCATTAAAAAAACATGAAGAATGATATAAGTCTTATCTCTCAAACCTTTATGGTTTGAGAGATATTCACAAGCAAAGTTTCCCCCTCCCGCCCCTTTTTCCTAGTGTAAGCCATCTCTTCTCAGATGTGGAATGCAGTCCATAGACCAGACAGATAACAGCAGGGGACAATCTTCTTCCTATGAGAACAATGAAAGCCCTGCCCCCCTTGACAAGTTTTTCAGATTTTTTCCTTATCTTAATTGAAGATTGTCCCTCTCTGCAGTCTACCTGGGCACCTCCGTTCTGATCTGGCTGAAAGGGGGGGGAAACATTGCTTGTGAATATCTCTTAAACCATAAAGGTTTGTGAGATAAGACTTATATCGTTTTTCATGTTTTTTTAATGCCTACAAAATAAAATAAAGATAAAACGAAGTATTACTATCCCTTTAATATCTGCACTTTGCATGAACTGTAAAGCACCTGTTTTACCAGATCTATTTTTAGCAGCATGTAGCAACATTGTAATAGTTTCAGACGGGAAAGCGCCGTCCGAATTTTCGAAATTTACATTGAAATTTCGGTCTAGGTCTGTTTCGGATTCTGATTTTTTTTTGTGGGCGGACCTTGGCTTTCGGAAGGTCTGAATGATGCCGAATACGCCTTATTCGTCCGAATTCCGAAATTAGCCAAACCGAATCGCACAAGTCTAGTACATACAAAAGAAACAACACGCCAACAAACACCTAACACGTTTCGGACCTAAACGGTCCTTACTCGTATGTAACGTGGCCGGAAGTATTAGGGATTTAAATATGCTACATTGTAGCAACCCCTTCCTCCCTCTGCCGCACACTGATGCATGGCAGCAAGACCAGCGGTGAGTGAAGTTTCCCCTTTATTGCACACACTTCATTTTTATTAATGAGATTTACAGCGGTATTTATGTTTCTGCATTTGGAGCAGTTTGAATTGTTCTAATTGTCTGAGATACTGTGTGCACCTTGATTGTGTGTTACAGGGCTGTGGGAAGATTAGAATCTCCAAGCTCAAATCATAAAGTCACATCAAACGGTTAACAACTGAACAACAAGGTAGTATCCATCCATCTTTCCATACATTCATTTAAATGTTAATTTTAACCCTTTGAGTGCCAGAGGGATACGGAACACATTACAAAGCAAGGGTTAACCCCTCAAATGCATTGAAGACCTCTCTAACAGTAAATCAATAAGAATTATTATATGTCCCGTATGATACAAATTATTTGCACCATCTCCGTACATAACAGTCATGGATTTTGCGTATCAGAGCAAGCAGACAAGTTGTACAATAAATCACTTAGAATATTTATTTGTTTTCTATGGCATGGATGGTGTCAGCCTAAACTGATTTACATGAGCTTTTTTTATTTATATGAAATGTGCCTGTGGTTTTTCAGTTTACATTTTTTTAATAATTACAAAAAAAAAATCAGGCATCTGTCCCATTCGCCAGTCCCCCAGATCGATGGAAGAAATGTCTTGGCCAGAAAGAGAGGTGCTGGGGAATCTCCAGGGAACTGAGTCTAGCACGACAGATCTGGCTGGACGTGTAATTATAGGGTAGTTACATGTGCCTTGCTAAAGGGCAACGCTGGAAGATTAAGCACTTAGACAGCTTAGGCAGCAATCTGTGTGACTGGAGGGAAGAGTGTCTGTCTATCTCATTGCTGCTCAATGCAGTCTGCTGTGTGCACTGCAGTCAGGCTCCAAGGAAGAGACTAAGGGAACCTCTGATTTCGCCAGAACTCCATCATGTTCCATAAAGTACAACTAACACTTTACAATGACTTTGAAAGAGCTTTCCAATCACCTGTAATTATTTTATCCATTCTTTATTTAACACTTTGAATTAGGGTGACCACATTTCCAATCTGCCGTTACGGAACATGTGGTCACCCTAGTGAGTCCCGCGGCTGAGGCTCCATCCGGTGCTGACCATCTTTCTGAGGCTGACGCAGAGTAAGAGATCCCCCAGCCGTGAGACTCACTCACAGCGCCAGCATACTTGCGCCATCCCAGCTGTCTCGCATGCACCAGTCTGGCCAGCCAATGAAATGTATTTGCTATATGGTCCTCATTGGCTGGCTGGACTGGTGCGTGCTGCGCTATGTAGGTAGGATGTGGGTGCCGGCTTTGTTGGTCCATTCCGGGGACTCTTTTTTGTCCCGCTGGGGGGTGACAGGAAGTGACTCAGCAGTTTCTATCACATTCTATGGGGAACTGTATGTCTCTGACTTTTCTGACTTTCCTCTCCATTAGAATCTAACAGGAAATCTAATGAGAATTTGACCACTAGAGGGCACTGCTAATGTAAAAAAACATGGGTTTAAACTGTAATAACTGGAAATATAAATCTCTCAGCAGTGGGAGTACCCTTATTTTACTCAATAGGAAAATCCCTACAATATATATATATTTTCATAAAAAAAGTTTACTGCTCCTTTAAGGTACCCACTTTATCATGGGAAAATCTGTACCCAGTTTTTTGGGGTGCAGAGTCCCTTAACAAATCTCAAAGCAGCCGAGGCATCAATAGAAAGGTAAAAAAAAGCCTAAAAAAACATAAGTGAGCAGTGGATATATTGATATGTGACCCTAAGGCCCATATCAATCCATCCAAAGCACTGAAAAAATGTGTCAAAGGTGAGTAGAATTAACCCTATGCGTGCCAGTGCGGTATAATTACCCCACTGGCACTCACATGGTTAATCCCAATAAGGTAAAAAACAGCCCCTGAAAATAAACACTTACCATTAATCCTGATGTCCAGCGGAGTCTTCAGCACCCTGGTCAGCTACTGTCCATCTTCTTCCTCTATCTCCTTCTTCTCTCCTCTTTCTCTCCATCTTCTTTCTTCTTCTATCCTGTCTTGTTTCTGCCATCTTCCATTCACATACCTGTAAAAGAAATAAATAAAACGAACTGTGCGCCCCAAACATAACTCGGACATGTGTGCGTAGTTTAACCCCTTGAGTGCCAGAGAGGTACATAACGCATTTCAGAGCAAAGCTTTGTATACCTCTCTGGCCCTCAAAGGGTTAAGCACCGCTCATATGTCCGAGTTAAGATACTAATAGAAGATGCCAAATGAAACAAATTATTCCCCCATTTGTCCTCTAATATTATATGTATGTTTCTAATAGAAAACCAAACTTTTGTGTCCAAAAATGATTATTATGTAAATGCTCTCTTTTGTGTTCTCTGCCGCTGTCGGCGGCAGTGGCGGAAGGAATAGAAGACAGAGCCCCCCTCTAAGTACCTCACAGGTCGATGCCCAGTCCAGTTTGAGGGAGTTTTTTGAACAGAGATTGCCTTTTTATATGGGCACTCTCTTTTCAAAATGACTCATAGCTAGTGTTGAGCGAGCATGCTCGGCCGATGCTCGGATCGGCTCGAGCATCGCTCTGCTCGGCACATGGCGGTACTCGTACGAGTACCGCATGTGCTCGCCCGCCATGTTCGGGTCTCCTCCCCGCACGTTTTGCGGCTGCTGCGCAGCCAATAAACGTGCAGGGAGGCTCTGACATCAGTGTAATGCCAGCAGCCATGTTGGCTGCTGGCATTACACTGATTGGCTGGCCAGAACCCGTGGTCGGGTGCTGTATAGCACCTGACCAGCGAGTTCGGCTCAGTCTTAGCCAGGGAGAGATGAGGATAGGAAGGGAAAGTCAGTGTAGGGAGAAGAAAAGCAAATTTGTAAAAAAAAAGACCCAAAAGTCCTTTTTAGGACTACTGTGTGTGGGGGCAGCAGTTTATTTTGTGTGGGGGGAAAAAAAACAAAAAAAAAAACTTCATATATTCTGTTTAGTGTGCAAAGTTGCAGATTAGAGCACATTCTGATTAGTGTGCAAAGTTGCAGATTAGAGCACATTCTGTTCAGTGTGCAAAGTTGCAGATTAGCAGCACATTCTTTTTAGTGTGCAAAGTTGCAGATTAGAGCACATTCTGTTTAGTGTGCAAAGTTGCAGATTAGAGCACATTCTGTTTAGTGTGCAAAGTTGCAGATTAGAGCACATTCTGTTAAGTCTTCAAACTCAAATATCAAAGTCACATATTCCATTCAGTGTGCTTCGCCGCAGTTTAGCAGCCTATTCTGTGTACTCTGCACAGTTGCAGAATAGGAAGAAATACTGTTAAGTCTTCAAACTCAAATATCAAAGTCACATATTCCGTGTAAGATGAAGAAGGCGGGTAAAAAGGGACGGGGAAGTGGACGTGATCCTGATAGTTCAGGGCGCGGGTCAGGACGCGTAGAAACTGTGCCTGGTGCCAGAGCACAAGAAAGAAAGACATCCACCATACCTAGCTTCATGTCTCATTTTACAGGGCGTCGCAGGACATCACTCTCGAGGTCCGACCACTGTGAACAGGTGGTCGGTTGGATGTCAGCTGATACTGCTTCCAGTCGGTTAAGCACCACCCTGTCTTCCACCAAGTCCACTCTCAGTAGCCAAGAGTCTGGTCAACATAATCCTCACTCTGATCATCCTTCCTCCCACCATACACGGTCTGGTCAAAGAAGTGATCCCACACTGGGATATAGTGAGGAGCTCGTCTCATCACCAATCCTTCATTTGACCCTCTCTCCAAGCACGCTTGCAGAGGAACATGACATCTTATGCCCTGATTCACAACCTCTAGAGGGTACCCAATCACAAGAAGATGACAGATGTGAACGCCATTTAAGGTCAAAGGAAGTAGTGGATGATGATGATGATGATGAGACACAGTTGCCATTAAATCAACCACTATTACTGTCTCAAGACCTTGTTGAGGAGGATGTTATACAGTTGTCAATGACTGAGTATGTGGTGGGATCAAGACATGAGGAGGATGATCAGAGTGAGGAAGTGGAGGAGGACTTGGTGGACGATGAGGTGACTGACCCCACCTGGGAAGGTGTAGAGCCGAGCGATGACAGCAGTCCTGAGGGTGAGCCATCTGCAGCACCGCAACAGGCTGGAAGAGGCAGTGGTGTGGCTACAGAAAGAAGGCGGACCGCACCAAACCGGCCCGCAAATGTTCCACGGAGCACCCCCTTGCGTAAATCTCCCTTGCCAAGGGGTAGGTGTTCCGCGGTATGGCGTTTTTTTAAGGAAAGTGCGGACGACAAAAGAATTGTAGTTTGCAACCTGTGCCACACCAGAATGAGCCGAGGCATGAACACTAGAAACCTCACCACCGCCAGCATGATCCGACACATGGCATCCAAGCACCGTAATAAGTGGGAGGAACGCCTGGATCGCCCATCTGTGTCTGCAGGCCACACCACTGCCTCCTCTTCCCCTGTTTTCGGTGCCGGCCAATCGCCTGTCGAAGGCGCAGGCCCGCATACCTCCTGCCCTGCACCTGTACCATCTGAAGCACCATCAGCGACCACATCCACTTCCCTGTCCCAGCACAGCGTCCAAATGTCGTTACCCCAGGCATTTGAGCGCAAGCGAAAATACCCAGCCACCCACCCACAGGCCATAGCACTAACCTCACACCTTTCCAAATTACTGGCCATCGAAATGCTGCCATTTAGGCTTGTGGACACTGAGTCCTTCCGCAGCCTGATGGCAGCAGCTGTCCCTCGGTACGCGGTCCCCAGCCGCCACTACTTTTCCCGGTGTGCCATCCCCGCATTACACCACCATGTGTCCCGTAACATCACCCGTGCCCTGACCAACGCAGTTACTGGGAAGGTCCACTTAACGACTGACACATGGACAAGTGCTTGTGGCCAGGGATGCTACATTTCCCTGACGGCACACTGGGTGAATGTCGTGGAGGCTGGGAGCGACTCGGACCCTGGGATGGCACGGGTGCTACCCACGCCGAGGATTGCGGGCCCTACCTCCATCAGGGTTTCCGCCAGCACCTACGTTATTGGCTCCTCCTCCTCCATTTCCACCTCCGAATTCTCTACACGCAGCGCCACTCCCCCATCAGCCAGTAGCTGGAAGCAGTGTAGCACTGCAGTGGGGAAGCGTCAACAGGCCGTGCTGAAGCTGATCTGCCTTTGGGAAAAACAGCACACGGCCTCAGAGCTGTTGCAGGGGATTAGTCACCAGACCGAGCAGTGGCTCTCGCCACTCAACCTGCAACCAGGCATGGTTGTGTGTGATAATGGGCGTAACTTGGTGGAGGCTTTGGAGCTCGGCAAGCTCACACACGTACCATGCCTAGCGCATGTATTTAATTTAGTGGTTCAGCGATTTCTAAAAACCTACCCCAATGTGCATGATCTCTTGACCAAGGTGCGCCGCGTGTGCGCACATTTCCGTAAGTCATCTACAGCTTCGGCCGGCCTGTTGAAGCTGCAGCAGCGCTTACAATTGCCAGCTCACCGGCTGCTGTGTGACGTGAGCACGCGCTGGAACTCCACCTTCCACATGTTGGCCCGGCTTTGTGAGCAGCAGAGGGCAGTAGTAGAGTACCAGCTGTTACACGGTCGTCGCCTCTCCGTTCAACTTCCTGTAATCAGAAGTGAGGAGTGGGAATGGATGTCAGACCTCTGTGAGGTTTTACGCAATTTTGAGGAATCGACACAGATGGTGAGCGGCGATAACGCTATTATCAGTGTAACCATCCCACTTCTGTGTCTACTGAAACGCTCGCTGCTCACAATTAAAACTGACGCTTTGCATGTGGAAGAGGTGGAAATGCGGGAGGAAGAGCTTACACAAGGTGATAGCCAGAGCACCCTCACTTCGTCTTCTCAGTGACAATTGGAGGAGGCGGAGGAGGAGGAGGAGGAGGAGGAAGACACGGTTGCCTCCGCTACAGAGGGTAGCCATGGAACTTTAGTTCCATCTCTTCAGCGTGGGTGGGCAGAAGAGGAGGAAGAGGATGAGGAGATTGAGAGTCATCCTCCTGGTGAGGACAGCGATATCTTGACTGTTGGTACTCTGGCACACATGGCTGACTTTATGTTAGGCTGCCTTTCCCGTGACCCACGCGTTATACGCATTTTAGACAACACGGATTACTGGGTGTTCACCCTTCTGGACCCCCGCTACAAAGAGAATTTCTCATCTCTCATTCCTCCGGTGGAGAGGACAAGCAAAATGGTGCAATACCAGAAGGTTCTTGTTGAAAAATTGCTCCAAAATTTTCCATCTGACAACGCTGGCGGCAGAGTACGTGCTACCTTGGCCAACCGAGAAGGGGAGAAAAGGGGAGCACACAGCAGTTCCGACAAAGGCAGGGCAACACTCTCCAAGGCGTGGGACACCTTCATGACACCCCGCCAGCACCCTCACCCTGATGCGCAGCCTAGTGTCACAAGGAGGGAAAAGTTTTGGAAGATGGTGAAGGAGTACGTAGCAGACCGTGTCAGCGTCCTCAATGATCCCTCTGTGCCTTACAACTACTGGGTGTCCAAGCTGGACACGTGGTATGAACTGGCACTCTACGCCTTGGAGGTGCTGGCCTGCCCTGCCGCCAGCGTTCTGTCTGAGCGGGTATTTAGTGCTGCTGGTGGCATCATAACAGATAAGCGTATCCGCCTTTCCACCGACAATGCTGATAGGTTGACACTTATAAAAATGAACAAGGCCTGGATTTCCCCTGACTTCTCCACTCCACTGGAGGAAAGCCCCGGGGGAACATAAACTCACTTTATATATGTTATTTACAATGATGGGAATACTCTGTATTCCCATTCACCCCTTCCACCCAAAAAACGGGTATATGGTTGACTCTTAATCTTCTCATCCTCCTCCTCCTCTTCCATATGCCCTGTGCTATAATTTTTATATAGGGCCAGCTCACCAGCGGGCCCTGTGATATAATTTTTATATAGGGCCAGCTCACCAGCGGGCCCTGTTTGACAATTTTTATATAGGTCAGCTCACCAGCGGGCCTTCTCATATAATGTTTTATTGGGTCAGCTCTCTAGCGGGCCCTCTCATATAATGTTTTATAGCGTCAGCTCACTAGCGGGCCTTCGCATATAATGTTTAGGATGGTCAGCTCCGCAGCAGACCCTCACCCATAATGTTTTAGATGGTTGGCTCAGCGCACGTTTCCCTCTTAATCATGGCCCCAGTTCAGAAAAATCGAGTAAATTTTTGGGAGAATTTGCCTCTGCGCACGTTTCCCTCTTAATCATGGCCTCACTTCAGAAAAACCGATGAAATTTTTTGCAGAATTTGCAGATGATATACAAGTAAATATACAGCAAATACTGTTTGGTAACAATTTTTCGCCTAAAGTCGTTTTTATTTTCCTTTTTGTGTGTTTTACGGTCAGTCTGTAAAAATGGCGTACTACGGGCGAAAGATCGTTCCCAGCAGCGATGTTGGAGTCCAAGATGCATCCAGACATCCTCCCTATGCTGTCCCTGAACCATTTCTGTGGTGTTTCCATCCTTTTCTGCCCTTTTCCTATGGACCAGGCACCCTCCCCTCATCAGAGCAGGGGGTGCCTGGTGTAATGCTCGAGTCCTCCCATTGACTTCAATGGGGCTCGGGTGCTCGGCCGAGCACTCGAGCCTCCGGGGGCGCTCGGTCAGAGCACCCGAACACCCGAGCATTGGGGTGCTCGCTCATCACTACTCATAGCCATTGGCTGGGATATGTGTTTATGCACTTCCCAGTCAATCAGCTTTAAGCAGGTTCTTTCAATCCCCTGCACAAATCTGATTAGCTGGGAGGTGCATAAGCACACATCACAGCCAATGGCTGTAAGTCATTTTGAACAGAGACTGCTTATATAGAAAGGTAGTCTGTTTAAAATTCTCTCACACTGGAATGGGCATAGGCCCATGAGGTACTTACATGGGGGCTCTGTCTTCTATTTCTTCCTTTTGGCAGAGAACACAAAGGAGGTATGCATTTAATAATAAATTTGGGCACAAAAGTTCGGTTTTCTATCAGAAACATACATATAATATTAGGGGACAAATAGGGGAATAATTTGTTTTGTTTGGCATCTTCTACTGTTATTTGAACTCGTATATATGTGAAATGCTTCAACTATACCACACTACCTGAGCAGTATGCTCACTCCAGATCTCCATACTAACTATAACCTTCACTGCTAACAACTCACTGACTATTCCACACTACCTGAGCAGTATGATCACTCCAGTTCTCCATACTAACTATAACCTTCACTGCTAACAACTCACTGACTATTCCACACTACCTGAGCAGTATGATCACTCCAGATCTCCATACTAACTATAACCTCTACTGCTAACAACTCACTGACTATTCCACACTACCTGAGCAGTATGATCACTCCAGATCTCCATACTAACTATAACCTCTACTGCTAACAACTCACTGACTATTCCACACTACCTGAGCAGTATGATCACTCCAGATCTCCTTACTAACTATAACCTCCACTGCTAACAACTCACTGACTATTCCACACTACCTGAGCAGTACGATCACTCCAGATCTCCATACTAACTATAACCTCCACTCCACTACTAACAACTCACTGACTATTCCACAGTACCTGAGCAGTATGATCACTCCAGCTCCCCATACTAACTATAACCTCCGCTCCACTACTAACAACTCACTGCGTATACCACAATACAAGAAAGAAGCAGGGAGATCTGCCTTCTCATTCAGAGCTCCAAAAATCTGGAAATAATCACATCTGCTCTCAGTCTAAAATCATTAAAAGCAAATGTTTCTTTATATCTAAAAACAGTGTGTAACTGTAAATAATCCCATTATTTAATAAGTATGTATATTTATGTATGTTTGTATATAATGTCTCACAATTAGTGTAAATATGTAACCCTTTACTGAAAACTCTCCAGGACATACTTGAAAATGAGAGAAATCTCAATGTATTCTTCCTGGTAAAACATTTTCTAAATAAATAAATAAATAAATAAATAAAATATGCATATTTGTCAGAGTTATGTTTGGGGCACACAGTTGATATTTCTCTTTTTCTTTCTTTTACAGTTATGTGATTGGAACATGGAAGAAAGAAGACAGAACAGAAGAAGAAAGAAGAAGATGGAGAGAAAGAAGAGAGAAGGGAGAGAGAAGAGAGGAGAAAAATAATATTACAGAAAACAGAAGGAACATAGAAGAAGACGGACAGTGGATGACAGGTAAGTGTTATACAGCTCTGGCTGTTAGGCTAGTGTTAGGGGTTGTATTGTTTTACTTTACAGTTAGGGATAGTGTAGGGTTAGTGTTTGGGAGGGTGACTGTATTTGAGCTAATGATCTATGCTCAGATGATCTCAGGCACTGATTGTTTGCATTTTTCCCTTTGATGTTCCCACTATTCACTCTACTTAGTGTGAGATTTGCGAACTTAACACACAAAAGGGACATTTGACCAAAAGTTTTTTTCTACGGCCTAACGTCCGTTGTGCTTTCAGCTGGTAGGGCAATTGAATACCAACATTTTATTTCTATCGGTCGGTAGACAATTTAGTCCTACTGCGTGTTTTATCGAACAAAATTTAATCGAGGCCGTAATGCCAGGACCAGATTTCCAAATAGCATTAGCCAACTGCCCAGAGCGTTACATTTTGAGGGGCTCCACAGCTGTGCTGACCACATTGTGGATATGGCCAGAGCAAATGTCAATGTCCCTGCACCACCTTTATACCCATTTACAGGTTACTAGTTAACCTCTTGGATGCTAGCGAGATCTCCAGTGCATTATCTAGAAAAGCATTGGATAGCTCGCTTGCAACCTAGGGGTTAAAGTTTTTTTGTTTTTTTTTTCACTTTCCTTATAATAGACCAAGGGTGTGGCCATGGGCGGAGCTAAGAGCACCTACAGTGCCTTGCCTAGCGGAGTCTGGCATGTAAATCCGATTCTGTATAATGCAAAAGAAAAAAAAGATTGACATACCTGCAATATATACTGTATTAAGGACATCCTCCTAGATACGTTATTATGTTAATCCATTAAGGACCACTTGACCTGCTATGAATTTCATACAGTTTTTACCTTAAGGACCGGTGGCGATCATAGCACGTCATGTACATTTTACTCACAGGTCTCCTCCAGGTATAAGTGAAAGCAGGGTCTGAAATTGACCGCTCCAAGACTGGAGTGGTCTATCTCAGACCCCAAAGAGGCACACCGGTACCCGTAACAGGTCGAGTGTACCAGTAGTCATTAAGGCATTAAGGGAAGGTTACTTCCCAGGACCCTGGTCCTTAACCCTTTGAGTGCCAGAGGGGTACGGAATGCATTGCTTTGCAATGCATTCCATACCCCTCTGGCACTCAGAGGGTGAAAGGGTCAATGACCAAATCAGGAACTACTCATTTCTAGGGCATAGTTCCCCCTTGAAGAACATTTATCCAGTTCTCTGTACCAACTTAACTTCATCCACGTATCATCCTTTAGGCGCCACCTTAACCCTTTGAGTGCCAGAGTAGTACGCAATGCATTGCAGAGCAATGTGTTGTGTACCCCTCTGGCACTCAAAGGGTTAATCAATATCAGCTGGCCAAACCACATATAGAGACATAATTCCTAAGCAAAACAGCTGCATCATCAGGGACAAATGCACTTCCCCAGATTCGTGTTGAATTAAATAAGGATTTTAACTCCTGGAGAGCTAGATCAGTCTCAATGCTTTACTGTCATTCAAAGCTCCATATATCAATGAGAATTTTTACTTGTCATCAGTGGTGCAATTTATTTGCTCAAAAATCATCACGGGGGGGGGGATGCACTAAGGTAAGGAGAATGTGTGATAAGGTTCTTTTAACCCCTTCAGTGCCAGAGGCTCGGGCCATTTTCTGAACCCTGCAGGCCAGACACTTTTTCAACATTTTTGCTATCCTTCCGTTTAGGCTTGATTTCCTCTGGGGATTTTTAGTTAAATATGGAAAACTATATATTGTTTTTTTCAGAACGAATTGAGCTTTCTCGTGATACCTTACATGAAGAGAATTTTACATCGTGCAAAAAGCTATGATGTCATAATGACAAAAAAAAGTGAAAATTTACTCATTTTGCTAAAATCACATACTATGTATCAAAAACATTTACCTTGATTGAAAAAGTTTCAATTATTTGAAAAAGCCCAGAGTCCCCCAAGTAAAAAAATACCAAATTTGTATAGTTTTACCTAAGTCCAAGGCTAGCGCAGAGCCCTAATCACCAGCAGCGCAAAATGACATTTTCAACTTTATAAACTAAAATGCACATTCTAGGGTTTTTGTGGTAAAACTACCCTAAAACAGTGGAATAACTATATAAAACTATATATTTCTGAAAAGTAGACAACCTGCCGCATCTAATGAGGGGTAACTTGCCTTCTTGCCCCAAGCCTGTGGTACCCAAATGCTTCCAGAAGGTGGCACTATAGGAAAAAAATGGCATTTTCTTACATTTCTGCCCCTTCAACTGTACTGAAATCTGTGAAAACCATGGAATTTACAACTGTATTCATTAGCTAGTGCTCTTGGGAGAAAAATTACACCCCATTGGTTTGGGTTCACCTACCACAGGGGATGCTAGAAGTGCAAAAAGACACCTACTACAACCTCTAAATTTTCTAACATTTTCTCAAACATTACTTGTCTATACAAAAATGGTTATAACAACTAGAGAATTAAAGAAAGGCTACACAAACCATACCATTTTGGAAAGAAGACAACCTGCCGCATCTAATGAGGGGTGAATTGCCTTCTTACCCCAAGCCTGTTGTGCCCAAATGCTTCCAGAAGGTGGCACTATAGGAAAAAAATGGCATTTTCTTACATTTCTGCCCCTTCATCTGTATGGAAATCTGTGAAAACCATGGAATTTCCAACTGTATTCATTAGCTAGTGCTCTTAGGAGAAAAATGACACCTCATTGATATGAGTTCCCCTACCTTAGTGGGCGCTACAAGTACCAAACTACACCTATTGCAACCACTAATTTTTCTAACATTTTCTCAAACATTACTTGTCTATACAAAAATGGTTATAACAACTAGAGAAGTAAAGAAAGGCTACACAAACCATACCATTTTGGAAAGAAGACAACCTGCCGCATCTAATGAGGGGTGAATTGCCTTCTTACCCAAAGCCTGTTGTGCCCAAATGCTTCCAGAAGGTGGCACTATAGGAAAAAAATTGCATTTTCTTACATTTCTGCCCCTTCATCTGTATGGAAATCTGTGAAAACCATGGAATTTCCAACTGTATTCATTAGCTAGTGCTCTTAGGAGAAAAATGACACCTCATTGGTATGAGTTCCCCTACCTTAGTGGGCGCTACAAGTACCAAACTACACCTATTGCAACCACTAATTTTTCTAACATTTTCTCAAACATTACTTGTCTGTACAAAAATGGTTATAACAACTAGAGAAGTGAAGAAAGGCTACACAAACCATACCATTTTTGAAAGAAGACAACCTGCCGCATCTAATGAGGGGTGAATTGCCTTCTTACCCCAAGCCTGTTGTGCCCAAATGCTTCCAGAAGGTGGCACTATAGGAAAAAAATTGCATTTTCTTACATTTCTGCCCCTTCATCTGTATGGAAATCTGTGAAAACCATGGAATTTCCAACTGTATTCATTAGCTAGTGCTCTTAGGAGAAAAATGACACCTCATTGGTATGAGTTCCCCTACCTTAGTGGGCGCTACAAGTACCAAACTACACCTATTGCAGCCACTAATTTTTCTAACATTTTCTCAAACATTACTTGTCTGTACAAAAATGGTTATAACAACTAGAGAAGTGAAGAAAGGCTACACAAACCATACCATTTTTGAAAGAAGACAACCTGCCGCATCTAATGAGGGGTGAATTGCCTTCTTACCCCAAGCCTGTTGTGCCCAAATGCTTCCAGAAGGTGGCACTATAGGAAAAAAATGGCATTTTCTTACATTTCTGCCCCTTCATCTGTATGGAAATCTGTGAAAACCATGGAATTTCCAACTGTATTCATTAGCTAGTGCTCTTAGGAGAAAAATGACACCTCATTGGTATGAGTTCCCCTACCTTAGTGGGCGCTACAAGTACCAAACTACACCTATTGCAACCACTAATTTTTCTAACATTTTCTCAAACATTACTTGTCTGTACAAAAATGGTTATAACAACTAGAGAAGTGAAGAAAGGCTAAACAAACCATACCATTTTTGAAAGAAGACAACCTGGCGCATCTAATGAGGGGTGAATTGCCTTCTTACCCCAAGCCTGTTGTGCCCAAATGCTTCCAGAAGGTGGCACTATAGGAAAAAAATGGCATTTTCTTACATTTCTGCCCCTTCATCTGTATGGAAATCTGTGAAAACCATGGAATTTCCAACTGTATTCATTAGCTAGTGCTCTTAGGAGAAAAATGACACCCCATTGGAATGAATCGACATACCTTAGGGGTGCCAGAAAAGCATAACTACACCTACCTGTTTGCTTCTTCGAAAATGGCTGCTTGTACTAAAATGTTCATAACTGTTAGAGAAATGACGGAAAGGTATAAAAGGTATACCATTTTGGAAAGTAGACATTCTCCCGCATCAAATGAGGGGTCACTTGCCTTTCTACCCCTGGGCTGAAGTGCACAAATATTTCCAAAAGGTGGCGCTATGGGAATAAATACATGTTTTTTTTACATTTCCACCACTTCAAAGATACTAAAATCTTTGAAAACCATAACATTTCCTGCTGTATTCAGTACCTGCTACCAACATGAGAAAAATGGTAGCCCATTTGTGTGGCTTAACATACAATATGTGGGTGCTAGGAACACGTACGTAAACCTGACACTTTTGTTTCTTAAATTATCTTCTTGCACTAAAATGGTTATAACCATAATAGATATGCAGGAAAGGTAGAAAACAATGCCATTTTGGAAAGAAAACAACCTGACGCATCTAATGAGGGGTCACTTGCCTTCATACCCAAAGGCTGGCATGCACAAATGCTTCCAGGAGGTGGCGCTAATGAAAAAAAAGGCATTTTCTTACATTTCTGCCCCTTCAAATGTATGGAGCTCTGTGAAAACCATGGAATTTTCAACTGCATTCGTTAGCTAAAGCTCTTAGGAGTCAAACGACACCCCATTGGTATGAGCTGAACTACCTTAGGGAGTGCTAGAAGTAGAAAACTACACCTACTACAAACTGATGTTTCTAACATTTTCTCAAACCTGACTTGCCTCTACGAAAATGGCTATAACACCTTCAGAAGTGAAGAAAAGGTAGATAAACTATACCATTTTGGAAAGAAGACAACATGCCGCATCTAATGAGGGGTCACTTGCCTTTTTACCCCTAAGTTAGTTGGCACAACTATTTCCAGAATGTGGTGCTACAGGAAAACAAACAAACATTTCTTTTACACTTCAGTCACTTCAAAGATACTAAAATGGTTCAATGGCGTGGGATTTCCTAGGAGGACTTCTTGCCAGCCTAAGAAAAATGGTACTCAACTGCTGTGGGTTGACATACCAATTTGAGTGACAGGAGTGTAGCTACCAGTGAAATAGGAATGGGAAAGCAAACAGTGTATGTGTGATTTTATGGCTAACAGATGAAAGAAGCTAGGGCGTCAGCCAGTGTACGCGCGGACCTGTGACTACCAGTGTAACAGTGTGGGAGGGTGAGGGATTAGGCAGTGTGTGTGGGTATGAGCAGAGGAGCAAGGATGGTGGAGATGGTGGGGCAGTGTCTGAGAGTGTGTATGGGAGATCTGTGACTACCAGTGTGCACTGTATGTCCCCCTCATACAAAGTTTGATTCCCAGCCTGAATCTAGTGCATACTGGTACTTTGAGTCTACCAATAGGCAGTGGAAACAGGCTGGGGGTCAGGCTGGGGAATGGGACTGCCAGTTGGCTGTGGAACCAGGCAGGGGAATACGGTACATGTGTATGTGTGGGGGGGGAATCGGAGGCATTTTTTGTGCATGCCACAAGGGTGCCCAATGCACTGCAAAGCAATGCGTTGGACCCTCTGTTGCACACAAAGAGTTGTTTTTTTTTAATTATTATTTTGTATTCATACCTCGTTGGGGAGGCGGTGTCAGGAACATTCCTGGTGTCCCCCATCCAGGTCTAAAAACAGAATAATAAAAAAAAAAAAGTGTGTGTGTGTGTGTTACAGGGGGTCCAACGTATTGCAAAGCACTGCGTCAGACCCTCCCTGTGGCACGTGCATTTTTTGGGGCTTTTCCCCCAATATTTTTGTGTAGACCTCGTTGGGGGCATCAGAACCCATACAATGAGGTCTAAATAAAAAATAAAAGGGGAAAACAAAATAATCCTTTGGGTGCCACAGGGGTGTCCGGTGGATTGCAAAGCAATGCATTGGGCCCCTGTAGCACACAAAGGGTTAATTTTTTTATCGTTACTTTGTATTCAGATGGCCACCAAACAAGCTCTGATCACAAAGTAATGATAAAAAGTCCTGTGTGTGTGCCACAGGAAGGGGGTCTGCATTGAACCCCTATCCCAGTGGCACACACAGGGTTAAATTTTTTTTAATTTTTTTTTTTTTATTATATACCTCATTGAGGGGCATCAGGACCCCCTGATCCCTCCCCAATGAGGTCTTAGTAAAAAAAATATATATGTCCACAAACGGAGTGACCCTGTGAGTGCCACAAGGGTCTCCAGCGCATTGCAAAGCAATGCATTGGATCCTTGTGGCACTCAGAGGGTTAATTTTTTTTCTATCATTACTTGGTAATCAGAGCTTGTTGGGGGGCCATCAGGACCAATCCTGATGACCCCCCCCCAACAATCTCTGATAACAAAGTAATGATAAAAGCCCTGTGTGTGCCGCAGAAGGGGGGCTGCATTGCCCCCCCCCCCCGTTTCACACACAGGGTTAATTTTTTTTTTATTTACTTTTTTTTATTATAGACCTCATTGAGGGGTATACAAACCCCCCTGATCCCCCCAATGAGGTCTTACAAAAAAAAAAAAAAAGTTATCAAAAAAAGTGTCCCTGTGAGTGCCACCGGGGTCTCCAGCGCATTGCAAAGCAATGCATTGGACCGTTGTGGCACTCAGAGGGTTAATTTTTTTTTTATCATTACTTTGTAATCAGAGCTTGTTGGGGGGCCATCAGGAGCAATCCTGATGGCCCCCCAACAATCTCTGGTAACAAAATAATGATAAAAGCCCTGTGTGTGCCACAGGAGGGGGGGGGGGTGCATTGGACCCCCACCTGTGGCACACACAGGGTTAAATTTTTTTTTTTTTTTTTTCTAATTATAGACCTCATTGAGGGGCATCAGGATCCCCCCTGATCCCCCCAATGAGGTCTTAAAAAAAAAAAAAAATCCCCCCCAAAGAATAGACCCTGTGAGTGCAACAGGGGTCTCCAGCACATTGCAAAGCAATGTGCTGGGACCCTGTGGCACTCACAGGGTTACTTTAATTTTATTATTTTTTTTATTTTTATTTTTTAAGACATTTCAGACCTCGTGGGGGACATCAGGACCCCTCCTGGTGTCTCCCCAGTCATTGATCTCCCAGCCGATAGGCTGGGAGATCAATGGTGCGACCGCAGGAGAGCAAGAGCTCTCCTGCCCTTCACTCCTACCACCGGTAGGAGTGAACAGGATCGGGGAAACTTCCCTAACGTCATCGGTGACCATGTCACCGATGACGTTTGGAGGATTCCCCCGGTCCCGCCCACTCCTACCCGGAAGTTCGGGTAGGAGAGAGGGGGAAGGAGAAACTTTGTTTCTCCTTTGTGTGTATTGATCTCCCAGCCCGATCGGCTGGGAGATCAATAACTGGGGAGGCATGAGGAGTGATCCTCATGCCTCCCCATGAGTGCCAGTGGCTTTTTTTTTTTTAATGCGGCCACTGCATGCCGGTTATACCGGCTCATGCAGTGACCGCATTTCTCTCTTACGCCGTACGAGCGTGGCACAGCAGGTACAGCTGTGTCCACTCGTACGGCGTAAGTAGCTGGCACTCAAGGGGTTAAGGGTGATATGCATGTAGGGGTTCTGCATTCTAAGTGAAGCTTTGCAAGTGACATTGGATGTAAAACAGGACTTGAAGCAGGACGCAGGGCAGGAGTTGATCAAGAAGGGAAGCAGGATCCAATAGAGAAACAAAACCTCACAAATCATTTCTGCAAGGAAGGCTCAAAAGCATAGACTTTGAATGTGAGAACGCTGCAGTCCTCTAAACCCATTGAGTGCCAGGGGTTACTTTTGTTAATAAGGGAGTGAACATTCCAGAGAGTACAGGGAAAAAATAAAAACTGTGTTTGAAGACAGGAAATGTTGATAAGGTTTGAATTGTTCCAGTTTTGACTGGAGGTAGAGGGTTTGTGAAAGGAAAGGGGGCCAGAGTTTATTAAGACATCTCCAGCTGCAAGCAGAAGAAGAGAGAGAGAAAGGAGATGAAACAATGTTATATGTGCATGGGCTTTCCTGTTTGTGTTGGGTGGAGGGGAGTACAGGAGCGGAGAAAAGTGAGCAGTTGTTGTGTAGAGAAGAGTGTGGAAGGGAAAAGTGTACCCCCCATGGCACTCAAAGGGTTAAAGCGCTAGCTTTCCAATTCAACATCAACTTCTGGAGAGTGAGCAAAACTAAAAGAGACTCTGATACATAAACAATACCATACTGAGAAAGTGCCACTGGCCCATTCCTATGTGCTGTAACCTCTCCATCTGCACTAACAATGCTGAAATATATCTTATCCTTCATGTCTACATTTGCACTCCGCACTAAAATGTCTGGCTACTTCTACCTTCCATGCTCTCCTCCCTTCTCTGTCCACATTTCTCTTCTCTTCTCCCTTCCACACTCTCCTCTACACAGCAACTGCTCTCTCTTTCTCCTCTCTTGTACCCCCCACCCAACACAAACAGGAAAGCCTATGCACACATAACATTCTTTCATCTCCTTTCTCTCTCTTTTCTCACAAAGATGCACCATTTCCATTGTCCCTTGTCACATGGCATTAAAGAAGGAGTAGTGAAAAGAAACAGCTCCAAACACCCATACATTGTCCTATTACCTTTGGAGCAAGTTGCGCTAATTGAAACCCCCGGAACTGATCGGCACTAGGGGCGAAGGGTGGCTTGAAAGGGTGGCGAATGAGGAAAAAGAGCAGTGGACAGATGCTCATGGAACAGTTCTTTCCCTTGGCCTGTGTCAGGCCAGTAAGGGGAGGGCAGTATCACGGTTCCCGTGCTATTCTGTCAATCTGGGCTGTTCTACCTGTGCATTGGAGGAAGCTGATTGGCCCGCCCAGGATGTGCCTTTATACACTGGGGCTTGGGCACTTGTGATTTGCCCTTTCGTGGTGTTCCAGTATCTGCGCCTTGTTGCTGTGTTCCAGTCTCCTGTGTACCGACCCGGCTTGTCTGACTCTTCTTTTGATCCTGCTCCGTGTATGACCCGGCTCTGGCTGACGACCCTGCTTCGTGACAGATCCGGTTCTGGCTGATGATCCTGCTCCGTGTATGACCCGGCTCTGGCTGACGACTCTGCTCCGTGATTGATCCGGTTCTGGCTGATGATCCTGCTCCGTGTATGACCCGGCTCTGGCTGACGACCTTGCTCCGTGATTGATCCTGTTCTTCGGCTGCTGTTCCTGCGGTGCTCCGGTTCCGGTTATCGCTCCGTTCCAGTCTGCTGTTCCGGTGTACCTGCACGGCCTCGGTCGCGTCCGCGACATTCTGATCACTCTGTGTCTTGCCATTCCTCTCACCAGCTGAGATAGAGGTTGCTTTGCCATTCATTGTCCGTCGCTATGGTCCTGTACAGAACCTGTTAACTCCTGCAGTGCCTCGTAGTCTCAGTCTTGTGCCTCAGTTCTTGCCAAGCATACACAAATCCGTTAAGAGCCACTCCTTCTGTACCTCTGAAACGCTTCACTACCTTTTGCAGAGCATTGCCGGTCCGGTGTTCGGTGTGCACCATGACCGCGCCTGTGGGCACAGTTATCCGTTCGCTCTTGCTGGGAAAGTTCCGTACGGCACCGGAGGGGTGTCCTGGCTCCGGCCTACAGACGTACAGAGGTTACGCTATCCATCTGCACTATCCAGTGCTTGGCTCTCAGTGCTTGTGCAGTCGCTATCACTATTTGACATCCAAGGGGTGTCAGGGCATTATCCATTGGGCACATGCAGAGTTAACTTCAATTCTCAGTTAAGGGCGGTTCAGGTTCTTGTACCTCAGGTTGGCAATAGCACTTTTCCTTATCCCACGGCGGTGGTATTTACTCAGCTCTGGCACTTGGGCCTTCCTGTTCTATTTGAGAGTGAATTCAGTGCAGACACTTTGCTCCAGCTTTGTTATTCAAGAACTGTGTTCCAGAGACGGCTACTTAGTTCCAGCTTTGTGACTCAAGAACTATTACCCAGAGACTGCTATATATCCTGGGCGTTGGCCAAACTAGGACTGAGTTCTCCTCTTGCACTTGTTAACCCTTTGGGGTTATTTCCTATCTATCCATTGTCCAGTATTATTTGCTGTATTGCATTCACTCTGTTCGTGTTTGCTATTACTGCTATTCCTGTACTGGCCCCTAGGGGCATTGTATTACTCCTTGATTCAATAAACTGTGTTTTTACTTTACACCCTGGTCTGAGTGTCAGAAAACCGTTACAGGCAGGAAGTGTTTTGCTGCAGGGTTGAGGATATTTCCTATCAGTGAGAAAATCACCTTTCTCTGGGCACTGGTGAGTGGGTGTGAAAGCAGATGCTGGGCTACCAAGGAGCGAGCTGACCAGGTAGCAGAATTATGGTCCCACTAGCTCTGGGGGTAACACAGTAACTTAGTAACACACAGTTCCATCAAGCTCAACCTTTTCCTCATAACTCAGAGAAATGAGAATTATATAAGAAAAATAAGTTAGTCTTTATCTGAAATTCCTCTTTTGAGAGGACAACTGAAACGGAACACTCATGGAGCCACCAAAGCAAAGTTAACCACTTCTGATATTGTAGGTAAAAAAAAAAATCCACATTTATTTAGGCGTTTTAAAAACACCAAACATGAAAACTGAAGCATAGTGCCTATGATTAAGTGAATGTTCTACTCATGAAACGCGTAAGGCGGGCGTTTCTGTACATTTTTCCATGTGCTTCAAGTTTCATGTTTGATGTTTTTAAAATGCCTAAATAAATGTGGATTTTTTTACTTACAATATCGGAAGTGGTTAACTTTGCTTTGGTGGCTCTGTGAGCGCCCCCCTCCAGTTGTCCTCTCATTTGAAGAAATTGCATAGTACAAATGATGGGCGCAGCACCGGGCCCACCGAGTCCTGAAGTTAAGGTGTAAGTGCTCTCTGGTTTATGCATACCTCATTTATAACGTGTGCAGTAGCGATCTTATTTTCTGTATATATCTACTATACAGTGTGTTCATCTGAAATTCCTGTTTTGCCTACTAATACACATACAAAAAATGTATCTATTCTTGTCTTAAATTCATCCATTGTATCTGCCATTGCCACATCCTTGGGCAAGGAATTCCACAATTTAACATACTGTAAAAAAAAAACAAAAAAACCTTCCTCTGCTGAACTCTCCTTATTTGATCAGACCTTGGAATGAATAGCTCACCACAGAAATCCTTGTATCGACTTCTCATATACTTGTACATTGTGATAAGATCTCCTCTTGGTTGTCTTTTCTCTACAGTAAATAGGCTGCTCCCTCACAATCCCCTCTCTCCCGAGCGGTGTAAGACTCCCAAAAGACAAGGAGTGCCAAATAGGGTAATAGTGTAATTCACACACATTAAAGGGATAGTAATACTTAAAATGTAAAAAAAAATATGTTGTAGGGTTTATCCCCCTGAGTAAAACAAGAGTACTCCCACTGCTGGAAGGTGTTTCATTCAAAAGTTATTAATTTTCAAAGTTGAATTTTTTAGGTGCAATATCACAGTGGCCAGAAATTGTACAGTGGCGATGTTGCTACACCATCCTATGGAGATTTATGGTCCCGGGACTAGAGCTGTCCATAGGATCGTGTAGCAACAGCGCCACTGTACAATTTCAGGCCACTGTGATATTGCACCTAAGAAATTCAACTTTGAAAATTAATAACTTTTGAATGAAACACCTTTCAGCAGTGGGAGTACTCTTGTTTTACTCAGTGGGATAAACCCTACAACATATGTTTTTTTTACATTTTAAGTATTACTATCCCTTTAATCAGAGTATTAATATAGTAATATACTCACACTATCCAATTGTCAGAATCTTGATATCAAGTGTTCCGACTCTCAGACATAGGGAGAATTTAACCCGTAAAATCCTTTTGGGATAGGCAGAGGCTTCAATGTGTAGTCAGATAAGTTTTATTAAAATTAAATCTTAAAATAAATCTTAAAATATTGAAATTGACACTTCACGCTATATAGAGGTGGAATTTTATTCTCATATCGTGCATCTATACCCCTTTTTATGCAGGATAGTACCCTATTGGCTCTTGCAGCAGTTGAGTGACTCTGCACACTGCTGTGAAGTCTATTGTCTATCAGTATTCCTAACTCTTTCTCTAACAAGGATTCCCCAATTCATTTCCATTTAGTGTACAAGTAGCATGCTTGGTTTTTCAACCCAAATGCATAATTTTAAAGTGGAATTGTCACTTTATAACAACTAGGTGAATTTGAAAGAGCTTTCAAAAGCAAGCTATATTTACATTGCACATTTTTTATTTAAATAATAGTTTAGAAGATGCTTAACTTTATTTATTTGTTAGTGCTCAAATATGACACATAGCTCTCCATTGCCAACTGTTACTTCCTACCAGGAAGCAGTAGCTCAGCTGCTTAAACTGACAAATAAAGCAGAACATCTCAGAATTGTTACAAAGTGGCAGTGCCACTTAAAGGTTTTCTATATTAAAACTCAACCCACCCTTTCACTCAGTGTATCCAGATCTGTAAATATTAAATATTATGGTCTTGACATTACAGAACTAAGGGATAGTAATGTTTCATAATAAAAGCAGCTCTAATTAATCTTCATGGTATTTGGACATTGGAGAGTGTTATTTCAATTCTGTCAGTGTTATAGTACAAGAGTAATTCAATGACAAAGTGTCCCCCTCCCGCCCTTTTTACTGATGTAACACTGTTCAGCTAGATCAGAAGGGAGGTGCCCAGGTAGACTGCAGAGAGGGACAATCTTCAATTAAGATAAGGGAAAAACCTGAAAAACTTGTCAAGGGGGGGGCAGGGCTTTCATTGTTCTCATAGGAAGAAGATTGTCCCCTGCTGTTATCTGTCTGGACTATGGACTGGATTCCACATCTGAGAAGAGATGGTTTACACTAGGTGAAAGGGGCAGGAGGAGAAACTTTGCTTGTGAATATCTCTCAAACCGTAAAGGTTTGAGAGATAAGACATATTGTTCTTCAAAATAAAATAAAGATAAAATGAAGTATTACTATCCCTTTAAATACCCTTGGGTGTATGTCATCAAGTCCTGGTGCTTACCATACTCTTTTGAATTTAGTTCTCAGGAAGCCATGTATGTGTTAGAGTAAATGTTGTGATTCTGTCTCTTTGTCACTGTTTCATTTGTGTATTAAAGTGGAACTTTCATACAAATTAAAGTGCCCCCAAATCATTATTCACATTGCGATACGCATAACAATACTTGTATTATCCTGAATAAGTCTGGCATTATTAAGAAATCCATCTTGTTCGGAGACTCACCGGCAGGCATCAGCGCAGACATCTTGCCAAAGAGACGTCTGTGAGTCTGGGCTGTCCGTCCTTGTCTCCTCTAGGATAGGTGAGCGGGATTTGCATTGTACTTGAAGGTACATGAAGGGACTGGCGGCACAGGTGCACAGAAGCCTCTACAGCAAGATGCCTGCCTGTGAGTCTCCGAACAAGTTGGATTTCTCAATAATGCCGGACTTATTCAGTGTAATACAAGTATTGATATGCGAATCGCTATGTGAATAATGATTTGGGAGGGCACTTTGATTTGAATGAAAGTTCCCTTTAAGAAGAAAATAATTTGTTCAAGATGTCAACCATTACCATATCCTCTCTAATTAATATGCCTGTCTCAGTTTTAAGTGGGCCAATATGAGCCTTAATCCTTTTTCCATGTATCTGCTTGTAAGAATATTTAGGATTTTTCTTACTCTCTTTTATACTTTTCTTATTTTAAATGTTGACTACTTGAATTGCTTGTTTGCAGACTGTGATGCATTCATTTTATTTTTTCAGTGATAAATTTGACCATCTGGACTTAAATAATTTAAACGACTGCTTCTTTTCCCTCATTTCTCTGCAAACATCTTTATTAAGCCACATTGGACGTAAATTGTTTTTCTTGTATTTACTCCCCGGTGGTAAATATTGATGTCTATATATTTATCCAAAAGTATTTTAAACAAATTCCATCTGTACATCCGTTTCACACACAAATAGTTAAGCAGCCTAGCTAACTCATCTGAAAACAATTGCTTGCTTTAACGTACAATCATTTAATTTCTTGCATCCTCATAATTTTATTTAAAAGGGTTGTAACATTTAATATATAAAAACATATATATTGTAAGGGGTTATTCAAGAGTTATTGCAGCTCAAACATGAATATTTTAGGCGCAGTATCTCAATGGCCTCATCCGATGGAGTTTTATGGCCACTGACATACTGCATCTAAAAAAGTTCAGGTCTGAGCTGCGCTTACTTTTGAACAAAACACCTCTCAGCAGTGATAGTACCCTTGGACTATAAAACCTAAAATATATTTTTACTTATTAAGTTTTACTTTCACTTTAATTACATTTTTGACCATTTGCAATCAAATAATATATATTTTTTTAAGTCTTAAAGGGGAACTTTCACCCCAAATAAAGTCCCCCCAATAATTAGCCATCTAGTGATTAGCTTATCGATAGTACTATTATCCAGTCTGGTATCCTTTTGAATGCTCGCACGCAGAAGAGCGTGCAACCATTCTACTCTTTCAGCAGGTCGCATGGCTAAAAAGCGCAACGTGACAATCTTGCACTGCATGACAGCGCGAGATTGTCTTGTCGCATAGCCAGTGGGCTCATGCTGCAGATAAGTGTATTGTTTTATTTTTTGGCTGTCTTCACATCTCTGAATTGTTTGTGTCCTTCCCATGGTTCTCAACCCATTTGTTAAGTGCACGGAGGCAGTTGGAGCACCTCCGTGTGCTGCAGATAATAATCCGTTCTCTTCCTGCCTCCTACTAGCCTGTGCCTTCTGCTGGATGGAGTATTATATGTAGCACACGGAGGTGCACAAGCTGCCTCCGTGTGCTCCGTGTGCTTAACAAACGGGTTGAGAACCAGGGGAAGGACACAAACAATTCAGATGTGAAGACGGTCAAAAAAATAAAACAATACACTTATCTGCAGCATGCATCCATTGCCTATGCGATGTGACAATCTCTTGCTGTCATGCAGTGCGAGATTGTCATGTCGCACTGTTTACCCAGGCGACCTACTGAAAGAGTTGAATAGTCACACATTCTTCTGCGTGCGAATATTCAAAAGTGAACCATGCAATCTTATTACCTCATTAGTCAGAAATCCTACTTCTGCCCAGACTGATGGCCGGGCAACAGTGTTTTAGAGGCATCTGCGAGCCTGATCCATCAGTCCATTCTGGTACCTTTAGGTACCATGCAACATCCCCTAGAGGAGACCGGGACTGACAGCGCAGGAGCGCAGATGTCTGTAAGCAAACATGTCTGCGCTATTGTCTGGCTGTCCAGAAGTAGGATTTCTGACTAACGTGGTAATTAGGCTGGATAATAGCACTATTGGTAAGCTAATTGCTAGATGGCTAATTATTGTGGGAGGGACTTTATTTGGGGGTGATAGTTCCCCTTTAAATAAATCTTAAATCTTTAAATAAAGACACAACTAATGTTTGAAGTCGTATAAATCAATACTCTATTAGTCTCTTTATATAGGTAAGTCTGCTCCGTAAGGATCTTTCCTTGCTACTGGATTCGTGTACAAATGAGGAAATAAACCTATATAGAAATACCGTTAGGTTACAGCAGGTCACAAGGTCCTTTTCTTAAATTCCATTACGAGAGCTAAAAGTACTTTAATTTTTCCATGACCGACACGAAGAAAGATCAACATTTTAATACCTGTCTCTTAGCCAAACTCTGCCTAATCCATCTCATGCTTAACAGATATCACCACTTGTGCTCAGAGATTTGTCTTGTTTAAATATCCTCAAGAAATAAATAAACTGCAGAATGCATAGACAGTTCCCTCCTATCCCCCCCTTAATGTCCCCAGCTGCTACATGAATGAGTCTTAAATAGAAGGCTGTGTTTCATTCTGGCTCCCCATGATACCTAAGGGAGTTGTATACGACAAGAGGATCAGAATCAATTGTGGATTGCAATTCACTTATGATGACATTAATCTGTTTATTTATGAGCATAACATATTATGTTAAGGTAAACAAAGTCCAACCCAAAGATTCTTGTTTTATAATTTTGGCTTTCATTTTAACAGAAACCATACCTGTGGCTTTCCTTTTTTTTTTCTGTCTTGCAGATCCTAATTAATCCTAATCAAGCTGGGCAGTGATAAGACCAGATATCCGTTTTCATGAAGCAAGCAGATCAGGGGGGGGGGAGACAGATTTCCAGAGCTCTGGATGACTGCCAACTGGCTTTCTTGAATCCCCTTAGGCCCATTCAGATAACAGGTGGTCATCTCACCATAGTATCAGTGTTAAATACATATCCATACATTGTGCAAGCTGTAGCCTTAAACTGAGCCTAGCGGCTTTAATCTAATGTTACTTCAGCTTGGCTGGCAGCCAGCAACTGTTCTGAGTCTCACAATAAACTAAAGCTATATTTCACTAGGTAGAGAAAAGTAGAAGCAAGGCGTTTAGAAAGGACTGTGGTGTCTTGGCCAGTATAAAATCAGAGAATAATGTGGTTGTAAAACATAGATCTTGTCACATATTGTGGATGTGGAAGAGATTGATGAAATATTGACGGGGGAGGGCTGGTAATGTGGTCCAGGGGGCAAATACAATCAATAGGCCCATTTCTACTAGGGTTGAAGCCCACTGTCCCAGCCCACTCCTTTTGTTAATTTTAAAATTGACATTGATGTTGTGAAGTAAGGCGAGTGATACATACAGTTGAAAAGAGTTTGGGGTCACTTAGAAAGCTCCTTGTTTTCCATCAAACGAGTTTCAAAATGAATAGGAAATACAGTCAAGACGTCGACAAGGTTAGAAATAATTTATTTTTAACTTAAATAATAACTGTGTCCTTCAAACTTTGCTTTCGTTGAATATTCAGCAATTACACATTGCAGACTTTTGGCGTTCTAGTTGTCAGTTTGTTGAGGTAATGTGAAGAGAGTTCACCCCATGCCTCCTGAAGCACCTCCCACAATCTGGATTGGCTTGATGGGCACTTCTTACGTACCATACAGTCAAGCTGCACCCACAACAGAAACAAGGACATTTCTAGGTGACCCCACACTTTTGAATGGTAGTGTATGTAGAAGTATAATATATCTTACATAAGAACACTGACACTAATAGCACAGGTTGAAAGTGAAGTAATTATCAAATGACAGAACAAGAGGGAAAATTGTACCTATAACAAAATATATATATATAGTTGATACTATACATATTGTCATTAGATCATACGCATGGTGACAGGGATAGGATGAGATATGGATAGAGGGAGATTACATAATGTGGCTGATATCCCATTTCAAGCTAAGGCCATTAGCAATTCTGTTAAAGTGGACCTATCACCTTGATTCAAGTTTGCCTATTTGAAAACGTCAATCAAAACTGCCTATATGTTATGTTAGCCAAAAGTCAAGCAGATGCTAAGTTTATCAAATATTCACACTTTTTATTTCTGTGAAAAGTGAAAGTCTCCTGGGGTAGTACAGAGCTTTATTAGCATATGAAATGTTCTGCAGACACAGGGCACAAGAACAAGAGAAAGAATCTAAAAGTGGTGTTTATTTAATACTCCCCCATTCCCTTTAACCTGAGGAAATGCACTTAGAAAATATCAAATATAACAAGCACGTAGCAATTGAACCAACAGTGATGGCAACACTGAGAGGACTCTTTCTCCAATATACTGGGACACTAATACAGTGTTGACATTCGGCTTAACCCCATTTGTCCTGGTCTCCACTCAAAAGTACCTTCACCTCCAATGTATTCTCCGGTCCTTTGGCTACTTTTTTTCCTCCCCCTCCAGGCAATATGGGTCAATAGTGTGTCTTTGCTATATAACCGGCAATACTCTTTTTTTACAAAGTTCTCTTTTCCACACTCACCACTTCTTCCCGAGATATAACCTTTCCTAACAAGAAAATGACGTTCTAGTTACCACGTGTAATCCCAGCCTACCCAGGAGAAAGAGCCCTCTCAATGTTGCCATCACTGTTGGTTCAATTGCTGCGTGCTATACATAATATATATATATAATAATTCACTAGAAAGTTTGTAAAGAAGCAGTCATGCGCAGTAGAGACTGCCCGTGATGAGATCTGATACAGAGCAGGGCACTCCGAAGCTCTGTATCAGCCGCGGCGTGGGCGGTCTCTACCGAGCATGACTGCACCGCGACCAGCTGGAACTGTATCAGCCGTGGCGCGGGCAGTCTCTACTGTGCATGACTGACCCGCGACTGGCTGGCAGTGGCACTGTGGCCCGTGTAACGGGCTCTTCAACTGGTATTTGATATTTTGTAAGTGCATTTCCTCAGGTTGAAGGGGGGGGGAGTGTTGAATAAATGCCACTTTTAGATTCTTTCTCTTGTTCTTGCGCCCTGTTTCTGCAGAATCTTTCGACATTGTGTGATAAAGAAGCACACCTTTGAGGCTGCAATAAGATTAAGTATTCGTGGCAAAGAGATTTAAATAGAAGAAGAGGATTTTTGGACTGATTGTGTCATCGTTCAACTATACACCTACTCATCTATTAACTCATATGTGTTTTCATCTACTAACTCATAAATGTATTAATTTCAGCTCATCCCATTTGTGGTGTAATTGTGAATGAATTTTATGTTAAAGGGATAGTAATGTTTCATAATAAAAACAGCTCTAATTAATCATCATAGTATTTGGACTTTGGAGAGTGTTATTTCAATTCTGTCAGAGTTATAGTTCAAGAGTAATTCAATAACAAAGTGTCCCCCTCCCGCCCCTTTTACTGATGTAACACTGCTCAGCCAGATCAGAAGGGAGGTGCCCAGGTAGACTGCAGAGAGGGACAGTGTTCAATTAAGATAAGGGAAAAACCTGAAAAGCTTGTCAAGGGGGAAGGGCTTTCATTGTTTTCATATAAAGAAGATTGTCCCCTGCTGTTATCTGTCTGGTCTATGGACTGCATTCCACATCTGAGAAGAGATGGTTTACACTAGGTAAAAGGGGCGGGAGGGGAAACTTTGCTTGTGAATATCTCTTAAACCATAAAGGTTTGAGAGATAAGACTTATATCGTTCTTCATGTTTTTTTAATGCCTACAAAATAAAATAAAGTTAAAACAAAGTATTACTATCCCTTTAAGCTCATTTTATTGAAGCTGTTACCCCATTAGTGATATTGCATCTTGAGGTATACAATTTAGGCGCTCCGCAGGGGAGGGCTGGCCTGGGGGGCAGAGGGGCAATTGCCCCCTGGGCTGGTCACATGTTTGGGCCAGTGGGCCACTGCCTCACTCAATCTCCCAATTGCTGCTGTAAATGGAGCTGCACTACTGATACCACAGAGCTTACATTTGAAATGAAACTACACAAATGATACCAAAGAGCTACAATGCAAATAGAGATACACTAGCAGCATAACTTATTTCCCTTGTAAGCTCTATGGTATCAGTCATGTTGCTGTACTTACACTGTAAGCTCTATGGTATCAGTCATGTTACTGTACTTACATTGTAAGCTCTATGGTATCAGTCATGTTACTGTACTTACATTGTAAGCTCTATGGTATCAGTCATGTTACTGTACTTACACTGTAAGCTCTATGGTATCAGTCATGTTACTGTACTTACATTGTAAGCTCTATGGTATCAGTCATGTTACTGTACTTACACTGTAAGCTCTATGGTATCAGTCATGTTGCTGTACTTACACTGTAAGCTCTATGGTATCAGTCATGTTGCTGTACTTACACTGTAAGCTCTATGGTATCAGTCATGTTACTGTACTTACACTGTAAGATCTATAGTATCAGTCATGTTGCTGTACTTACACTGTAAGCTCTATGGTATCACTAGAGTAGCCGCATTTGAACTGTAAGCTATGTGGTCTCATTTGCCTTACTTAACAGTATGAATGCCAATATTAAAAGTAACTAAAGGGGATGGGCTGGGACAGTGGACTAGAGACACTGAAGAAATCGGCCTGTAGATTGTATTTGCCCCCCAGGCCACAAGTTGCAGCCCTCCCCTGGCGCTCCATGAGGTGGGCAGGTGTGGATAGCACTATATATAGCTCTCTCCGCGGCAGTCTATCTCTACAAGAGGTTTTGTTTTGGACGCATATGAAATGTCACTGAAAACTTTCATTAGCATATGAAACATCGATGAAAAGCTTAATTAGGATATGAAACGTTACTGGTATCGCAGGGTACTGCAATTAGCATACAGCAAGTATGAATGTCTCCTTAAAGGGATAGTAATACTTAGTTTTTACTTTATTTTATTTTGTAGGCATTAAAAAAACATGACGAACAATGTAAGTCTTATCTCTCAAACCTTTATGGTTTGAGAGATATTCACAAGTAAAGTTTCCCCTCCCGCCCCTTTTACCTAGTGTAAGCCATCTCTTCTCAGATGTGGAATCCAGTCCATAGACCAGACAGATAACAGCAGGGGACAATCTTCTTCCTATGAGAACAATGAACGCCCTGCCCCCTTGACAAGTTTTTCAGGTTTTTCCCTTATTTAATTGAAGATTGTCCCTCTCTGCAATCTACCTGGGCACCTCCCTTCTGCTCTGGCTGAGCAGTGTTACATCAGTAAAACGGGCGGGAGGGGGATACTTTGTCATTGAATTACTCTTGTACTACAACTCTGACAGAATTGAAATAACACTCTCCAAAGTCCAAATACTATGATGATTAATTAGAGCTGCTTTTATTATGAAACAGTACTATCCCTTTAATGCGCTTTTATGTCACATGATATTTTAAAAGTGAACACTAACATATTACACAGGGCAGCACAAAGAATGGTTATGTGAGGCGATATGGATTTAACATGGCATACAGAGAAAGGGTTATGTAATATGTAGATAGCGAGGAATTCTAACTGCCCCACTGGGGACAAATACAAATTCCCATTTAATTGAATGAGTGTCAACTTATAGAGTGAAAGGGAGATCCCAACACATTTGGAGGTTTTGGGAATTTTTATTTGTCACCTACGGTTAAGTTGGTTTGACCCAAAATTTCTCCAGTTCATCTTGGTATGTCAGTTGCAGACATACATCATTAAAGAAACATGTCCTAAAAATTTACCCTCACTATTTTAATCTGTGCAGAAGATTCTTCAGATGACTTATATGCATATTGGTTCTCCAAAATTAATTGTTTATTTTTACTGGTCTCATGTCCATGAAGACAGCCATGATTGTCTTTGCAGGACTCTTGGATTCCAAACTCCTCCCAATTAAAGGAGCAGTAAACTTTTTTTTATGAAAAAAAACATATTTTACAGAGCATTTCCTGCTGAATAAAACAAGGTCACTCCCACTGCTGTCAGATGTTTTATTCAAAAATTATAGAAGTTTAAATAATCAGAAAGTGACTTTACTGTGTTTACTTCCTGGTAGTTCTAACTGACAGGAAGTGACTCAGCAGTTTCTATCACATTCTATGGAGAACTGTATGTCTCTGACTTTTCTGACTTTCCTCTCCATTAGAATCTAACAGGAAATCTAATTAGAATTTGACCACTAGAGGGCACTGCTAATGTAAAAAAGCATGGGTTTAAACTGTAATAACTCTGGAAATATAAATCTCTCGTCAGTGGTAATACCCTTATTTTACTCAATAGGAAAATCCCTACAATATATATTTTTTCATAAAAAAAGTTTACTGCTCCTTTAAATAGTGTTAAGGAGCTTTCAGTGAGAAGATTGTGGAGTCCAGGAGAACTGCAACAAAGTATCACGTCTGCTTCCATGGAAATTATATTCAGTTCTAATTAAAGATTAATCTGGGGAAATCAATCTAAGCAGAACTGATTAATATTAGCCTTAGCATTTTCTGCCCAGATTAAAGGGATAGTAATACTGAAACTAAATTCAGCGCTAATTCTTCTTCATACTATTTTCCCCATGTAGCGCTGTATTTCAATACTATCACTCTTATAGTTCAGCAGCAACTGAAAGAGAAAGGACCCCCCTTCCTCCCCTTTTAACCACCTCCCATCAGTTGTAGGAATCCAGTCCTGGGACCGGACAGATCTCAGCGAGGGACAATCTTCCTGCAGTTAGTATAACATACCTCCCAACATTACAAATTACAAAACAGGGACACTTGTGTTTTAGGGAGTGTTGCCAGGGGTGTGACTGGTGGGTGGGATATTACCGAGAATTTTTAGGCTATTTCATGATCTATTGATACCTCCTTGTGTAACCTAATAAATGACTTATAACAAGACCAAAGTATTTTATTTGCACAGACTCGTTTAAGACTAAAATCTGATTTTGTAGGAGGGGCTGTAGGTTTATAAACCCTCCATCCTACCAGCACCTAGTGCACGCAGCCACGTTACGCGCACGCAGCCACATTTCACTGCACGCCCAAACAACCAGCAAGTCGTAGGATTTCGTTTCGCTTCCCACCCAGCTTCAAGTCTTACGGCCTGATATCTTCCAAGTTCCTGGCTGAGTATACCTTTGCTTTGATTCTGCGTCTCTCTTTCTTTCTCTGCATACGCTGCCTCTGGGCCGGGACTTCGGGTTTCTTTTTCATGTCCCCCGCTTTTGTTTTCTCAGCCCCCATGCTCCTGTCACTCAGTTTCACTACTTCATCCTTCTCCCACTTCCGCCCTTTCACCCTCTCCTTCAGCCACCAAGCAGCGTGAGCTTTCCTATCCCCGTTTCTCCCTGTCGTCATGACGCACCGTTCTTGCTTTCTCATCCTACCCTCAGTCTCACTTCAGTCACTCGTTCTGAGCCACACACCGCTTCTACCTTGTTGCCCCCGCCCGCTTTCTCGCGGCCCTCCCACAATCTGACCCTAGTCCCGGCTACTCATGTGCTGAATCACTCCTGCCTAGTCGCCAGGCACTCCCTTGTTACCAGTCGCCCAGTGTCATATACTGCTGCGGGTCCTTGTGAGCCATTCCAAGGCCAGTTCACCCGCTTCCGCGTAGTTCAGTCACACATCATCTCTCCAATGCATCCCCTTCTTTTTGTTCTTCCCTGCTATACCGAATTCTTCCCCCTCTTCTATCTATTTCGCTGCTCCTGGACTCCTTCTGCCATCGGGTCATTTCCCCCCATGTCCAAATTAGCCTTGTTAAAAAAAAAAAAAAAAAAAAAAAGATGTGTTCCAGATCCCAGCCACGAAATACAATGCGCTTTTCCATCACTAACTCACTAGTGCTACCTATCCTTTCTTTTGGCCTCTAACCGCCTTACTGTTCCTCACGATTCTTGGGTTAGCTACGGCCCAGGGTTTTAAGCCACACTCCTGTTAACTTCAAACGTTTACTATCCATTATCATAATCTGTCTCCATAAGCCCCGAATACAAATGTATAAACACATATACTGACATATAAACAAACAATAATTTGAGTTAATTGTTGTAGAGCAATATGATGCATTTATATACACACTCCAATCTGATTTCCTAAAAAGAGAGACATCATCATGGGAAAGAGGGACAGAGGGATTTGGGTTTAAAAGAGGGACTGTCCCTCCTAAATAAGGACACTTGGGAGGTATGGTATAAGGAACGCCCTGGCTCCCTTGATGAAAGAGGGCAGGATTTTCCTTATGCTTATTGAAGATTGTCCGAAATTGCACTCCATCCGGACTGGCTTTCGAGACGAAAGCTTGCATCCTAAATCTGCTATGTTAGCCAATAAAAGGCATCAACTTGACTATAATTGCCTCCTGCACAGTGGTGTAACTATAGGGGTCGCACTTGTGACGGGCCCGTCACTCCAGGGGCCCGCAATCTCCTGCCGGCGCTCTAGTAATAGAGAGTGCTGGGAGATGACATCATCTAGTAATGCAGAGCGCTGGGAGATGACATCATCTAGTAATGCAGAGCGCTGGGAGATGACATCATCTAGTAATGCAGAGCGCTGGGAGATGACATCATCTAGTAATGCAGAGCGAGCGCTGGGAGATGACATAATCTCCCAGCGCTCTGCATTACTAAGAGGACTGAGCGGGAGCTCCAGGGAGATAGGAGATGCGGGCATTGTGAAGATTGAGGGGCATTGTAGAGGGGATCAGTGTGTTTGAGGGGGGCCAATGTGGTGGTGGTGGGGACCCATGGCACTTCTTGCACCAGGGCCCGGAGGCTTCTAGTTACGCCTCTGCTCCTGCATTACTATCCCTTTAACCCATTGTGTGCCAGAGGGACAGGCAACACATTGCTTTGCAATGCGCTGCCTACTACTCTGGTACTCAAAGGGTTAAGATAAGAGGGAGTTAATTATTTTGAAATAATTGACATTTGCCCTCCAGCATGTCATAGACAGCAACCTGAAAAGTCTAGTGTCAGATACACTCATTGTAGTTCATACTGTCCTACTCAAAGCCAGGCTCATTGTGATAAGGATTATCTGTCATCAGGGACTGGATAGAGATGAGAAGTGAAGACAGGTTCTGAAGAAGTGGTAGAGGTTAATACAGTGTTGGAATGTAAGTATCAATATGATAGACATAAGGCTGTCCTTAGCATAAGAAAAGACCAAGGAACAAAAACGGTCTGATTTTTTTACAGTAGGAAAAATGGGCGACTAGATGGGCCGAATAGTTCTCATCTGCCCTCAAATTCTATATTTCTATGTTAATTTTCCAATAAAGTACACAGGCATGTAGAGGGGCAAAGCCCATTATATCTCCTATCTGAAGGAGACTTGGAATGTTACTGTGACGGAATGGTTGTCACCCAGAGAATGAAATGTGTCTGTTTTCAGTGATCGCCATTGTCTTAACATGTGTTCCCATTCTTGAAACATTAATGTCCCCTGTGTGTGCATGCATTAGAGAGTGTTGTCTATTTACCAGCATTGAATGGGTTGGTTAGTGTGTATGATGTACAGAGGGATGGTGCCAACCAGTCTAGCTGTCCACAGAGATTGTGTTATGAGATAGCCAGTGTTGGTCAGATAGAGGGGGTAGGGCAAATCTGTGTGTGGAATGTGTGTATCTTCTCCCCTCACATTAGGCTAAGTAGAAAGAGACCTGGTAGATGGTACCTGTGACATCAGATCCTGTAGGGGGTGGGTAGAGAAAACCTGTGAGAGAGAAGAGTTAGAGAGAGAGAGTTGGAAAATGTAGGAACAGGAGGTAGGCCTCTCCAGATGTCTTCCCCAACTCCTCTGACAGGACTAAAAGATACAAGGAACCTTCATGTAATCCAGCAGCATGTGTAGTGGACGTAATGCTCACTCTTGCCTCTAGTGGGACTATGTGTAAGCTCCAGCATTAAGCTAAAATGGACTGTATTATATGTAACACCCGGCAAGTTGTGCAACCAAGAAGAGAACAGCAGAAGTGTTTCGTTTTTATGTTTTACCCCTGTTTGTTTGCCTGTAATTGTTGTCCTATATTTGTGTGCCGTCACTCCTCTAATAAATGCAATTTATTATCTTTTTGTCTGGCTGGAAATATCGCTTAACCCTCGGACTACCAATCAGTAACCCCTGTACCCCCGTCACAGTTACCCTTGTGTTTTCTTTGCGTAATTTGCACTCACTGTGACATTATACAGACAGAAGATGTTCAAATTGTCTTCAAGCTCAAATCAAATCCTCCCCTCGCTAAAGCTGAGAACATCTTGCCCTACTCGCTGTTGCGTCCGCTGGGATAGACAGTTATCCTTCCACTGTCTCTAAGAATTTTTATCCACTTTACATCGCCCCCACCCCCAAGCTGGATTTACTGCCAACTCTGCTTGTCAAAAAAAAAAAAATCAACATCAATTCTCCTCCATTTTTCTTTTCCTGAACAGATTGGATGTCATTATGTTCAGCTGAGCCGGAGATGGGCTCGGGGGATAAGAACATTTTCTGTAAAATACTCAAAGGCCATCGGGAGAAAACACAGCCTACGGGAACCCAAGTTTAAATTAAGACTGATTTAGTACAAATGTGTGCACGGATCCACTGCAATGAGGCAGGCAGCACGGCAAAGTCAGTGGCTTGTTAACTCTTTGGGTCAGAGGCACAAAGACAAAGAGGAACGATCCAGATAAACATTCACAACAATCTGACTTAAAAGGATAGTAATGTCAGAAAAAAAGTAATAACTATACGGTACATAGAATTAAAAGAGAGTACTTGCACTTATTCGTATCTCTCAAACCGTTATGGTTTGAGAGATATAGGAAAATAAAGTTCTCTGGTCCCTCCCCTTTCTACTTGATGAGCTGTAAAGCTGTCAGAAGCAGATTATGGTCACTTGACCAGATGTGGCTCTTCAGCAGCGCCGATATATCAATATCTAAAGATGAATACTTAATTTGGAACGGTCTACAAAGTGTGCCTGGCTTGCAAGCACACTTTGTAGACTGTTCCAATAAAGTATTTATTTCTAAATAGCGTGATTTAAGCTCTGCTGAAGAGCCTCTGTCTGGTCAAATGGCTGGAATCTGCAGCTGTCAGCTAGATGGCAGACTTGAGTAAAACAGCCAGGAAAAGGTAACTTTAGCAAGTTATATCTCTCAGACCATAAAGGTTTGAGAGATAAGACTTACATTGATGTTAATCTTTTTTTAATGTCTACAATATTAAATCAACTTAAAATTTACCATTACTATCCCTTTAACCCTTTCAGTGGCTTTTAATCCCTTGAATGCTACAGACAAATGCAGTGCATTGCAATGTGTTGGAGACCTGTCTCGCATTAAAAGTCAGATTTAAAGGGGAACTATAGCCTTGGAACAACTGTTCTTTTGTTTAATTCTTTGAGTGCCAGAGGGCTTTGCAAAGAGTTGCATGCCATTCGGACATACAAAGGGTTAAAAGAGGAACCTAAGTCGAGGTCCTTTATTCAGAAGATATATCTATATACTTTTTAATGTATTTATCTTGTGGTCCACTGCTATTTTTCTTTTATTCAGTTTACATTCGGATATAGACAAGAGATCCTTATAAGCCATTCAGGTCTATCGATGCCTATTGTCTTCTATGAGGAGGTAGGACAGAGGAGGACTTTAAAGGGATAGTAATACTTCATTTTAACTTTATTTTATTTTGTAGGCATTAAAAAAACATGAAGAATGAAATAAGTCTCATCTCTCAAACCTTTATGGTTTGAGAGATACTCACAAGCAAAGTTTCCCCTCCCGCCCCTTTTACCTAGTTTAAGCCATCTCTTCTCAGATGTGGAATCCAGTCCATAGACCAGACAGATAACAGCAGGGGACAATCTTCTTCCTATGAGAACAATGAAAGCCCTGCCCCCCTTGACAAGTTTTTTAGATTTTTCCCTTATCTTAACTGAAGATTGTCCCTCTCTGCAGTCTAACTGGGCACCTCCCTTCTGATGTGGCTGAACAGGGGGGGGATACTTTGCTTGTGAATATCTCTTAAGCCATAAAGGTTTGAGAGATAAGACTTATATCATTCTTCATGTTTTTTTAATGCCTACAAAATAAAATAAAGATAAAATGAAGTATTACTATCCCTTTAAAGCGGAACATTCAGGTATTACTAAGTCGACATGCATACATTAAGCGCATGGCGACTAGCTTGGAAATCCACATCTTACCTTTAAAAAATAACACATTATAAAGAAATCCTTGCCGTTTGGAGACTGGAACCCAGGCTACAGCGCAGACATCTTGTCTGCACGTCTACGCTGTCAGTCCCGGTCTCCTTTGAGTAGCGATGCAGTGTACCATATGGTCACCGGAAGGGACTGACAGCACAGGCGAGCGTCACCTGCCCGTCAGTCTCCAAACAGCAAGGATTTCTTTACAATGCGCTATTTTCTAAAGGTAAGATGTGGATTTCCAAGCTAGTTGCCATGCGCTTAATGAATGCATGGCGACTAAGTAATATCTGAAAGTTCCGCTTTGTGTCACTAGGTAACTGTGTGGCTGGTGGGCGCGGAATTATCAGGAGTTTTTAGGTTATTTCATGACCTATTGACACCTCTTTGTGTAACAATAAATGATTTAGAATAAGATTAAAATATTTTATTTATGCAGACTATTTTATAAACACAGACACTGATATGAGTTTTATTGCTGTGGAGCAAAGAAATTCCCCGTAAGGGACCGCAGGGTACAGGAGGGGAAACATATCATGGGGAGGGTTGATGCATAAAGGAAGTGTGTGTGTGACAGGGAGGAGTAAGAGGAAAGGGCTTAAAAGGGTTGGTGACAGGAAGTGGACTATTGGTCTGGAGGAAGAGAGGACAAAGGAAGCATTCTCTCACATATCTCATGTGTATACACCAGGGGCGGACTGACAGGACCCAGGGCCCCTGGTCCAAAAAGGGGCCTGGGCCCCCTGCCCAGTGACATCATTGGCCCCTCCCCATGCCATCACAAGCGCCACCCTATGACATCATAAGCCCCTCCCCATGACAGCATAATCCCCACCTCATGACATCATAAGCACCACCTCCCTCTACATCCCCAGCCCCCCACTACATGCTCAGCCCCACACACTTACCCTCCCCCCCACACACATACACTCTCGTCCCATTCATAAGTTTCACATTACACAAATTAAGATATCCCACACCATTTCAGAAGTCCCATAACCCCCCAGGCCATCCACTACCCACAGGTCATCCAATAACCCCCCAAGCCATCCATTACTCCCCCAGCCCATTCTGGTATTCTTTAAACTAGACATAATACAAGCTCATATGTCTACATATCATATGCTGGTTTATAGAATAATAGCAGGGAGACCATGGGGAATTGGAGGGCAAGAGGCAGTTAAACAGGGAAGGTTAGGTAGGTGGGAGTGAGAACAATGGAAATTGACTGAGAATAAAGGGGAAAGAACATGGCAGGGAAAGAGTGTGGCAGAAAGCATGGGGACGCTGCTACCATAAAAGTAAAAATGTATTTTTTGGAAATAGCCATCAGAATGTGCTTTCTAGTGCATACATGTGTGCGCGCCAGGGTGTGAATGTGTTTGTTAGTGTATGCATGTGTGTGTGTGTGTGTGTGTGTTCCAGTGTATGCATGTGTGTGTCAGGGTATGAATGGGTGTGGAACTGGATGTATGCACTAGTGTGTGAATATGTGCCAGTGTGTGTGAATGTGTGTTAGTGTGTAACAGTGTGTGAATGTGTTAGTGTATGCATGTATGTGCCATCATGTGAATGTGTGTGCTAGTGTATACATATGTATATACTAGTGTGTGAATATGTGTAATAGTGTGTGTCAGTGTCATTGTGTTAGTGTGTAACAAGAAGAGGAGGGCAAATAGGGCATCATTTGTGCACAATATATCAGCTATACAAAAATCATGTGTAACCGCCAGATGTGATCGTCCGACTCGTGCAGGTTGTCAGAACTGTTTATTCTCATAATGTGATGTACAGTAGACCGCACTCAAACCGGAAGAGAGCCACCGTAAAAATAAAAAATAATTTTTGGGAATAGTCATCAGAATATTTACATGTGGACATCGGGACAAAATCCAAGCAATTAAAAAAGTTCTGCACTAAAGGTTCTTACTCATAGATCTACGAGTAGGCACCTTTAGTGTGAAATGACTATTGCCAAGAAATTATTTTTTACTTTTATGGTGGCTCTCTTTCAGTTTGAGTGCAGTCTATTGTACATCACATTACACCTGTATACCTGATATATTGTGCATAAATGATGTCCCTATTTGCCCTCCTCTTCTTGTTACACTCTAACATACATATACACACACACACTATTGCACAAATTCACACACTGGTACACATATTCACACACTAGTACATACACATGTATACACATTCACATACTGGCAGATACATGCATACACTAACACACATTCACATACTGGTACACATAGTACACATTCACACACTGGCACATGATAGTACACATATTCACACACTAGTACACTCATTCACATCCTGGCACACACATGCATACACTAGAACACACATGCATGGGCTTGCAAACACATTCACATCCTGGCGCGCGCGCACACACACACACACACACACACACACACACACACACACACACACACACACACACACACACACACACACACACACACACACACACACACACAATACACTAGCATGCACATGCACAAGATTTCAAATTCATGCATACATTAGCGCAGAAATTCACACCCTGGCAGATGTATGCATACACTAGCACACACATTCACAAACTAGGTATTTGATTCAGGCGTTTTAATAGTCTTTGCTCATTTATTAACCCTTTGAGTGCCAGAGGGGTACGGAATGCATTGCTTTGCAATGCATTCCGTACCCCTCTGGCATTCAAAGGGTTAATATTCAGCAATATGTGTGTGTGTGTATATATATTATATATACACACACATATACACTTAACCCTTTGAGTGCCAGAGGGGGTGTGCAACCCCCGTCTGACACTCAAAGGGTTAAAGGAGGTCAAGTATATTTTTGTGAACAGAAAGCATGATCACTCCCACATTTAACCCTTTGAGTGCCAGAGGGGTATGCAATGCATTGCAAAGCAATGCGTTTTTGCAATGCGTTACATACCCCTCTGGAATCCATAGGGTTAACAACACTTCCTACATAAGTACAGGTTTCATTTGTCCATATAATGACCTCTATGCTCTCCTGGCACCACTCACTGCCCCTCCGCTGCGTACAGAAGCCGCGCAGCCACCCACCTTCTGTGTGATCTCGCTTTCCCTGATTCCTTGGCCCGCTGCAGTAGTACCCATGGGTTGCTAGGCAACTGACCGCTCCAAAGTCTCTCACATACCTTCTACTGTCGGACACTGGTGGTGGCCCGGGCCCAATAAAAATGTGTGTAGTCACCAGTTAGGGCAAGGGCCAGCAGCCTTCTGATGTCAGCATGTGGGAGTTGAAGGGAGGCTGTGGCCCACCATTCTCCTTGGCGCCGGCAGGCTCTGCTGCTGGCCCACAGTCCCCCCACCACATCACGAGCCCCTGCGGGCCGTGATGACATCAATGCGCATGCTGCGCAGACCAATTGGTCGCGTAGCATGTGCAATAAACTGGAAGATGCAAATAGAGAATCGGATGCGCTCGCTGCCAGACTAACAACTTCCGCAGTGAGTCTGGACTCTGGCAGCGAGCGGTGGATCCTGTGTTGGGGGGCAATGTGGCATGAGGGCCCGCATAACATACTTATTATGCTGCCTTAAGTTAAACATGGTGGCAGGCAGCATACTGGCATTATATTACTGAGGCCTTAGTGCCTCACGTAATGGAGCACAGTGTGGCCAGCAGGAGTCACAGTCGGTAACATTATTTAATTGGCACTGACGGGCCCCCCTCGGTCGCGGGCCCTCGGTCTGTGACCGAATGCCCGAATGGTCAGTCCGCCCCTGGTATACACCCCACACAGTCTGATCTCCTAAACACAGGGACACCAGGGTGATACACTTATATACACACCACACAGTCTGATCTCCTAAACACAGGGACACCAGTGTGATACACTTCTATACACACCACACAGTCTGATCTCCTAAACACAGGGACACCAGGGTGATACACTTCTATACATCCCACACAGTCTGATCTCCTAAACACAGGGACACCAGGGTGATACACTTCTATATACACACCACACAGTCTAATCTCCTAAACACAGGGACACCAGGGTGATACACTTCTATACACACCACACAGTCTGATCTCCTAAACACAGGGACACCAGGGTGATACACTTCTATACACACCACACAGTCTGATCTCCTAAACACAGGGACACCAGGGTGATACACTTCTATACACCCCACACAGTCTGATCTCCTAAACACAGGGACACCAGGGTGATACACTTATATACACACCACACAGTCTGATCTCCTAAACACAGGGACACCAGTGTGATACACTTCTATACACACCACACAGTCTGATCTCCTAAACACAGGGACACCAGGGTGATACACTTCTATACACCCCACACAGTCTGATCTCCTAAACACAGGGACACCAGGGTGATACACTTCTATATACACACCACACAGTCTAATCTCCTAAACACAGGGACACCAGGGTGATACACTTCTATACACACCACACAGTCTGATCTCCTAAACACAGGGACACCAGGGTGATACACTTCTATACACACTACACAGTCTGATCTCCTAAACACAGGGACACCAGGGTGATACACTTATATACACAACACACAGTCTGATCTCCTAAACACAGGGACACCAGGGTGATACACTTCTATACACCCCACACAGTCTGATCTCCTAAACACAGGGACCCCAGGGTGATACACTTCTATACACACCACACAGTCTGATCTCCTAAACACAGGGACACCAGGGTGATACACTTCTATACACACCACACAGTCTGATCTCCTAAATACAAGGACACCAGGGTGATACACTTATATACACACCACACAGTCTGATCTCCTAAACACAGGGACACCAGGGTGATACACTTCTATACACACCACACAGTCTGATCTCCTAAACACAGGGACACCAGGGTGATACACTTCTATACACACCACACAGTCTGATCTCCTAAACACAGGGACACCAGGGTGATACACTTCTATACACACCACACAGTCTGATCTCCTAAACACAGGGACACCAGGGTGATACACTTCTATACACACCACACAGTCTGATCTCCTAAACACAAGGACACCAGGGTGATACACTTATATACACACCACACAGTCTGATCTCTTAAATACAGGGACACCAGGGTGATACACTTATATACACACCACACAGTCTGATCTCCTAAACACAGGGACACCAGGGTGATACACTTCTATACACACCGCACAGTCTGATCTCCTAAACACAGGGACACCAGGGTGATACACTTATATACACACCGCACAGTCTGATCTCCTAAACACAGGGACACCAGGGTGATACACATCTATACACACCGCACAGTCTGATCTCATAAACACAGGGACACCAGGGTGATACACTTCTATACACACCACACAGTCTGATCTCCTAAACACAGGGACACCAGGGTGATGCACTTATATACACACCACACAGTCTGATCCCCTAAACACAGGGACACCAGGGTGATACACTTCTATACACACCACAAAGTCTGATCTCCTAAACACAAGGACACCAGGGTGATACACTTCTATACATACCACACAGTCTGATCTCCTAAACACAGGTACACCAGGGTGATATACTTATATACACACCACACAGTCTGATCTCCTAAACACAGGGACACCAGGGTGGGAAAGAGGGACAGAGGGATTTGGGTCTCAAAGAGGGGTTGTCCTGACTAAAAAAAGAGACAACTAGGAGGAAAGCTGATATAACTGAATGCTCTGTGAATGATACCTTAGGCCTAGATTACATAATAGTTAACCCTCTCAATGCCAGAGGGATACGCAACACATTGTTTAACCCTCTCACTCAAACGGTTAATACTAGTGATGAGCGAGCACCCCAATGCTCGGGTGTTCGGGTGCTCTGACCGAGCGCCCCCGGAGGCTCGAGTGCTCGGCCGAGCACCCGAGCCCCATTGAAGTCAATGGGAGGACTCGAGCATTACACCAGGCACCCCCTGCTCTGATGAGGGGAGGGTGCCTGGTCCATAGGAAAAGGGCAGAAAATGATGGAAACACCACAGAAATGGTTCAGGGACAGCATAGGGAGGATGTCTGGATGCATCTTGGACTCCAACATCGCTGCTGGGAACGATCTTTCGCCCGTAGTACGCCATTTTTACAGACTGACCGTAAAACACACAAAAAGGAAGATAAAAACGACTTTAGGCGAAAAATTGTTACCAAACAGTATTTGCTGTATATTTACTTGTATATCATCTGCAAATTCTGCAAAAAATTTCATCGATTTTTCGGAACTGGGGCCATGATTAAGAGGGAAACGTGCGCAGAGGCAAATTCTCCCAAAAATTTCCTTGATTTTTCTGAACTGAGGCCATGATTAAGAGGGAAACGTGCGCAGAGGCAAATTCTCCCAAAAATTTCCTTGATTTTTCTGAACTGAGGCCATGATTAAGAGGGAAACGTGCGCAAAGACAAATTCTCCCAAAAATTTCCTCGATTTTTCTGAACTGGGGCCATGATTAAGAGGGAAACGTGCGCTGAGCCGACCATCTAAAACATTATGGGTGAGGGTCTGCTGCGGAGCTGACCATCCTAAACATTATATGCGAAGGCCCGCTAGTGAGCTGACGCTATAAAACATTATATGAGAGGGCCCGCTAGAGAGCTGACCCAATAAAACATTATATGAGAAGGCCCGCTGGTGAGCTGACCTATACAAAAATTGTCAAACTGCGCCCGCTGGTGAGCTGGCCCTATATAAAAATTATATCACTGGGCCCGCTGGTGAGCTGGCCCTATATAAAAATTATATCACTGGGCATATGGAAGAGAGTCAACCATATACCCGTTTTTTGGGTGGAAGGGGTGAATGGGAATACAGAGTATTCCCATCATTGTAAATAACATATATAAAGTGAGTTTATGTTCCCCCGGGGCTTTCCTCCAGTGGAGTGGAGAAGTCAGGGGAAATCCAGGCCTTGTTCATTTTTATAAGTGTCAACCTATCAGCATTTTCGGTGGAAAGGCGGATACGCTTATCTGTTATGATGCCACCAGCAGCACTAAATACCCACTCAGACAGAACGCTGGCGGCAGGGCAGGCCAGCACCTCCAAGGCGTAGAGTGCCAGTTCATACCACGTGTCCAGCTTGGACACCCAGTAGTTGTAAGGCACAGAGGGATCATTGAGGACGCTGACACGGTCTGCTATGTAGTCCTTCACCATCTTCCAAAACTTTTCCCTCCTTGTGACACTAGGCTGCGCATCAGGGTGAGGGTGCTGGCGGGGTGTCATGAAGGTGTCCCACGCCTTGGAGAGTGTTGCCCTGCCTTTGTCGGAACTGCTGTGTGCTCCCCTTTTCTCCCCTTCTCGGTTGGCCAAGGTAGCACGTACTCTGCCGCCAGTGTTGTCAGATGGAAAATTTTGGAGCAATTTTTCGACAAGAACCTTCTGGTATTGCACCATTTTGCTTGTCCTCTCCACCGGAGGAATGAGAGATGAGAAATTCTCTTTGTAGCGGGGGTCCAGAAGGGTGAACACCCAGTAATCCGTGTTGTCTAAAATGCGTATAACGCGTGGGTCACGGGAAAGGCAGCCTAACATAAAGTCAGCCATGTGTGCCAGAGTACCAACAGGCAAGATTTCGCTGTCCTCACCAGGAGGATGACTCTCAATCTCCTCATCCTCTTCCTCCTCTTCTGCCCACCCACGCTGAAGAGATGGAACTAAAGTTCCATGGCTACCCTCTGTAGCGGAGGCAACCGTGTCTTCCTCCTCCTCCTCCTCCTCCTCCGCCTCCTCCAATTGTCGCTGAGAAGACGAAGTGAGGGTGCTCTGGCTATCACCTTGTGTAAGCTCTTCCTCCCGTATTTCCACCTCTTCCACATGCAAAGCGTCGGTTTTAATTGTGAGCAGCGAGCGTTTCAGTAGACACAGAAGTGGGATGGTTACACTGATAATAGCGTTATCGCCGCTCACCATCTGTGTCGATTCCTCAAAATTGCGTAAAACCTCACAGAGGTCTGACATCCATTCCCACTCCTCACTTCTGATTACAGGAAGTTGAACGGAGAGGCGACGACCGTGTAACAGCTGGTACTCCACTACTGCCCTCTGCTGCTCACAAAGCCGGGCCAACATGTGGAAGGTGGAGTTCCAGCGCGTGCTCACGTCACACAGCAGCCGGTGAGCTGGCAATTGTAAGCGCTGCTGCAGCTTCAACAGGCCGGCTGAAGCTGTAGATGACTTACGGAAATGTGCACACACGCGGCGCACCTTCGTCAAGAGATCATGCAAATTGGGGTAGGTTTTTAGAAATCGCTGAACCACTAAATTAAATACATGCGCTAGGCATGGTACGTGTGTGAGCTTGCCGAGCTCCAAAGCCGCCACCAAGTTACGCCCATTATCACACACAACCATGCCTGGTTGCAGGTTGAGTGGCGAGAGCCACTGCTCGGTCTGGTGACTAATCCCCTGCAACAGCTCTGAGGCCGTGTGCTGTTTGTCCCCAAGGCAGATCAGCTTCAGCACGGCCTGTTGACGCTTCCCCACTGCAGTGCTACACTGCTTCCAGCTACCGGCTGATGGGTGAGTGGCGCTGCGCGCAGAGAATTCGGAGGTGGAAACGGAGGAGGAGGAGCCAATAACGTAGGTGCTGGAGGAAACCCTGATGGAGGTAGGGCCCGCAATCCTCGGCGTGGGTAGCACCTGTGCCATCCCAGGGTCCGAGTCGCTCCCAGCCTCCACGACATTCACCCAGTGTGCCGTCAGGGAAATGTAGCGTCCCTGGCCACAAGCACTTGTCCATGTGTCAGTCGTTAAGTGGACCTTCCCAGTAACTGCATTGGTCAGGGCACGGGTGATGTTACGGGACACATGGTGGTGTAAGGCGGGGACGGCACACCGGGAAAAGTAGTGGCGGCTGGGGACTGCGTACCGAGGGACAGCTGCTGCCATCAGGCTGCGGAAGGACTCAGTCTCCACAAGCCTAAATGGCAGCATTTCGATGGCCAGTAATTTGGAAAGGTGTGAGGTTAGTGCTATGGCCTGTGGGTGGGTGGCTGGGTATTTTCGCTTGCGCTCAAATGCCTGGGGTAACGACATTTGGACGCTGTGCTGGGACAGGGAAGTGGATGTGGTCGCTGATGGTGCTTCAGATGGTACAGGTGCAGGGCGGGAGGTATGCGGGCCTGCGCCTTCGACAGGCGATTGGCCGGCACCGAAAACAGGGGAAGAGGAGGCAGTGGTGTGGCCTGCAGACACAGATGGGCGATCCGGGCGTTCCTCCCACTTATTACGGTGCTTGGATGCCATGTGTCGGATCATGCTGGTGGTGGTGAGGTTTCTAGTGTTCATGCCTCGGCTCATTCTGGTGTTGCACAGGTTGCAAACTACAATTCTTTTGTCGTCCGCACTTTCCTTAAAAAAACGCCATACCGCGGAACACCTACCCCTTGGCAAGGGAGATTTACACAAGGGGGTGCTCCGTGGAACATTTGCGGGCCGGTTTGGTGCGGTCCGCCTTCTTTCTGTAGCCACACCACTGCCTCTTCCAGCCTGTTGCGGTGCTGCAGATGGCTCACCCTCAGGACTGCTGTCATCGCTCGGCTCTACACCTTCCCAGGTGTGGTCAGTCACCTCATCGTCCACCAAGTGCTCCTCCACTTCCTCACTCTGATCATCCTCCTCATGTCTTGATCCCACCACATACTCAGTCATTGACAACTGTATATCATCCTCCTCATCAAGGTCTTGAGACAGTAATAGTGGTTGATTTAATGGCAACTGTGTCTCATCATCATCATCATCCACTTCCTTTGACCTTAAATGCCGTTCACCTCTGTCATCTTCTTGTGATTGGGTACCCTCTAGAGGTTGTGAATCAGGGCACAAGATGTCATGTTCCTCTGCAAGCGTGCTTGGAGAGAGGTTCAAATTAAGGATTGGTGATGAGACGAGCTCCTCACTATATCCCAGTGTGGGATCACTTCTTTGACCAGATCCTCTATGGTGGGAGGAAGGATGATCAGGGTGAGGATTATGTTGACCAGACTCTTGGCTACTGAGAGTGGACTTGGTGGAAGACAGGGTGGTGCTTAACCGACTGGAAGCAGTATCAGCTGACATCCAACCGACCACCTGTTCGCAGTGGTCTGACCTCGAGAGTGATGTCCTGCGACGCCCTGTAAACTGAGACATGAAGCTAGGTATGGTGGATGTCTTTCTTTCTTGTGCTCTGGCACCAGGCACAGTTTCTACGCGTCCTGACCCGCGCCCTGAACTATCAGGATCACGTCCACTTCCCCGTCCCTTTTTACCCGCCTTCTTCATATTACACGGAATATGTGCTGCAAATCTGCAACTTTGCACAGTAAACAGAATGTTCTTCTTAACTGCGGCTACGCACAGTGAATGGAATATGTGACTTTGATATTTTACAGTTTGAACACTTAACAGAATGTTCTCCTAATATGCAACTTTGCACAGTAAACAGAATGTTCTTCTTAACTGCGGCTACGCACAGTGAATGGAATATGTGACTTTGATATTTTACAGTTTGCACAGTTAACAGAATGTTCTCCTAATATGCAACTTTGCACAGTAAACAGAATGTTCTTCTTAACTGCGGCTACGCACAGTGAATGGAATATGTGACTTTGATATTTTACAGTTTGAACACTTAACAGAATGTTCTCCTAATATGCAACTTTGCACAGTAAACAGAATGTTCTTCTTAACTGCGGCTACGCACAGTGAATGGAATATGTGACTTTGATATTTTACAGTTTGAACACTTAACAGAATGTTCTCCTAATATGCAACTTTGCACAGTAAACAGAATGTTCTTCTTAACTGCGGCTACGCACAGTGAATGGAATATGTGACTTTGATATTTTACAGTTTGAACACTTAACAGAATGTTCTCCTAATATGTAGTGTTGAGCGAGCGTGCTCGGCCGATGCTCGGATCGGCTCGAGCATCGCTCTGCTCGGCACATGGCGGTACTCGTACGAGTACCGCCATGTGCTCGCCCGACATGTTCGGGTGAAGGGGATCTGTGCCGGAAGAGGCACAGATCCGAAGACGCTCCGCTGGACCACCAGGGACTGGAGGTACGGGGGCATTGCGGAGATGAAGGGGGCATTGCGGAGATGAAGGGGGACATTGTGGAAGAGGGGCATAGACTCTATGCCCCTCTTCCACAATGTCCCCCTTCATCTCCGCTATGCCCCTCTTCCACAATGTCCCCCTTCATCTCCGCTATGCCCCTCTTCCACAATGTCCCCCTTCATCTCCTATGCCATAGAGGAGATGAAGGGGGACATTGTGGAAGAGGGGCATAGCGGAGATGAAGGGGGACATTGTGGAAGAGGGGCATAGAGTCTATGCCCCTCTTCCACAATGTCCCCCTTCATCTCCGCTATGCCCCTCTTCCACAATGTCCCCCTTCATCTCCTCTATGGCATAGGAGATGAAGGGGGACATTGTGGAAGAGGGGCATAGCGGAGATGAAGGGGGACATTGACCAGGCACCCTCCGCTCATCAGAGCAGGGGGTGCCTGGTTTAATGCTCGAGTGCTCCCATGCTTTTCAATGGGGCTCGGGTGCTCGGCCGAGCACTCGAGCCTCAGGGGGTGCTCGGTCAGAGCACCCGAGCACCCGAGCATCGGGGTGCTCGCTCATCCCTACTAATATGCAACTTTGCACAGTAAACAGAATGTTCTTCTTAACTGCGGCTACGCACAGTGAATGGAATATGTGACTTTGATATTTTACAGTTTGAACACTTAACAGAATGTTCTCCTAATATGCAACTTTGCACAGTAAACAGAATGTTCTTCTTAACTGCGGCTACGCACAGTGAATGGAATATGTGACTTTGATATTTTACAGTTTGAACACTTAACAGAATGTTCTCCTAATCTGAAACTTTGCACACTAAAAAGAATGTGCTGCTAATCTGCAACTTTGCACACTGAACAGAATGTGCTCTAATCTGCAACTTTGCACACTAAAAAGAATGTGCTGCTAATCTGCAACTTTGCACACTGAACAGAATGTGCTCTAATCTGCAACTTTGCACACTAAAAAGAATGTGCTGCTAATCTGCAACTTTGCACACTGAACAGAATGTGCTCTAATCTGCAACTTTGCACACTAAACAGAATGTGCTGCTAATCTGCGGCTAGACACAGTGAACAGAATATGTGAAGTTTTTTTTTTTATATCTCTGCCCCCCCACACAAAATAAACTGCTGCCCCCACACACAGTAGTCCTAAAAAGGACTTTTGGGTCTTTTTTTTTAACAAACTCGCTTTTCTTCTCCCTACACTGACTTTCCCTTCCTATCCTCATCTCTCCCTGGCTAAGACTGAGCCGAACTCGCTGGTCAGGTGCTATACAGCACCCGATCACGGGTTCTGGCCAGCCAATCAGTGTAATGCCAGCAGCCAACATGGCTGCTGGCATTACACTGATGTCAGAGCCTCCCTGCACGTTTATTGGCTGCGCAGCAGCCGCGAAACGTGCGGGGAGGAGACCCGAACATGGCGGGCGAGCACATGCGGTACTCGTACGAGTACCGCCATGTGCCGAGCAGAGCGATGCTCGAGCCGAACCGAGCTTCGGCCGAGCATGCTCGCTCATCACTAGTTAATACAAGTATCAAGAGTTTCAAGCTCCTATTAGATGTCAGCTGGAATCGGTTCTGCAGCGGAATCTACCCGTTAGAGGGACATTAACACCTATACACATAGATGTCCCTATTATCAAACCCTTTGAGTGCCAAGGGGCACTCAAAAGGTTAACCCTTTGAGTATCAGAGAGATATCTAATGCATTGTGTTGCGTACCTCTCTGGCACCCAAAGGGTTAGTACAAGCAGAGATGCATCTTGGAGCTAACTAATGTTTTCTGGGTATCTCTGTTCGATAGATGGAGACCCCCCACAGAAATTCCACTGCCAGCGCTTTCCTTGGAAATGAGGTGGATATTTTTACCTTTTCAGTGCCAAAAGGGTGCCCAATGCATTGCAAAGCAATGTGATGGACACCCGTCTGGCACCAAAAGGATTAAAAGACTGCCTCTCTCCTTTCTGAGAAAAAAAAAAATTACAGCCAACTATGGGAGAGCATCCATAGACTTTAAAGGGATAGTAATACTTCAGTATTACTAATCCCTATAGTAAAGCCCCTGTAAAAAGAAACGTATTGCCCCCAGTGTCATCTCTCAAACCTTTATGGTTAGAGAGATGATCGCTTCTAAAGTTGCCCTCTCCCTCCCCCTTCCCCGTAGTCAACATTCTAGCTGACTCAGGGAAATCCGGTAAGAGATCATCAGGCGGCTCTGCAGCAGAGCAGCAATCGCGTTAACTAAAAAAAAACTTTCACTAAAACAGTCTTCTACATGTGCTTGCAAACCAAGCACAAACCAAGCACATGTACAAGACCATTTCAGTGAAAGTTTTCTTTTTCAGTAACGTGGTCAGGCTGTGCTGGAGAGCCGCCTGAAAGTCGTACGACTCTCTTCCCTGCAGTCAGCTAGAACGCTGACTACGAGGAAGCGGGAGGGAGAGGGCAACTTTAGAAGCAATTATCTCTCAAACCATAAAGGTTTGAGAGATGACTTTGGGGGCAATACATTTATTTTTACAAGGGCTTTAATATAGGGATTAGTAATACTGAAGTATTATTATCCCTTTAATATATCACAGAAACCTGCCATGTTTCATCACACTGGTGTGGAGGCCAGAGAACCAGTCGAACAATAGAGATGGCTGCTGCTTTGGGATCAGGGGAGGGCTGGCAACCTGAGACCTGGGGGGCAACGGCAATCAAGTGGCCCATTTCTACTATCATTCCAGCCTATCCCTTTTGTTAATTTTAAAATTGGCATTACTGTTGTGAAGAAAGGCAAATGATAACCGAGAACATACAGTTGCAATGGAGCCACACTAGAGATATCACAGAGCTTACAGTTTAAATAAAGCTACACTACTGATACCATAGAGCTTACAGTTTAAATAAAGCTACACTACTGATACCATAGAGCTTACAGTTTAAATAAAGCTACACTACTGATACCATAGAGCTTACAGTTTAAATAAAGCTACACTACTGATACCATAGAGCTTACAGTTTAAATAAAGCTACACTACTGATACCATAGAGCTTACAGTTTAAATAAAGCTACACTACTGATACCATAGAGCTTACAGTTTAAATAAAGCTACACTACTGATACCATAGAGCTTACAGTTTAAATAAAGCTACACTACTGATACCATAGAACTTACAGTTTAAATAAAGCTACACTACTGATACCATAGAGCTTACAGTTTAAATAAAGCTACACTACTGATACCATAGAGCTTACAAGGGAAATGGGTTATGCCTCTAATTTAGCTCCTGTTTTGTTTGGAGCTGTGTGGAATCATTTGTGTAGTTCCATTTCAGTTGTAAGCTCTGTGGTGTCCAGAGGGGTAAGTAGAAGCCTCCGGGCCCTGGTACATGAAATGCCACGGGCCCCCCCCATTGGCCCCCTGACCACATTGACCCTCTCCACAATGCCCCCATCTCCTACCTGGAGCTCTCCCAGCGCTGTGTATTACTAGAGCGCCAGAGGGAGATTGCAGGGGCGCCAGGCGGAGGGGTCGCAGGGGGAGGCCGGGCCCCTGGAGCGCACGGGCCCGGGCACAGGTGCGACCCCTATAGTTACGCCACTGGTGGTGTCGCTAGTTTAGGTCCATTTACAGCAGCAAGTGGGAGATTGAGTGAGGCAGTGGCCACCAGCCCAGACATATGACCAGCCCAGGAGGAAAATTCCCCTTTTCTCCCCAGGCCAGCCCTCCCCTGTTTGGAATTCATTGGGGTCCCAGCGTGTGTTTACAGGCGATACGCACTGGGATGGCTGGCATGTAGAGTGTGTCCCATGTGGAGAATTTCAATCTAATGAAGTTTGATTCTTTTTTTTGCCTCTCTTCCACTTATATTCATTATACAACTTAAAGGGATTGTAATGTTTCATAATAAAAGCAGCTCTAATTAATCATCATAGTATTTGGACTTTGGAAAGTGTTATTTCAATTCTGTCAGAGTTATAGTACAAGAGTAATTCAGTGAAAACAATGAAAGCCCTGCCCCCCTTGACAAGTTTTTCAGGTTTTTCCCTTATCTTAATTGAAGATTGTCCCTCTCTGCAGTCTATCTGGGCACCTCCCTTCTGATCTGGCTGAGCAGTGTGACATCAGTAAAAGGGGCGGGAGGGGGATACTTTATCACTGAATTACTCTGGAACTACAACTCTGACAGAATTGAAATAACACTCTCCAAAGTCCAAATACTATGATGATTAATTAGAGCTGCTTTTATTATGAAACATTACTATCCCTTTAAGGTAATAGGAACATTGGAAGAGTAAAGGATCTGACGCCCTAGTGTAACTAGTCATTGGTATACCTGCGGACTCTCAGGGTTTTGACAAATAAAAAAATATTCTCATTTTTGAATTTCCTGCAAATTTCCTCAGAATATTATCAGACACATTTATAATCTTGACATTATTTCTTTACAAATATGACCTGTTGTCGTGAATTTTAGTGACAATTCTGAAACAAGAAGGCTTTTTATCCCTCTCCACCTATGTTCCTATGCACTCTTAACCTGAGCAGGACAATGTCTGGTTGTAAAACAGGAAGTCGGCTCACGAGCCCCAAGGCGTCTGGTCTGCTCCGCTGTATAAATTAATAGACGTATTGCAGTGATTGGGGCTCACAGAGAACAAACAAGGCTTGGTAATAGCAAGTCAGCTTGCAAAACTCAGAACTGCCAAACGCCTCATTTTTACAAGAAACGAAACAAAAGACAGGTAATTCTGTAGCAAACCAACTGCAATAAAAATTCCCCAAATTCCCATTGCTTAAAATGGGCTGTTTTAACCATTTGAATGCTAGGAGGTCTCAAACACATCACAAAGCAGTGCATAGCGACTTAGGGCTGGATTCTATTGCAGGTGGTAATTTTATCTCTTCTTTTATCTCCAGTTTTACCCATAGACTTCAATAGGAAAATATTTGATAAAACGGGTGTTAACATTTATCTCCTGCAATAGAATCTAGCCCTTAATGAGCTGGATACCTCTCTGGTAGTGTTGAGCGAGCACCCCGATGCTCGGGTGCTCGGGTGCTCTGACCGAGCACCCCCTGAGGCTCGAGTGCTCGGCCGAGCACCCGAGCCCCATTGAATCCAATGGGGCGACACGAGCATTATACCAGGCACCCCCTGCTCTGATGAGGGGAGGGTGCCTGGTCAATGCCCCCCTTCATCTCCGCTATGCCCCCTTCATCTCCGAATGCCCCCTTCAGCTCCGCAATGTCCCCCTTCATCTCCGCTATGCCCCCTTCATCTCCGCTATGCCCCTCTTCCACAATGTCCCCCTTCATCTCCGCTATGCCGCTCTTCCACAATGTCCCCCTTCAGCTCCGCTATGCCCTTCTTCCACAATGTCCCCCTTCATCTCCTCTATGGCATAGAGGAGATGAAGGGGGACATTGTGGAAGAGGGGCATAGCGGAGATGAAGGGGGACATTGTGGAAGAGGGGCATAGAGGAGATGAAGGGGGACATTGTGGAAGAGGGGCATAGCGGAGATGAAGGGGGACATTGTGGAAGAGGGGCATAGACTCTATGCCCCTCTTCCACAATGTCCCCCTTCATCTCCGCTATGCCCCTCTTCCACAATGTCCCCCTTCATCTCCACAATGCCCCCTTCATCTCCGCAATGCCCCCGTACCTCCAGTCCCTGGTGGTCCAGCGGAGCGTCTTCAGATCTGTGCCTCTTCCGGCACAGATCCCCGCCACCCGAACATGGCGGGCGAGCACATGGCGGTACTCGACGAGTACCGCCATGTGCCGAGCAGAGCGATGCTCGAGCCGATCCGAGCATCGGCCGAGCACGCTCGCTCAACACTACTCTCTGGCACTCAAAGGTTTAAAGTTCCATTCAAAAACAGGAGAGTTTTATGTTACATAGCAAATTAGGTTGAAAAAAGACACCAGACTATTAAAGGGATGGTAATGTTTCATAATAAAAGCAGCTCTAATTAATCATCATAGTATTTGGACTTTGGAGAGTGTTATTTCAGTTCTGTCAGAGCTGTAGTTCAAGAGTAATTCAATGACAAAGTATCCCCCTCCCGCCCCTTTTACTGATGTAACACTGCTCAGCCAGATCAGAAGGGAGGTGCCCAGGTAGATTGCAGAGAGGGACAATCTTCAATTAAGATAAGGGAAAAACCGGAAAAACTTGTCAAGGGGGGCAGGGCTTTCATTGTTCTCATAGGAAGAAGATTGTCCCCTGCTGTTATCTGTCTGGTCTATGGACTGCATTCCACATCTGAGAAGAGATTGCTTAGGTAAATCTTAGATAAAAGGGGCGGGAGGGGAAACTTTGCTTGTGAATATCTCTCAAACCATAAAGGTTTGAGAGATAAGACTTATATCGTTCTTCATGTTTTTTTAATGCATACAAAATAAAAGATAAAATGAAGTATTACTATCCCTTTAAGTTCAAACTTTGCTTCATTATAATCCAGAAACATGAGAATTAAATAAGCCTTCCTAACTCCAAAATGAGCATTAGTCTATTTGCCATAACTTCCTGTTTTCCTACAAATGTAATGTAAAAAAGTTTTCTTCACTGAAAGGGTAGTAGATAAGTGGAATAGCCTACCAGCAGAAGTGGTAGAAGTGAATACAGTGTGGGAATGTAAGCATGCATGGCATAGGCATAAGGCTGTCCTAAACATAAGACAAGACCAAGAACCAAGTCAGGTTTGAGGTTTTTACAGTAGGAAAAATGGGCAGACTAGATGGGCCGAATGGTTCTTATGTGCCATCAAATGTGTGTTCCCTTCTACTAGAAATGCATTGAATTCTCTCTTAAATGATACATTGTTTCTATACCTCCCAACATTTCGAATTGCAAAAGAGGGACAATTGTGTTTTAGGGGGTGTTGCTGGGGGTGTGGCTTGGGGGCGGGGAATTAATGAGAATGTTTAGGCTGTTTCATGACCTATTGATACCTCCTTGTGTTACCTAATAAATGACTTATAACAAGACCAAAGTATTTTATTTAAGCACATTAATTTATAAACACAAATACTGACATTTAAAGAAACAGTAATGTGAGTTTTATTGCTGTGGAGCAATGTGATACACTTATATATACACACCATGCAAACTGATCTCCTAAAAAGAGGGACATCAGGGTGGGAAAGAGGGACAGTGGGATTTGGGTCTAAAAGAGGAACTGTCCCTCCTAAAGAGGGACACTTGGGAGGTATGTGTTTCAGCTACTACCACACAGAAATATAGAATTTGATGGCAGATAAGAATCATTCCCTCACTGTATTCACTTCTACCACTTCTGCTGGTAGGCTTTTCTACTTATCTACTACCCTCAGTGAAGAAAACTTTCTTACATTACATCTAAGCCTCTGTCCCTCTAGTTTTAGACTATGACCTTGAGTCCAAATATTTCTATTCCTTGAAATATACTTCCATCCTGCACTTTGTAGAACCTTCCAATGAAGTAGTTCTTTTTAAATAGCGATATTTAGCTCTGCTGAAGAGCCGCCGGACAGTCCTGGGACCAGGGTCTCCTTCTATCAGCTTTACAGCTGACGTCTGTGAAAGGGGAGGGAGGGGGAACTTTATCATCGTATATCTCTCAAACTATAAAGGTTTGAGAGACGAGACTTGAATCAGTTAGTTTAATTTTGCAATATCTACAATATTATATTTTATTGAAAGAAGACATTACTATCCCTTTAAAATGATTCCATTAAGTTCATAAGTAGCATTGGGATTTGCATGTCCCAAATGCATAACTTTTCAGTTATCTGCATTAAAGCGGAAGTACCACCCAATAATAAGATAGCATCACATGATTGCCCATCTGGTGACTAGCTCCTCAGTAGCGCTAGTCGTCAGAATTCTTACCGGATTAAAGAGAAATCTCTGTTCTTCATGGACTGACAGCAAGACGGAGTGCGGACATCTTGCACTAGTGACATCCACGTGCCTGCGCTGTCAGTCCCTTTTGGAGCCGGCCGGCTCCTAGCAACGCCTCCTAGACCCGGCTGGGACTGACAGCGCAGGCACGTGGACGTCACTAGGGCAAGATGTCCGCACTCCGTCTTGCTGTCAGTCCATGACGAACAGAGATTTCTATTTAATCCGGTAAGAATTCTGACGACTAGCGCTACTGAGCAGCTAGTAGCCAGCTGGACAATGATGTGATGCTATCTTATTATTGGGTGGTAGTTCCTCTTTAAATTTCATATCCCACTGGTACAGACTGTGTGCTGCAGAATTCCTCCTCTTTTGTGTGTAAGAAAATGGAAGGGCGGGCTGGCAGTTTGTAAATATTGATATGATAATTTCCACTGGCCCAGATACTGAGCTATCAATAGCCTTCATACTTCAGTATACAAGCTGGGAAACAATGGACAGGTGGATATTTGGACGTGTCCTGTAGAACGAAACTAACCTGACGCTTGATATGGAAGAACATCTTGGGTAACGGGATTGTTAAAGGAACAGTAAACTTTTTTATGAAAAACAATCCTATATTATAATTCGCTAAGGATGTTTGTCAGAAGCCGTCATGCACAGTAGAGACTGCCCAAATGCACGGAATGCTGGGAGCACGGAATGCTGGGAGTTCTGTACTGGGAGCATTTTGTGCGGAATGCTGGGAGTTCTGTGCTGGGAGCATTCTGTGTAGAATGCTGGGAGTTCTGTGCTGGGAGCATTCTGTGCAGAATGCTGGAAGTTCTGTGCTGGGAGCATTCTGTGCGTTTGCCCAGTCTCTACAGTGCATGACTGTGTCAGCAGCAGGATTCAGAGCAGGACCGGCCTCTTAACATCACCCAGACCTTGGCCCGTGTACACGGGCTTTTACACTAGTATGTTATATATGTTTTCCTGTACTCCCACTGATGTCAATTGTTCTATTCAAAAATTATAACCATTCAAAGGGTTACAAAGTGATGGAGCATTGCGAAGCAGTCAGTTGGAGACCTCTCAAGCATTCGAGTGGTTAAAATACCCATTTAAATGCATCTGGTTTTCCCTAGAATTGGTCCCCTTTAGTGTATAACTGTGGCCTTGAAGCAGGAGACTGTCAGGTAGGGTGACCACATTTCCATTCTGCCATTCCGGGACATGTGGTCACCCTAGTCCCGCGGCTGAGGCTCTCGCCGGCGCTGACCATCTTTCTGAGGCTGACATAGTAAGAGTTCCCACTGTCAGCCTCAGAAAGATGGTCAGCGCCGGCGGGAGTCTCAGCCGCGGGTGTCACTTGCAGAGCCAGCATACCTGCTGCACCCCAGCTGTCTCGCACATACCAGTCCAGCCAGCCAATGAGGACCATATAGCAAATACATTTCATTGGCTGGCTGTACTGGCACGTGTTGCTCAATTCCGGGACTCTTTGTTGTCTCGGTAGGGGGTGACCCGGGACGCGGGACACAGACCCCCAATAAGGGAGAGTCCCGGGCATTTCGGGAAGTGTGGTCACCCTACTGTCAGGGTCCAAACCATGTTTCCCTATTGAAGCTTTTGCAGGGTTTGTCCTCTAAACTCTTTAAAAACAACTGAATAAATCCTCAAAAGAGTACAGATTCGTGTAGTAATGACAGATAATTAATTATGTAACCAGAGAGCTGCTTAAGGTGGAGTTGATTAGGTGGGAAGGGATGGAATGGGCTGAACGTTTAGTGGCGTGGGTGGGGTGAATCAGAAGGGAGACATATATTTCCTTGGTAAGACAGAGGTAGCTTAAGAAACTGGAAGAAATCCAGTATGAGATTTTGTGTTAGAGTCCACATTAACACTAAGGGAACAGTATACTCTTTTTAATAACATAACATATATACATGTTGTCTTGTTGAATAAAACAAGGATGTGTTCAGTCAAACATTATTACAGCTCAGATTTACATTCTTTTAACACCTTAAAGACCGGCCGTACTATGACCGTCAAGGGTCGTTAAGGGGTTAAACAACATTGCTATCTTGTGTCAAAACGGCAAATTTCTTACAATGCAGTCTATGAGTCAATGGCTACAACTTTCCATAGTAACACAAAGGGACACCACCAACTGTATTGCCACCATTACTGGATATTGCTCTGATGCGGTGTTTGCTAAATTACATACACAATGGTATATCTGATAAATAATACACACATTAGTACATTTCACAAAGAGATATACACAAGTACAACTGATTATAATATAAAACAAGTACATCTGATAAATAATACACTTGTACAACTGACAAAATAACATACCTACAAGAACATTTGATAAATCAGACACACACTAGTACATTTGATGAATATACACACTACCACATCTGTAAAATTATATACATACTAGTGACTAGAACATATGATAAATAATATACAAACTAGTACATTCGATGAATCTTACATACACTAGTGACTATTGCATTTGATAAATAATATACACAATAGTGACTGGTATATTTGATAAATAAGAAATGCACCGGTACATTTGAAAAATCATATATAAACTGTTTAATTTCATAAAGAATATACACACTGTTACAACTGATAACTCATATACACATTAGAACATTTGAGAAATAATAAACACACTAGTATCCTAAAATATAAAAGGCCAGAAAGTTTGTCCGATGCAGCCATGCTCAGTAGAGACTGCCCAAACGCACAGAATGCTGTGAGCACGGAATGCTGTGAGCACGGAATGCTGCGAGCATGGAATGCTGGGAGTTCTGTGCTGGGAGGTGTAGGAATGCTGGGAGTTCTGTGCTGGGAGCATTCTGTGCTTTCAGGCAGTCTCTACTACGCATGACTGCATCGCATGCGTCGCTAGTGAGGCAGCAGCAGTACGGAGAGCAGGACCGACCTCTTTACCTCACTAGACCTTGGCTCGTGTACACGGGCTTTTACACTAGTATTTATAAACAACTCACACTACAACATTTGAGAAATAATTTACATACTCTTAGAGACTAGTACATTTGATAAATATATAGACAATACTGAATAGTACATTTGATAAATATATACACACTACTGAATAGTACACTTGATAAATATATACACACTACTGAATAGTACATTTGATATATACACTAGTACATTTGATAAATACCGTAATATGCACATATTTGATAAAGACTGTAGACACCAGTGACTAGTTTATTTGATAAATAATATACACTTTAGTACATCTGTTAAATAAAATTCACATTCTTACATTTGATAAAGATTATACACACTATTGACTAGTAAATTTGATAAATATTATATATACTAGCACATTAATCAGTGGTTCACAATCTTTTTTTGCTCAATGCACCCATAATCTGCAATCTGGATTTTTCAGGGCACCCCTAGCATTTGATAGGTAATTTTTCAAGGATTTAAAGGGATAGTAATGTCTGATTTCAATAAAATGTAATATTTTAGATATTAAAAAAATAAATGAACTCATGAAAGACCCGTCTCTCAAACCTTTATAGTTTGAGAGATATACAATGATAAAGTTCCCCCTCCCCTTTCACTGACATCAGCTTTAAAGCTGATAGGAGATTCGAGTCGTGCGACTTGACAGCGGCTCTTCAGCAGAGCTGAGATAGCGCTATCTAAAAAGAAATATTTAACTGGAATGGTCTACAAAGTGTGCCTGGTTTGCAAGCACACTTTTTAGACCATTCCAATGAAGTGGTTCTTTTTAGATAGCGCTATTTCGGCCATGCTGTAGAGCCACCTTCCGGTCCCAGGACCAGGTTCTCCTTCTTTCAGCTTTACAGATGACATCTGTGAAAGGGGAGGTGGGAACTTTATCATCGTATATCTCTCAAACTATAAAGGTTTGAGAAGGGACTTTCATTGGTTAGTTTATTTTTGTAATATCTATATAATAATCCTTTATTTATATAGCGCACACAGATTCCGCAGCGCTTTACACTCATATTGGTTCCTGTCCCCATTGGGGCTCACAATCTAAATTCACCTATCAGTATGTTTTTGGAGTGTGGGAGGAAACCGGAGTACCCGGAGGAAACCCACGCAAACACAGTGAGAACATACAAACTCATATATAAAAGAGAAAGCCTCATTGCATAATTTATGTTTCCTCAGGACACAGAACATAATTTATGTCTCCTCAGAAGACATACACACACACAGAATAGCTCATTACATAATTTATGTCTCTTTAGGAGACACACACATCCAGGGGCGGCAGTAAGGAGGAGTTACTGCTCCCATTGGGTGATTCATCATGCAGGGAGTTGGCCTGCCCCCACTATCCAGCACGCCCACAACTATACAACCTGCCAAAAATACAAAATGGCCACCACTTGATCCTACACCACACATACACTATCCAACTCAGGAAAGAAAAAGCACACACACACCACACCACACATATATACTTTGACACACACACACAGTCACTCACTCTGACTCCCAGTGGCCTCAGCAGGAACTGTAGTACAGCCACTGAAAGGAAGCTGCAGCACCACGGGATCAAAATGGCACTCAAAGGGTTAAGGTAGGTCTTCATTGCTGAATTATTTCTTCACTGTCATCATTTGCCATACAACACAGAGGACAGGCAGCCATCAGGTACACACTTAACCCACTGACTGCCACAGGGTTGTGTATCAAGTTTTACCTTCAGGAAGTTTGTTCAAACCCCTTACACTGTAAACTTGCATTTCCCTCCCACTTCTCCTCCTTCCCCAGCCTATTACTAACACTTTCCCACATTTATTTTAAGCCCTGCACCTTCTCGTGATTAAGCCCCACCCACTTTTACCCCAAATTGACCCATTGGTCTCTCTACATCAGCACCACATGACTCCCCTCCAGGGACTCCACAAGTCAAAGTTCCCAGGTATGAATACACTTCCCACTGCTATTTAACTCTGACATGCCACTCTATACCTTAACCCTTTGAATGCCAGAGGGGTGCACAACACATTGCAATGCACTCTGGCATTCAAAGGGTTAACATGCTGCTATAACGCTCCGTTTATTTTCTGATTTCCATTTGCACAACCCAAACACACAGGCACAATACTGCAATTCTGGCCCAAAGTAAAGGAGAAACAAAATTCAACATTGCATACCTCCCAAGTGTCCCTTTTTAGGCTATATTAGGGCTCCATACCTCCCAAGTCTCCCTCTTTAGGATATATTACTGCTTCATACCTCTCAAGTGTCTTTCTTTAGGAGATATTAGTGTCACATGTCTGTGTTTATCAGTGTGTCTTCATTTCACAAATGTACGCTCAACAGTCATAACATGACGGGCAACGCCGTCCCACATTGCTAGTCTACAATATTATATTTTATTGAAATCAGACATTCCTAACCCTTATTGAAGGGAATAAAATATAAGTGTATAGCCATTCTTGGCTCTTACAGTGAGAATGACAACAAGGAATATACTGTGCATAATAATTTCCATCAGTATACATTAGGAACTTCACATTAACAGTTTTCTCAAAACCTTCATGGAAAATGTGGGGCACCTTAAACTGGTTTTCGAGGCAGGCACAGCACCCTGATTGAGAATCACATGATAAATCATATATACACTAATACATCTAATAAATAATACACACATTAACCCCCTAAGAACTAATGACGTGCCAGGACAGTCACTCCTGTTGCAGCACTGAAGGACCAGTGATGGTCCTGTCATATCATGGAATTCTGGGATGCGCTCGTTAAGCAGTTAACAACTAGTGTATTTGATAAATCCTATACACATTAGTACATCTGATAAATAATATACTGTAACGTATCTAGGCTGGAGCGCCCAATGTAAAGTTCCTGGTTAAACTCTGTGAAGGGGAAGACCTCACAAAGAGGTGACACGAAAAAATAACATGAGGTAAACTGCAAGGTAGGCCTCAGTGGGTCAGATGCTTGAGAATAATGAGCGGGGATCATAGCTGTCTAGAGATGGCTGTCTTGCTGCTGCCTAAACCAGAATAAAGATGCTGGCCACAAGCCCAGATTAGTGCTGACTGGAGGAGCCGGCCTGTACCCCAGATGGCAGCCTAGAGAACAGCTACTACCCACTGAGGTTGAAAAGGATACAGAATGCACAGACTACCTGCAAGACCTGTTAACAATTACGGAACAGGAAAGCAGAAACCTGAGCTTGACTGAAAGGACAGAACAGAAATGGAAGACAAGATCAGTCAAGGTTTGACTGGTGGTTGAGGTTCAACGGGTGGTTGAGGTGGTCAAGGGTTGATGTGCGGTCTAGGTTTAACAGGTAGTCAAAGCACAAGAGATGGTGCAGGGAATAGGAAACCACAAAATACGAAAAAGTCGAGTAGTCAGACAAGCTAGGTCAGTATCTGGTGGTCAACACAGTACAAGGCAGAAGACAGAGGAATTGTGAAATAACAGAGCCAAAGCTGGTAACAGGATATCAGATAAACAAGGTACCAAATCATAGAGCAGGACAGAAGTCGAGGAAAAAGCTGGGACAAAACACAAGGTAAACATTCTGGAACTAGACAGGAACTTGGGGTCAAGAACTGGAACACTTTGATCATGTGACAGAACCGAAGTGCTGGTGTTTGATGAAGACTCAGAGAAAACACAAAACAAAGCAGAGAACCAGGAACCAGCAAACAAGAATAAACAAATGAAAACTGAAGGAATTACAAGAAAAAGCAGAAAAAAGGGACAGGACATGATATATACACACTAGTGACTGGTACATTTGATAAATATCACACACCCCAGTGACTTGTACATTTTATAAATAACAGTACATTTGAAAACATCAGGTACACATTAGTACATATAATAAATAATATACACACTAGTGACTTGTATATTTGATGCATCATACGCAGACTAGTACATCTGTTAATCAATTGATCCAGTAGTGACTAATACATTTAATAAGGAATATATACACTAGTACATTTGATAAATAATATCCACATATCATACACACACTAGAACATCTGATAACTAATATGCATCATGTACACACTAGAACATCTGATAAATAATATACACACATCATATACACAGTAGACATCTGGTAAATAATATACACACATCATATACACAGACATCTAATAAATAATGTACACACATCATATACACAGTAGACATCTGATAAATAATATACACACATCATATACACAGTAGACATCTGGTAAAAAATATACACACATCATATACACAGACATCTAATAAATAATATACACACATCATATACACAGTAGACATCTGGTAAATAATATACACACATCATATACACAGACATCTAATAAATAATGTACACACATCATATACACAGTAGACATCTGATAAATAATGTACACACTAGTACATTTGAGGCCTTATGTGCAAAGTCAAAGAGGAGTTATTCTGGAATATTCCATCTGCATCATATGGGACAAAAATGTCCCCAAATTTCCATTGTTCCTCAATATGAGACATTAAAGGGATAGTAATACTTAACCTTATGATAGGGTTTATCCTCCTGGGTTGATTTTTTTAGGTGCAATATCTCAATGGCCTGAAATGTTACAGTAGCAGTGTTGCTACACCATCCTATGGACAGCTGTTGTCAGTTGAACAAAAACCTACAATGGATGGTGTAGCAACAGCGCCACTGTCACATTTCAGGCCAATGAGATACTGAACAAAAAAAAAAATCAATATTGAGCAGTGGAAGTACCCTTGTTTTACTCAGGAGGATAAACCATATCTATCTATCTATATATATATATATATTCATACATACACTAGTATGAAAGCCCATGTACACGGGCTAAAGTGCCACCCAGCAGCCTCAGTTGCTGCCCCTGAGCCGGGAGCAGAGACAGGCGGTGGGCTGTTCATAGCTCCCCGCTCAGGATCAGCGCGTTCGGCCAATCTGTACTGCGCATGACTGCATCGTTCTGCCAGTCTCTACTGCGCATGTGCAGTTATGCACACAGGCAACTTCTCAGCCTAGCACTTTATATCATACAGATATATATATATTTTACCTATAAGGTATTAGTTAGTGTTGAGCGAGCACCCCGATGCTCGGGTGCTCGGGTGCTCTGACCGAGCACCCCCTGAGGCTCGAGTGCTCGGCCGAGCACCCGAGCCCCATTGAAATGAATGGGGCGACACGAGCATTACACCAGGCACCCCCTGCTCTGATGAGGGGAGGGTGCCTGGTCAATGCCCCCCTTCATCTCCGCTATGCCCCCTTCATCTCTGAATGCCCCCTTCATCTACGCAATGTCCCCCTTCATCTCCGCAATGTCCCCCTTCATCTCCGCTATGCCCCTCTTCCACAATGTCCCCCTTCATCTCCGCTATGCCCCTCTTCCACAATGTCCCCCTTCATCTCCTCTATGCCATAGAGGAGATGAAGGGGGACATTGTGGAAGAGGGGCATAGCGGAGATGAAGGGGGACATTGTGGAAGAGGGGCATAGCGGAGATGAAGGGGGACATTGTGGAAGAGGGGCATAGAGTCTATGCCCCTCTTCCACAATGTCCCCCTTCATCTCCGCAATGCCCCCTTCATCTCCGCAATGCCCCCGTACCTCCAGTCCCTGGTGGTCCAGCGGAGCGTCTTCTGATCTGTGCCTCTTCCGGCACAGATCCCTGCCACCCGAACATGGCGGGAGAGCACATGGCGGTACTCGACGAGTACCGCCATGTGCCGAGCAGAGCGATGCTCGAGCCGATCCGAGCATCGGCCGAGCACGCTCGCTCAACACTAGTATTAGTATCACTATAAGAGAGTTAACCCCTTACGGGCCAGCGGCTTTGAGATTGGTTTCCCTTTAAGAACCAGATTGAGGACATTCAGTGCTCCGGAACAACTGACTGATCTCAAGTGTGCTGGAGAGCAGAACGGGGGTCTGATAGTGACTGCTCCAGTCTTGAAGTGGTCAATTTCAGTCTCCGCTACTACTCACAGCACTCCTGTATGTCACGTGTTAGGACCGTCACCAGTGCTTTAGTCCAGGACAGCAATGACAGTCCTGACACATCACTGGTCCTTAACCCCTTTATGTCCAGTGACGTGCCAGGACCGTCATGGCTTTCCGGCACTTAAGGTCCAGTGACGGTCCTGGCACGTCACATACTTTGTACTCACAATGCTCCTGCAGGAGGCGCTGTGAGTAATAGCAGGGACTGAAATTGATCGCTCCAAGACCGGAGCAATCTCTTTCAGTCCCCTGTTTGATGTGACGGCACACGTGATCAGTCACGTGGGACGGCACGTCAAAATCCCGGGGGGTCGCCGGTTCTTAAGGGGCTAAGGGGTTAATAGCCACATTTAACCCTTTGAGTGCCAGAGGGGTATGCGATGCATTGAGGAGCATTCAAAGGGTTAAATATAGGGGTATTTGTATTTACCCTTATGGTGTAGTTGGTTTGCCCCAGAGTTACTCCAGTTTCTTAACCCTTCGTGTGCCAGAGGGGTACTCAACACATTGCAACGCACTCAAAGGGTTAAAACACCAGCCTCAGAGCCACCTCCAGTGAATTCAGCACAGTCTACAGAAGATCTCTCATTTCCCAAACGTGTTAAGAGAGAAGTGTAAGCGTCATTAACTGGAAAGCCATTAACGACCAATAGCGGCTATTACTTCGAAGCATATAGATCCCTTAAAATAGAGTTTGTCATCTGCCGCACGAGTTTTATGCTGCTCTGTTAGCCTGTGTTAAGAAAACCAATATCCTGAACTACGCTGTGGTTGGGACTGTGGTTTCCCATCTTTCCTAGGTTCCAGGAGATATATATTCGTTCTCCCTAATGGAGCTTGACTTGCAATTTTTACGACAACACTTCCATTCATAAGCTCTACTATATTGGTAGAATTGCAGTGGAAGACAATAAATGCTAATGCAGTTACCCTTCAACTAAAACTTAAAGGTATAGCATACCTCTCAACATTCCATATGGCCAAAGAGGGCCACTTGTAGTTTAGGTTGAGTTGCTGGGGGTGTGGCATGTTAACAAGAATTTTTAGATAATTTTGTGATCTATTTGTACCTCTATGTGTAACTGAATAAATGATTTAGAGCAATACCAAAGTATTTTATTTACACAGACTAATTTAATTTAAGTTGTTTTACCGATTTAACAACATAACGCCCAATGACGTGTCAGCACTGTGATGCGTGTCCGTGCGTTAAGGATCAGTGGCGGCCCTGCCATGTCACAGAAGGTTGTGTCAGCCGCGCTGCGAAAACTAAACACTTCCGTGGTCCTCTAGAGAGCCCCACCCTCGGACCGCGTGGCCCTTAACCCCTTAAAGACCGGTCATGCATGCTCATGGCCGCCACTTAAAGGGATAGTAATACTTAAAACGTAAAAAAAAATATGTTGTAGGGTTTATCCCCCTGAGTAAAACAAGAGTACTCCCACTGCTGAAAGGTGGTCCATTCAAAAGTTATTAATTTTCAAAGTTGAAATTTTTTAGGTGCAATATCACAGGGGCCTGAAATTGTACAGTGGCGCTGTTGTTACACCATCCTATGGAGATTTATGGTCACGGGACCAGAGCTGTCCATAGGATCGTGTAGCAACAGCGCCACTGTACAATTTCAGGCCACTATGATATTGCACCTAAAACATTCAACTTTGAAAATTAATAACTTTTGAATGAAACACCTTTCAGCAGTGGGAGCACTCTTGTTTTACTCAGGGAGATAAACCCTACAACATATTTTTTTTTACATTTTAAGTATTACTATCCCTTTAAGGATCATGGAGCATTTTTTTGAAGCTGTGCAGGGAGCCCTGAAATCCATGACAGTTCTGGCACGTCATGGGTCCTTAAGGGGTGAAGGGGCTAAATTTCAAACAAATAGCTATCAGAGTTTTTAATTATCATTATAATTATCTAAACATCACTGGGTGACAGTTCCACTTTAATGATCCTAATGATTGGCCCTTATATTCATATACGTTACATAACTAAACCACATCCACCTCATCAAGCGATGCAGTCACTCTGTTCTTGTGTGGAAAGGCTGCCAGGATTACAAGGAGACATGAAAAATCAAAGGCAGCCAAGGGCAGAATGTGTGAAATAAAACATTCTTTGCAGAATCCGAGGTAAACTTGAAAAGCTTTCAGCCAAGATGGTGATCATACCTATTGAAGAGCTCTAATCCTCAACCACAAAGACAACTATGAACAGCCTTCAAAGAGAAAACAACTAAATTGAATTTACAGCATAACATCCAGAGGAAAGAACATGCAGAATATATAACCCCCTGTATAAATAAGAAAGTAGAATATTCGTTCACAGGAATGATGATGTACTTAGAAAAAGGTTCCATTCTGAGCAAAGGAATTGTACAACATACCTCCCAAGTGTCCCTCTTTAGGAGCGACAGTCCCTCTTTTAGACCCAAATCCCTCTGTCCCTCTTTCCCACCCTGATGTCCCTCTTTTTAGGATATCAGACTGTGTGGTGTGTATAGAAGTGTATCACCCTGGTGTCCCTGTGTTTAGGAGATCAGATTGTGTGGTGTGTATAGAAGTGTATCACCCTGGTGTCCCTGTGTTTAGGAGATCAGACTGTGTGGTGTGAATAGAAGTATATCACCCTGGTGTCCCTGTGTTTAGGAGATCAGACTGTGTGGTGTGTATATAAGTGTATCACCCTGGTGTTCCTGTGTTTAGTAGATCAGACTGTGTGGTGTGTATAGAAGTGTATCCCCCTGGTGTCCCTGTGTTTATGAGATCAGACTGTGTGGTGTGTATATAAGTGTATCACCCTAGTGTCCCTGTGTTTAGGAGATCAGACTGTGCGGTGTGAATAGAAGTGTATCACCCTGGTGTCCTTGTGTTTAGGAGATCAGACTGTGTGGTGTGTATATAAGTGTATCACCCTGGTGTCCCTGTGTTTAGGAGATCAGACTGTGCGGTGTGAATAGAAGTGTATCACCCTGGTGTCCCTGTGTTTAGGAGATCAGACTGTGTGGTGTGTATATAAGTGTATCACCCTGGTGTTCCTGTGTTTAGTAGATCAGACTGTGTGGTGTGTATAGAAGTGTATCACCCTGGTGTCCCTGTGTTTAGGAGATCAGACTATGTGGTGTGTATATAAGTATATCACCCTGGTGTCCCTGTGTTTAGGAGATCAGATTGTGTGGTGTGTATAGAAGTGTATCACCCTGGTGTCACTGTGTTTAGGAGATCAGACTGTGTGGTGTGTATAGAAGTGTATCACCCTGGTGTCCCTGTGTTTAGGAGATCAGACTGTGTGGTGTGTATAGAAGTGTATCACCCTGGTGTCCCTGTGTTTAGGAGATCAGACTGTGTGGTGTGTATATAAGTGTATCACCCTGGTGTCCCTGTGTTTAGGAGATCAGACTGTGTGGTGTGTATATAAGTATATCACCCTGGTGTTCCTGTGTTTAGTAGATCAGACTGTGTGGTGTGTATAGAAGTGTATCACCCTGGTGTCCCTGTGTTTAGGAGATAAGACTGTGTGGTGTGTATATAAGTGTATCACTATGGTGTCCCTGTGTTTAGGAGATCAGACTGTGCGGTGTGAATAGAAGTGTATCACCCTGGTGTCCCTGTGTTTAGGAGATCAGACTGTGTGGTGTGTGTATATAAGTGTATCACCCTGGTGTTCCTGTGTTTAGTAGATCAGACTGTGTGGTGTGTATAGAAGTGTATCCCCCTGGTGTCCCTGTGTTTATGAGATCAGACTGTGTGGTGTGTATATAAGTGTATCACCCTGGTGTCCCTGTGTTTAGGAGATCAGACTGTGCGGTGTGAATAGAAGTGTATCACCCTGGTGTCCCTGTGTTTAGGAGATCAGACTATGTGGTGTGTATATAAGTATATCACCCTGGTGTCCCTGTGTTTAGGAGATCAGATTGTGTGGTGTGTATAGAAGTGTATCACCCTGGTGTCACTGTGTTTAGGAGATCAGACTGTGTGGTGTGTATAGAAGTGTATCACCCTGGTGTCCCTGTGTTTAGGAGATCAGACTGTGTGGTGTGTATAGAAGTGTATCACCCTGGTGTCCCTGTGTTTAGGAGATCAGACTGTGTGGTGTGTATATAAGTGTATCACCCTGGTGTCCCTGTGTTTAGGAGATCAGACTGTGTGGTGTGTATAGAAGTGTATCACCCTGGTGTCCCTGTGTTTAGGAGATAAGACTGTGTGGTGTGTATATAAGTGTATCACTATGGTGTCCCTGTGTTTAGGAGATCAGACTGTGCGGTGTGAATAGAAGTGTATCACCCTGGTGTCCCTGTGTTTAGGAGATCAGACTGTGTGGTGTGTATATAAGTGTATCACCCTGGTGTTCCTGTGTTTAGTAGATCAGACTGTGTGGTGTGTATAGAAGTGTATCCCCCTGGTGTCCCTGTGTTTATGAGATCAGACTGTGTGGTGTGTATATAAGTGTATCACCCTGGTGTCCCTGTGTTTAGGAGATCAGACTGTGCGGTGTGAATAGAAGTGCATCACCCTGGTGTCCTTGTGTTTAGGAGATCAGACTGTGTGGTGTGTATATAAGTGTATCACCCTGGTGTCCCTGTGTTTAGGAGATCAGACTGTGCGGTGTGAATAGAAGTGTATCACCCTGGTGTCCCTGTGTTTAGGAGATCAGACTGTGTGGTGTGTATATAAGTGTATCACCCTGGTGTTCCTGTGTTTAGTAGATCAGACTGTGTGGTGTGTATAGAATTGTATCACCCTGGTGTCCCTGTGTTTAGGAGATAAGACTGTGTGGTGTGTATATAAGTGTATCACCCTGGTGTCACTGTGTTTAGGAGATCAGACTGTGTGGTGTGTATATAAGTGCATCACATTGCTCCACAGCAATAAAACCCACATTATTGTGTATTTAAATGTCAGTATATGTGTTTATAAATTATTCTGTGTAAATAAAATAATTTAGTCTTGTTATAAGTCATTTACTAGGTTACACAAAGAGGAGTCAATAGATCGTGAAATAGCCTAAAAATTCCCGGTAATGCCCCGCCCACCAGCCACACCCCCAGAAACACCCCCTAAACCATGTGTCCCTCTTTAGCGATTTGAAATGTTGGGAGGTGTGGTACAATACAGCAAAAATACCCCCCTCCCCCAAGTTCCCATTGATTTAAAGTAGAGAGCTGCCATGTAGTTGACATTTAGCGTGAGAGACAGCACTCGTTTGTCAATCATCTGGCTAGCTCCACCCCCCTTCTCGCCCCGGGAGTGTGTCATACAAATCCTTGTTTCTTAAGATGCATGTAAATCAGTGGGGCGTCCTTGAGGGAGTTTCTCCAGCGTTGAGGAGGGTTTGTACACTGGTCTATTTGGCGAGCGTATTGCCATTCATATTGAGAAGAAGATGCCACAGGCTTAGTTCAAGACAAAATATCTTTCTTTTTACAGGTTTTGGAAAAATAAATAAATACATAACAATGGTCCTATAGAGTACACAAATACAAAAAGATGAAGTGTCTACAAAGTGAAAGGGGGTTAAAATGCTTCATTTAAATCGATGGGCCTGCTGTATTAATCAGCATATGTGTATATTATATGCACTGGTGTCAGTGCCGGATTTACATCCGCTGTGCCCTAGGGAAGGAATTCTAGATATCCATAGCTCCGCCCATAGCCACACCTCCATTCCTCTCAAGGCCCCGCCACAGTCCCATCCACTGTTTCCTGGCACAGAAAATACCTTTGGCCTATAACAAGCAAGAACAAACAAAAACAGGCCCGGACTGGCCATCGGGCATACCAGGTATTTGGAGTTTAAAAAAAAAATTAATCATTAAATGAGTTTGGGCCATCTTTCACTTTCTGAAAGACGGCCACCTCGTTATAAGTTTCCTGGTGGGTGGGAAATCAACGTGCGGCCGTGTGGCGCACTGCACGTGATTATAAGCTCCGCCCACGATCTTCGTCGGCCAACAGCCCAACCCTGCGAACGCCCGCCACCACCAACCCCTTCTCATGGGCTGCTCAAAAAATAAAAATGGGCTGCTCAGCCTTAAATGCCTGGGCCTATTTTTTGTTCCAGTCCGGGCCTGGACAAAAGCTTTAACCCCATGGCTTATAGAGAAATTTCAAACGCAATACTTTTGCAGTGCTTTGGTTATCTATGTAGCATCTAACGGATTAAATAATAACCTGTAAGGGGAATAAAACCGGTTCAGGAGCGTTGAAATTGCCCTGGCTCACCCACAATGTAGAATCTCCTCCTCTCAATATTTGTAGATCTAGGCAGTTTCCTACACTGCCTATTGGGAAATACGTCCCTGAAGGGAGTGTTCTATTTTGGGGAGGTTATACAACTGTGGTTCTCCAAAAACATTTTGAACAGGAGAGTAAAGGAGCTTTTTTTTTTTTTTAATATTTTTCCAGAAAGGATGCTCTGAGATTGTCTCTCATTTTCAAGTATGCCCTAAACTCATTTTATCTACCACACAAATGGGAAAGACTGTGTTGACCTTGCTAGCATTCGAACTTGAAACCCTGAGGTTTGAAACAGGTTCTACAGCCAGTGCATTAACCATCTGAGACATCTCAACAGATCTTCGTATGTATGAGATTTCCGTTTTTACTTGCTTTCTTCTTTCCTTGTTTTGAAGTGGTAAGTTTCTGATAAGTGGAGAGCAGCTGTGTGGAAAAGGAGGTAGTTTAAAAGAACAGTAACGTTTTTTTATGAAAAATATATATTGTAGGGCTTTTCCTGTTGAGTAAAATAAGGGTACTCACTAGGGTTGCCACCTTTTCTTAAAAAAAATACCGGCCATGGCATTCCCTCCATAGACTTAACATTGGACAGAAGCCAATTTTTTACCGGCCTGCCGGTAAAATACCGGCTGGGTGGCAACACTAGTACTCACATTGCTGAGAGATGCGTATTTCCAGGAGTATTACAGTTTAAACATGTGGTTTTTTACATTAGCAATGCCCTCTAGTGGTCAAATTCCAATTAGTTATTCTGTTACATTCTAATGGAGAGGAAAGTCGGTGACTTACAGTTCCTGACAGAATGTGATAGAAAACTGCTGAGTCACTTCCTGTCAATCAGAACTTCCAGGAAGTCAACACAGTAAATTCACTTCCTGATTATTTAAACCATTATATCACTTGAATAAAACAACTGATAGCAGAGGGAATACCCTTGTTTTATTCAGCAGAAAAAGCTCTATAACATAAATGTTTTCATAAAAAAAAAAAGTTTACTGCTCCTTTAATATCCTGCACCGTTGCTGCTGCTGAGAGTTCTCTAGTGATAATATGCAAATGGTAGTAGGATTCTGATATTTTATCTTGCAACCTGGATGTTATTACCTTATGATACTCCCGCTCTCTTCTCTGAGGCCCTCAGGCCAAAATAATTGTGTTCTAGAAGTAATAGAATTTGGCACAGTAGGATCACTGTTGAACACTGTAACACAAATTACCTATTACAAATTCACCACCAGAGAATCAGCCTCTTTCCCCAGAGACCTAGTAATTCACTGCAAAGTCTCCAGGGCAGATCTGGAGAGTTCCCACGTATGGAAATATGGCACATATGTATCATACGTTACTGTACTCATTTTCAAAAAATGTTCTAGCTTTTGCATTACCATATTTTCCTGTATTGGTTGTGTGGCTCAATCATATTCGCTTTACTTATTAACTAGCAATGTGGGACTGTGCTGCAAACTGTTGGGCGTATGTGTCTGAAATGTAGTCACACTGATAAACACAAACATATGCAACACACAGGAAGACACATACACACAGTGAGCGGCAGAAACACGGGAAGGAGGAGAAGTTGGAGGGAAATGGAAGTTTACAGTGTAAGCGTTTTGAGGACACTTCACCCTATTCTGCTGGTCTGTCCTGCCAGTGGCGTAACTATAGGGGTTGCAGGGGTCGCAACCGCGACCGGGCCCGTCACTCCAGGGGCCCGGCTGCCCCCTGCGACCCCCTCCTTCTCGCACTGCAAGCTCCCTCCCGCGCTCTAGTAATGCAGAGCGCTGGAAGATTACATCATCTCCCAGCGCTCTGCATTACAGAAGAGGACAGTGCGGGAGCACGTTGCACCAGCCCGCCTCTCCTGCAACCCCACTGGACCACCAGGGATTGGGAGGTAGGAAATGGAGGCATTGTGGAGGGCCCGGGGGCCAATGTATTCGGGGGTTGGGGGGGCCCATGGCACTTCTTGAACCAGGGCCCTGACCGTTCTAGTTACGCCTCTGTGTCCTGCAGAGTAAACGTTGATACACAACCCTGTGGCAGTCAGTGGATTAAATGTGTACCTGATAACTGCCTGTCTTCTGTCTTGCATGGCAAAGGTTGACACCCAATAAATAATTGAGCAATGAGGGCCTACCTTAACCCTTTGAGTGCCATTACTTTCCCTTGCTGCTGCAGCTTCCTTTCAGTAGCCATACTACAGATCAGGCTGAGGCCAATGGGAGTCAGAGTGAGTGAGTGAGAGGGTGTGGTGTGTGTGTATGTTTGTGTGTTTCACAGTGTATGTGTGTATGTATATGTGTGTATGTATGTGTGTCACAGTGTGTGAGTGTGTGTGTGAGTGTGTTGGCCATGTTTTTTTTTTGGTTGAGGAAAAAGTAGCAGGAGGGCAAACTCATTGCAGAGATTTTCACAGGAGTGGCCAGGGGCCTCCAGCCCCTGCTCACTCCTGTTAAAATCACGCCCTTCTGTATCTCTAGGACTGACAGTATAGAGGAGATATGAATATCCCCTCCTTACTGCCGCCCCTGGGTATGTTTGTCTCCTGTGTAATGAGGCTTTCTCTTTTATGTATATAGATATTTAGTGAAGTCTGGTATCTAGCTCACACCTCCTTACAGCAGAACAGTGGGGTTCAGTAGGCATGAATATGTCACAATAGATATGATTAGCAGTGGACTATAAGACAGATCAACAACAACTAAATCTAGTATATAGATAAACCTGATTGATCTTTAAAGGACTCCTGTCTAGGTAATTACTTCTGTTAAACCAGTGGTTCTCAACCTGGGTGCTGTGGGACTCAGGTGTGCTGTGGACATTGGATTAGGGTGCCCCAATTTTCCTATGAAGATTAAAAAAAAAAAAAAAAAAAAAAAAAAAAAAAAAACCTATACATGAATGGACTTTACTAGTGATGAGCGAGCACCCCAATGCTCGGGTGTTCGGGTGCTCTGACCGAGCGCCCCCGGAGGCTCGAGTGCTCGGCCGAGCACCCGAGCCCCATTGAAGTCAATGGGAGGACTCGAGCATTACACCAGGCACCCCCTGCTCTGATGAGGGGAGGGTGCCTGGTCCATAGGAAAAGGGAAGAAAAGGATGGAAACACCACAGAAATGGTTCAGGGACAGCATAGGGAGGATGTCTGGATGCATCTTGGACTCCAACATCGCTGCTGGGAACGATCTTTCGCCCGTAGTACGCCATTTTTACAGACTGACCATAAAACACACAAAAAGGAAAATAAAAACGACTTTAGGCGAAAAATTGTTACCAAACAATATTTGCTGTATATTTACTTGTATATCATCTGCAAATTCTCCCAAAAATTTCCTTGATTTTCTGAAGTGAGGCCATGATTAAGAGGGAAACGTGCGCAGAGGCAAATTCTCCCAAAAATTTCCTTGATTTTCTGAAGTGAGGCCATGATTAAGAGGGAAACGTGCGCAGAGGCAAATTCTCCCAAAAATGTCCTTGATTTTCTGAAGTGAGGCCATGATTAAGAGGGAAACGTGCGCAGAGGCAAATTCTCCCAAAAATTTCCTTGATTTTCTGAAGTGAGGCCATGATTAAGAGGGAAACGTGCGCAGAGGCAAATTCTCCCAAAAATTTCCTTGATTTTATTGAACTGAGGCCATGATTAAGAGGGAAACGTGCGCAGAGGCAAATTCTCCCAAAAATTTCCTTGATTTTATTGAACTGAGGCCATGATTAAGAGGGAAACGTGCGCTGAGCTGACCATCTAAAACATTATGGGTGAGGGTCTGCTGCAGAGCTGACCATCCTAAACATTATATGCGAAGGCCCGCTAGTGAGCTGACGCTATAAAACATTATATGAGAGGGCCCGCTAGAGAGCTGACCCAATAAAACATTATATGAGAAGGCCCGCTGGTGAGCTGACCTATATAAAAATTGTCAAACAGGGCCCGCTGGTGAGCTGGCCCTATATAAAAATTATATCACAGGGCCCGCTGGTGAGCTGGCCCTATATAAAAATTATAGCACAGGGCATATGGAAGAGGAGGAGGAGGATGAGAAGATTAAGAGTCAACCATATACCCGTTTTTTGGGTGGAAGGGGTGAATGGGAATACAGAGTATTCCCATCATTGTAAATAACATATATAAAGTGAGTTTATGTTCCCCCGGGGCTTTCCTCCAGTGGAGTGGAGAAGTCAGGGGAAATCCAGGCCTTGTTCATTTTTATAAGTGTCAACCTATCAGCATTGTCGGTGGAAAGGCGGATACGCTTATCTGTTATGATGCCACCAGCAGCACTAAATACCCGCTCAGACAGAACGCTGGCGGCAGGGCAGGCCAGCACCTCCAAGGCGTAGAGTGCCAGTTCATACCACGTGTCCAGCTTGGACACCCAGTAGTTGTAAGGCACAGAGGGATCATTGAGGACGCTGACACGGTCTGCTACGTACTCCTTCACCATCTTCCAAAACTTTTCCCTCCTTGTGACACTAGGCTGCGCATCAGGGTGAGGGTGCTGGCGGGGTGTCATGAAGGTGTCCCACGCCTTGGAGAGTGTTGCCCTGCCTTTGTCGGAACTGCTGTGTGCTCCCCTTTTCTCCCCTTCTCGGTTGGCCAAGGTAGCACGTACTCTGCCGCCAGCGGTGTCAGATGGAAAATTTTGGAGCAATTTTTCAACAAGAACCTTCTGGTATTGCACCATTTTGCTTGTCCTCTCCACCGGAGGAATGAGAGATGAGAAATTCTCTTTGTAGCGGGGGTCCAGAAGGGTGAACACCCAGTAATCCGTGTTGTCTAAAATGCGTACAACGCGTGGGTCACGGGAAAGGCAGCCTAACATAAAGTCAGCCATGTGTGCCAGAGTACCAACAGGCAAGATTTCGCTGTCCTCACCAGGAGGATGACTCTCAATCTCCTCATCCTCTTCCTCCTCTTCTGCCCACCCACGCTGAAGAGATGGAACTAAAGTTCCATGGCTACCCTCTGTAGCGGAGGCAACCGTGTCTTCCTCCTCCTCCTCCTCCTCCTCCTCCGCCTCCTCCAATTGTCGCTGAGAAGACGAAGTGAGGGTGCTCTGGCTATCACCTTGTGTAAGCTCTTCCTCCCCCATTTCCACCTCTTCCACATGCAAAGCGTCGGTTTTAATTGTGAGCAGCGAGCGTTTCAGTAGACACAGAAGTGGGATGGTTACACTGATAATAGCGTTATCGCCGCTCACCATCTGTGTCGATTCCTCAAAATTGCGTAAAACCTCGCAGAGGTCTGACATCCATTCCCACTCCTCACTTCTGATTACAGGAAGTTGAACGGAGAGGCGACGACCGTGTAACAGCTGGTACTCCACTACTGCCCTCTGCTGCTCACAAAGCCGGGCCAACATGTGGAAGGTGGAGTTCCAGCGCGTGCTCACGTCACACAGCAGCCGGTGAGCTGGCAATTGTAAGCGCTGCTGCAGCTTCAACAGGCCGGCCGAAGTTGTAGATGACTTACGGAAATGTGCACACACGCGGCGCACCTTGGTCAAGAGATCATGCACATTGGGGTAGGTTTTTAGAAATCGCTGAACCACTAAATTAAATACATGCGCTAGGCATGGTACGTGTGTGAGCTTGCCGAGCTCCAAAGCCGCCACCAAGTTACGCCCATTATCACACACAACCATGCCTGGTTGCAGGTTGAGTGGCGAGAGCCACTGCTCGGTCTGGTGACTAATCCCCTGCAACAGCTCTGAGGCCGTGTGCTGTTTGTCCCCAAGGCAGATCAGCTTTAGCACGGACTGTTGACGCTTCCCCACTGCAGTGCTACACTGCTTCCAGCTACTGGCTGATGGGGGAGTGGCGCTGCGTGTAGAGAATTCGGAGGTGGAAACGGAGGAGGAGGAGCCAATAACGTAGGTGCTGGCGGAAACCCTGATGGAGGTAGGGCCCGCAATCCTCGGCGTGGGTAGCACCCGTGCCATCCCAGGGTCCGAGTCGCTCCCAGCCTCCACGACATTCACCCAGTGTGCCGTCAGGGAAATGTAGCGTCCCTGGCCACAAGCACTTGTCCATGTGTCAGTCGTTAAGTGGACCTTCCCAGTAACTGCGTTGGTCAGGGCACGGGTGATGTTACGGGACACATGGTGGTGTAATGCGGGGATGGCACACCGGGAAAAGTAGTGGCGGCTGGGGACCGCGTACCGAGGGACAGCTGCTGCCATCAGGCTGCGGAAGGACTCAGTGTCCACAAGCCTAAATGGCAGCATTTCGATGGCCAGTAATTTGGAAAGGTGTGAGGTTAGTGCTATGGCCTGTGGGTGGGTGGCTGGGTATTTTCTCTTGCGCTCAAATGCCTGGGGTAACGACATTTGGACGCTGTGCTGGGACAGGGAAGTGGATGTGGTCGCTGATGGTGCTTCAGATGGTACAGGTGCAGGGCGGGAGGTATGCGGGCCTGCGCCTTCGACAGGCGATTGGCCGGCACCGAAAACAGGGGAAGAGGAGGCAGTGGTGTGGCCTGCAGACACAGATGGGCGATCCAGGCGTTCCTCCCACTTATTACGGTGCTTGGATGCCATGTGTCGGATCATGCTGGTGGTGGTGAGGTTTCTAGTGTTCATGCCTCGGCTCATTCTGGTGTGGCACAGGTTGCAAACTACAATTCTTTTGTCGTCCGCACTTTCCTTAAAAAAACGCCATACAGCGGAACACCTACCCCTTGGCAAGGGAGATTTACGCAAGGGGGTGCTCCGTGGAACATTTGCGGGCCGGTTTGGTGCGGTCCGCCTTCTTTCTGTAGCCACACCACTGCCTCTTCCAGCCTGTTGCGGTGCTGCAGATGGCTCACCCTCAGGACTGCTGTCATCGCTCGGCTCTACACCTTCCCAGGTGGGGTCAGTCACCTCATCGTCCACCAAGTCCTCCTCCACTTCCTCACTCTGATCATCCTCCTCATGTCTTGATCCCACCACATACTCAGTCATTGACAACTGTATAACATTCTCCTCAACAAGGTCTTGAGACAGTAATAGTGGTTGATTTAATGGCAACTGTGTCTCATCATCATCATCATCATCCACTACTTCCTTTGACCTTAAATGCCGTTCACATCTGTCATCTTCTTGTGATTGGTACCCTCTAGAGGTTGTGAATCAGGGCACAAGATGTCATGCTCCTCTGCAAGCGTGCTTGGAGAGAGGGTCAAATGAAGGATTGGTGATGAGACGAGCTCCTCACTATATCCCAGTGTGGGATCACTTCTTTGACCAGACCGTGTATGGTGGGAGGAAGGATGATCAGAGTGAGGATTATGTTGACCAGACTCTTGGCTACTGAGAGTGGACTTGGTGGAAGACAGGGTGGTGCTTAACCGACTGGAAGCAGTATCAGCTGACATCCAACCGACCACCTGTTCACAGTGGTCGGACCTCGAGAGTGATGTCCTGCGACAACCTGTAAAATGAGACATGAAGCTAGGTATGGTGGATGTCTTTCTTTCTTGTGCTCTGGCACCAGGCACAGTTTCTCCGCATCCTGACCCGCGCCCTGAACTATCAGGATCACGTCCACTTCCCCGTCCCTTTTTACCCGCCTTCTTCATCTTACACGGAATATGTGACTTTGATATTTTAGTTTGAAAACTTAACAGTATTTCTTCCTATTCTGCAACTGTGCAGAGTACACAGAATAGGCTGCTAAACTGCGGTGACGCACACTGAATGGAATATGTGACTTTGATATTTTAGTTTGAAAACTTAACAGTATTTCTTCCTATTCTGGAACTGTGCAGAGTACACAGAATAGGCTGCTAAACTGCGGTGACGCACACTGAATGGAATATGTGACTTTGATATTTTAGTTTGAAGACTTTACAGTATTTCTTCCTATTCTGCAACTGTGCAGAGTACACAGAATAGGCTGCTAAACTGCGGTGACGCACACAGAATATAATATGTGACTTTGATATTTTAGTTTGAAAACTTAACAGTATTTCTTCCTATTCTGCAACTGTGCAGAGTACACAGAATAGGCTGCTAAACTGCGGTGACGCACACTGAATATAATATGTGACTTTGATATTTTAGTTTGAAAACTTAACAGTATTTCTTCCTATTCTGCAACTGTGCAGAGTACACAGAATAGGCTGCTAAACTGCGGTGACGCACACTGAATATAATATGTGACTTTGATATTTTAGTTTGAAAACTTAACAGTATTTCTTCCTATTCTGCAACTGTGCAGAGTACACAGAATAGGCTGCTAAACTGCGGTGACGCACACTGAATGGAATATGTGACTTTGATATTTTAGTTTGAAGACTTTACAGTATTTCTTCCTATTCTGCAACTGTGCAGAGTACACAGAATAGGCTGCTAAACTGCGGTGACGCACACTGAATATAATATGTGACTTTGATATTTTAGTTTGAAAACTTAACAGTATTTCTTCCTATTCTGCAACTGTGCAGAGTACACAGAATAGGCTGCTAAACTGCGGTGACGCACACTGAATATAATATGTGACTTTGATATTTTAGTTTGAAAACTTAACAGTATTTCTTCCTATTCTGCAACTGTGCAGAGTACACAGAATAGGCTGCTAAACTGCGGTGACGCACACTGAATGGAATATGTGACTTTGATATTTTAGTTTGAAAACTTAACAGTATTTCTTCCTATTCTGCAACTGTGCAGAGTACACAGAATAGGCTGCTAAACTGCGGTGACGCACACTGAATGGAATATGTGACTTTGATATTTTAGTTTGAAGACTTTACAGTATTTCTTCCTATTCTGCAACTGTGCAGAGTACACAGAATAGGCTGCTAAACTGCGGTGACGCACACTGAATATAATATGTAACTTTGATATTTTAGTTTGAAAACTTAACAGTATTTCTTCCTATTCTGCAACTGTGCAGAGTACACAGAATAGGCTGCTAAACTGCGGTGACGCACACTGAATATAATATGTGACTTTGATATTTTAGTTTGAAAACTTAACAGTATTTCTTCCTATTCTGCAACTGTGCAGAGTACACAGAATAGGCTGCTAAACTGCGGCGAAGCACACTGAATGGAATATGTGACTTTGATATTTTAGTTTGAAAACTTAACAGTATTTCTTCCTATTCTGCAACTGTGCATAGTACACAGAATGTGCTGCTAAACTGCGGCGACGCACACTGAATGAAATATGTGACTTTTATATTTTAGTTTGAAGACTTTACAGTATTTCTTCCTATTCTGCAACTGTGCAGAGTACACAGAATAGGCTGCTAAACTGCGGTGACGCACACTGAATATAATATGTGACTTTGATATTTTAGTTTGAAAACTTAACAGTATTTCTTCCTATTCTGCAACTGTGCAGAGTACACAGAATAGGCTGCTAAACTGCGGTGACGCACACTGAATGGAATATGTGACTTTGATATTTTAGTTTAAAGACTTAACAGTATTTCTTCCTATTCTGCAACTGTGCAGAGTACACAGAATAGGCTGCTAAACTGCGGTGACGCACACTGAATGGAATATGTGACTGATATTTTAGTTTGAAGACTTAACAGTATTTCTTCCTATTCTGCAACTGTGCAGAGTACACAGAATATGCTGCTAAACTGCGGTGACGCACACTGAATGGAATATGTGACTTTGATATTTTAGTTTGAAGACTTAACAGAATGTGCTCTAATCTGCAACTTTGCACACTAAACAGAATGTGCTCTAATCTGCAACTTTGCACACTAAACAGAATGTGCTCTAATCTGCAACTTTGCACACTAAACAGAATGTGCTCTAATCTGCAACTGTGCACACTAAACAGAATGTATGTTTTTTTTTTTTTTTTTTTCCCCCACACAAAATAAACTGCTGCCCCCACACACAGTAGTCCTAAAAAGGACTTTTGGTTCTTTTTTTTTGTTCAACAAGACTTTTCTTCTCCCTACACTGACTTTCCCTTCCTATCCTCATCTCTCCCTGGCTAAGACTGAGCCGAACTCGCTGGTCAGGTGCTATACAGCACCCGACCACGGGTTCTGGCCAGCCAATCAGTGTAATGCCAGCAGCCAACATGGCTGCTGGCATTACACTGATGTCAGAGCCTCCCTGCACGTTTATTGGCTGCGCAGCAGCCGCGAAACGTGCGGGGAGGAGACCCGAACATGGCGGGCGAGCACATGCGGTACTCGTACGAGTACCGCCATGTGCCGAGCAGAGCGATGCTCGAGCCGATCCGAGCATCGGCCGAGCATGCTCGCTCAACACTAGACTTTACCCTTCATTAACTCATTAAATATCTTTGAAGTGGTATAAATGTAAAAAGAAAACCATATAATTATACTTAGATCTCTCAGAATGACAACTGAGCATATTTTGTATAATAATTTACATAAATATACACAAGAATTTGAACTATAAAAGTTTGGCAGTATCCACATAATGCCACATTGTGTAAATATTTGTGTGCCCAGCCTTAGGGATAGAAAGACAAATGACCAGTCATTGCTCCAGGGTGCCACTTAGATGTAATACATTGGCCTTGCAGCAGAGTCTTCTGTTTACATGAATCAGCCGATCAGTGGATAGTCTGCTATGGACTTGAAACAGCTGATCAGCCGGTTCAGGTTAACACAGAACCAGCAGAGCGGTTGTTAGATATAACAGCTGATCTGCTGGTAATGTGTGTATTTGAAGAATCTGTTAAGAGGTGAAGGGGATTGTTTATGTTATTACTCTTTGAATGCAACAGGGGTGTGCAGCTCATTACAGAGCATGCATTGCACATCTCTATGGCACTCAAAGGGTCAACAGAGGACTGCTACTGTCTCTGCTCCCCAGTAGAGACAGCATGCTGTCCTCTGTGACTCCATAGAAAGCTATGGGAAGATCCTAACTTCTGTCTCACTCACGATCATTCAATCATAACAAGGTACCTCCGACACTATATTGTCTGTATGAATACTCTGAATAAGCGATGTCGGGCACTCTTTCCTTAAAACGTAGAATTTATTGCTACGTATTAAAAATATCATCCAACGTTTCAGTCGCAATGCGACTTTCTTCTTATCCCTGATGAAAGTCGCATTGTGACTGAAACATTGGATGATATTTTTAATATGTAGCAATAAATGCTAAGGGTGAGATGTTCAGAAAGTGGTGGTAACTGAAATTGTCTGTAATCAGAATAAAAAAGTTCTTACACCACGAACCGTCAATTCTCAAACATGTTTCCGTCATTTTTTGCATCCAATTACACCATCTCCGTCAAAGGGAAAAAGCCGTCTTAAAAGTGGGTGTGGCTTAGTCTTCCGTCATAATGTAAGGTATTTTCAGAAAAAAATATTCGTTTGGATGTAATTTTTTTGTCTGATTGACGTCATTTTTTCCTGACATAATAAAAATGGTCTAAACTTGGAGAAGAAAAATTCGTTTCAAAGACAAAAAAAGTCTTTTGTTTCTTTGAAAACGTTTGTTTCAAAGACAAATTGAAAGACAATTTTTAAAATCTTCTTACCGTCATTTTTAATTCTTTAGCCGAATTTTCAAACGTCAGGGATTTGCTTATGAAAATATCATCCTTCTTTTACCACCAACTCACGATCCGACAAGTTTTTCATTATGAAGACTTTTTGAACATCTCCCCCTAAGTTTTAAGGAAAGAGTGCCCAACATCGCTTATTCATAAGATCCCAACTTCACCATTCTCAGATTGGTGAAATTGGAACTCTGAATCCCAAGCACCATGGGCCCCCCCTGGACCACATTCACCCCCCTCGACTACATTGGCCCTCTCCAAAATGCCCCCATCTCCTAACTCCCTGGAGTGGCAGGAGCCCGGAGAGGTGTGTTGATCTCCCGTGAGGTCCTCTTCAGTAATGCAGAGCGCTGGGAGATGATGTCATCTCCCAGTGCTCTGCATTACTACAGTGCCAGACGGAGATCGTGGGCGCCAGGCAGAGGGGTCGCAGGTGGCGGCCGGGCCCCCTGGAGCGACGGGCCCGGTCGCGGGTGCGACCCCTGAGACCCCTATAGTTACGCCACTGACAGCATCTTAGTGCATGCAAAGTTATTGCATGAAGGGAATAGCCACATTAACATATAAATACACCCACAGTTATATGACAATGGGTCATTAAGCTACATTTGAATATGCAAATTAGCCAGTATCAAAGTACGCATTTCCACATCATGGCCATTGTTTTTTTTATATAAAACAAATTAAATTATTTAAAGAAAATACATATATTAAAGTAAAATATTAAAGTACAGAAAACTGAATCAAAAACTATTCAAGAAGCAAAACAGTATTATTAAAGGGACAAGAGCTTTTTTTACTACACATATTTTCTCTTTTTTTTCTTTAGGTAAAGATGAAAAAAATAAAAGGTATAGGCATTTTGATGTTACAAATTATGCACTTGCAGGATATGTAGTCAAAATAAACATCACTGTCTCTTTAAATAGTAAAAAAAAGAAAAAAAAAAGCACATTGAATGTTTTAGTGAGCAAATCAATCGCTCCATGTTAGAATCCAAGTGGCTGTTTTATAGGGTTATTACCAGTTGGGCACACAAAGGAAAACTTTATACATTTACTTTTGTGTATATTTTCTTTCACAGCATTTTAAGAGCAATATTTCCCTAATTAGCACACCCTTCCGCCCACGTAATTAGTGCTTGACCTGCATGCATCTAACCTCAGCTTGGGACCCATAAATTAGGCCGCAGAAAATTATAGGGTGATAGAGACTCAATCACAAGGGGGCTGTTACTTGAGAAATACTTCACTAAAAAATGTGTCCATTATGCCGAGATATTCAGCTCACAGCCATGTCTTCGTATGCAGAAATAATGTTGATTTTATGGGTCTCTAACTGATCCCCTGACATCATCAACACATTCGCCATGGAAGAAAGTCAGAGCCTGGAAAAATTCTGAAATGTATTAAGAGGGTAATTTAGATGGTTTCTTAAAACTAGTTGCTGGTGGAAATTGTTTTAGGTGGTTTCATGTGTTGGCAAGTGGAAAGAAAGCGATTATATTAAAAAGGAAAATGCTGGTGGTGTTTTCAGTGAGTTAATAATCTTGTTTAATTTCTTTTACATCCAGTGCAGCATACTAAATATTATATATTAGGGAATCAGCGTGCCACACGACTATAAATATTTGGAAAAAGGCATACCAATGTGCTAGCAACAGAGTGATTTAGAGGAAAAAAGACCAATATGCACGTATCAATCGAATAGAAATGAGGTCTCTGTTTGTGAAAGTGGACTTTTAGAGGCAAAGTATAACCTAAAAATCCTTTAATATGTTTCCTTATAAGGCTCCAAGACGTGGAGCAATTTTGGGGTTTTAACCCTTTAAGTACCAGAGAGGTGCCCTCTGGCACGCAAAGGGTTAACACCGTTGATGTAACCTATTATAGAGTTAGTTTGCCTCAGAATTACCCCTCAGCATTGCAACTCAATGTGTCAGATAGAGCTCTGACATGCAACTGATTAATACATCAACTCAATATGTACTAATAAATCGTGAACCACGTCTGTATATCAGATATTTCTTTCTTTAAGATAAACATATACACTGCCATTATTCGATTTTAACAGATGAGAGTTGGTACCATGTTAGCCGTAGAAATACAGGAGGCAAATATCGTTTTTGATACCTTTATTGGCTAACTAAGCAGATTTAGAATGCAAGTTTTCAAGACCTTAGGTCTCTTCCTCAGGCATGTTATACAGATAAATATGAAAACATCTCTCTTAAATACAAGTACACATTGCATTGTTTAGAATGGAAATCAGATAAGAGAACTCAGTCCAGATTCAGATATCTTTGATCATTCAGTGGTAAATTGCAGTCTTCCTCTGAGGCTTTAGAGGTATTTACGATGCTCTTGGGTCTGTTGGAAAGGTCAATCCACTAAGTGATAATCTGACAAAAACTCTTTGTCCCTATTTAAACCACTACAAATTGCATTAAATTTTAACATTAATTTTACCTCCCATACCTTTCTGTCCCTCTGAGTGTGGAACAGTCCCATCAATACAGTTAACTTAATATCCTTGACACTGTGCCTATTTTGACAAAAATGTTCTCCCGCTGGTGTCTCTGTCTTTTTGTTATTAACAAAGGATCTGTGGGAATTAAATCTCTTTTGTAGTACTTGTCCAGTTTCTCCCACATACAGAACTGTTGGTTAGATTTTGTCCAGTGGTATTTTGCCAGAGACTTCTGAAGAAGTGGGAATTGTGTCATGAAACGCGTAAAGCCAGTGATTTAGCTTTTGATTCTTTTATCTGATTTAGAGCCCTTAGGGTCTAATACTATTTTTATTTTGGTTATTTTATGTTATTTGTTATACTTTAATTGATATTCTCAAATCTGCAATATTAAATATCTGTTGATTTCTTACATAGCCTTATCTTTTTATACGAGGATTCTGGCTACACTTTGAGCGCCTCACTCTGGTTCCCAAGAGGGAATATCAGTTTTAGAATAAAATAGGTTGTATCAATAGTAGTGCTGGGTTTGTAGTCACTTGTTGGTACTCCCACATTGCTTCACCGTGGAGTCTAACTGGAATAATGTTTTTTTGTGTGGGAACCCTACCCATTGGGAGTGAGCAGCGGAGATTCTTCAAAAGAGAACTATCTACTTTATTCAACTTGGGCATCTGATGAACACTGACCTTTACTAAAAACACATATTTTGTCTGTGTGTGTGTGTGTGTGTGTGTGTGTGTGTGTGTGTGTGTATCACTAATATTTTGTTTTTATTTAATATTTTTTCATTGTATGGATGTGTTATATTTAGGATTGGTATGTTGGTGATTTGGTGGGATTAGCAATGTAATTTCTCTATGTTTTTTTTGTGAATCGGTTGTGTTGCTGACTTACTTACTTTCATCCAATCCCTATAGGTTTTTCTCTATTTTTTTCGTCATTTCTTTTCCTGTGGTTGGTTTTTGCATCCTTTAGGTGAAGCGCAGCAAATTGGTAACATATTTTTATTATTTTGCTGTTAGCTGGTATTCCCGTGCAGGGGGGACTTGCCCGTTATTTCGGAACTGGACCGCCCTTTTGGGCGGGATTAGTCTAATATGTATGTGGAAATTTCTCCTCTGTAATGGCACTAGAGAGCTAAAACGTGATGCTTCTGGGCGGTGACTAGCCGTAGAACAGGCCATTGTGCTGTTTATTCATCCTCAGAAGCCTCTCACATTCTGTACGTTTATTTTGAATACACTTAGGGGGTCTCCCCAACTGTGAAGGGTAATCCGGACGTGGACCCCTTGCTCTCAGTGCCTAGTGAATCTAGCTGCACCCTCCTGATGAGGCCCAACAAGGCCGAAACGTACGTGGGGGTTAGCTGGTGTTCCAGTTCAGGGAGGACTTGCCTGTCATTTTGGAACTGGACCGCCCTTTTGGGCGGGATTAGTCTAATATGTATGTGGAAATTTCTCCTCTGTAATGGCACTAGAGAGCTAAAACGTGATGCTTCTGGGCGGTGACTAGCCGTAGAACAGGCCATTGTACTGTTATTTTTTCACACAAGCCTCTCGCATTCTGTATGTTTATTTATATATTTTCCCAGTTTTTGCATTTTTGAATCATAGTCTATGGGGATGTAGTATATGCTTCTGCTCCACAAATCCATCTTGTTAAAACGTGACACTTCGTATAATTAAAAAAAAAAGCTCGCGGTTAAAAATATAAAAGTATACAAACGTAGGTGAGGATGAAATACTAAAAAGTATAGGCAATATAACCACATATATATACTACTGAAGGATATGTAAAGGCAAACAGGGGTTGTTGGTCTCTTTCATTCATTTGTGGTCAGTTACACAAAGCAATGCATTTGAGCCCTTTCTAGTATACAGTCATACCTGGGAGCTCTTTCTTCTGGCCTCCCCGGAGGGGAAAGCCTGTGGTGCCATTGAGGGAGACAAATGATGCAATGTGTGCCAAAAGGGTGTGGGGCTTAATCATGACTGGAGAGGAGCTTCAGAAAAGTGTTACAAATATAGGCTGGGGAAGGAGGAGAAGTGGGTGGGGAGTGGGTGGAACAGACAGGGAAGGAGCACCAATGGGCAGAGTTTCTTAAGAAACTGCCCACACCCTGGAGAATCAAACTCTGCCTCGGAGACCCGGTAATGCAGAGTCTAAACTGGAGTCTTCAGGGCAAATCTGGAGAGTTCCCAGCTATGCATACAATGGGTTAAAGGGATAGTAATACTTACAATGTAAAAAAAAATATGTTGTAGGGTTTATCCCCCTGAGTAAAACAAGAGTACTCCCACTGCTGAAAGGTGTTTCATTCAAAAGTTATTAACTTTCAAAGTTGAATTTTTTAGGTGCAATATCACAGTGGCCTGAAATTGTACAGTGACGCTGTTGCTACACCATCCTATGGAGATTTATGGTCCCGGGACCAGAGCTGTCCATAGGATCGTGCAGCAACAGCTCCACTGTACAATTTCAGGCCACTGTGATAGTGCACCTAAAAAATTCAACTTTGAAAATTAATAACTTTTGAATGAAACACCTTTCAGCAGTGGGAGTACTCTTGTTTTACTCGGGGGATAAACCCTACAACATATTTTTTTTTTACATTTTAAGTATTACTATACCTTTAATACAGGACAAAAAGGCTAGGAATCAGTGAACCAGTTCTGTTGGGCTGTATTGTATGGAGTGTGTTTTGCTGAACAGGGCCGGATTTACATCCCAGACTCCACTAGGCAAGGCACTCTAGGTGCCCTTAATTTCCCTCATTGCCACACCCCATTCCTTACATGACTCCACCCCCAGTCCCATCCACTGTTTCCTGGCACAGAAAATACCCTATATATACATCCAATAACAAACAAACAAAAAAAATTAACCCATTGGTTGCAGGAGAGATTTCCCATGTGCATCCAACGGGTTAAATAATACCTGGTAAAATGGGAGCAGGTATGGTTAGATTGTTCTTAATAGACCCACAAATCAGAAAGTGGGTGTGGCCAGAACAGCTGAGGCCCCACCCCTCACAATTTGGAACTCTAAACAGTTTTCTACTCTGCCCAATGGAAAATCCAACATCTCAGAGGGGCATCTCAGGACGCGCAAAGGATTTATTATAAGTGCTAAGGTGACAAGTGTCTCAAGGCGACATACTAATTCTCTCACACTTGTTTTATTAAGTTAGAACATAGCGGCCTGCTGATTATGTGAGGGCCGCAGTAAAATTAAACATAAAAGTATCTACTTACATTTTCAGGATTTTTAACCCCTTCAGTGCCAGAGGCTCGGGCCATTTTCTGAACCCTGCAGGCCAGACACTTTTTCAACATTTTTGCTATCCTTCCGTTTAGGCTTGATTTCCTCTGGGGATTTTTAGTTACATATGGAAAACTATATATTGTTTTTTTCAGAACGAATTGAGCTTTCTTGTGATACCTTACATGAAGAGAATTTTACATCGTGCAAAAAGCTATGATGTCATAATGACAAAAAAAAGTGAAAATTTACTCATTTTGCTAAAATCACATACTATGTATCAAAAATATTTACCTTGATTGAAAAAGTTTCAATTATTTGAAAAAGCCTCGAGTCCCCTGAGTAAAAAAATACCAAATTTGTATAGTTTTACCTACGTCCATGGCTAGCGTAGAGCCCTAATCACCAGCAGCGCAAAATGACATTTTCAACTTTATAAACTAATATGCGCATTCTAGGGTTTTTGTGGTAAAACTACCCTAAAACAGTGGAATAACTATATAAAACTATATATTTCGGAAAAGTAGACAACCTGCCGCATCTAATGAGGGGTAACTTGCCTTCTTACCCCAAGCCTGGTGTGCACAAATGCCTCCAGAAGATGGCGCTAATGAAAAAAAAGGCATTTTCTTACATTTCTGCCCCTTCAAATGTACTGAAATTTGTGAAAACCATGGCATTTCCAACTGTATTCATTAGCTAGTGCTCTTAGGAGAAAAATGACACCCCATTGGTATGAGTTTAACTACCTCAGGGGGCGTTAGAAGTGCAAAATGACACCTACTACAACCTCAAATTTTTCTAACATTTTCTCAAACATTACTTGTCAGTACACAAATGGTTATAACAACTACAGAAGTGAAGAAAGGGTACACAAACCATACCATTTTGAAAAGAAGACACCCTGCCGCATCTAATGATGGGTGACTTGCCTTGTTACCCCAAGCCTGGAGTGCACAAATGCCTCCAGAAGGTGGCACTAATGAAAAAAAAAGGCATTTTCTTACATTTCTGCCCCTTCAAATGTACTGAAATATGTGCAAACCATGGTATTTCCAACTGTATTCATTAGCTAGTGCTCTTAGGAGAAAAATGACACCCCATTGGTATGAGTTTAACTACCTCAGGGGGCGTTAGAAGTGCAAAATGACACCTACTACAACCTCAAATTTTTCTAACATTTTCTCAAACATTACTTGTCTGTACACAAATGGTTATAACAACTACAGAAGTGAAGAAAGGGTACACAAACCATACCATTTTGAAAAGAAGACACCCTGCCGCATCTAATGATGGGTGACTTGCCTTGTTACCCCAAGCCTGGAGTGCACAAATGCCTCCAGAAGGTGGCACTAATGAAAAAAAAAGGCATTTTCTTACATTTCTGCCCCTTCAAATGTACTGAAATATGTGCAAACCATGGTATTTCCAACTGTATTCATTAGCTAGTGCTCTTAGGAGAAAAATGACACCCCATTGGTATGAGTTTAACTACCTCAGGGGGCGTTAGAAGTGCAAAATGACACCGACTACAACCTCAAATTTTTCTAACATTTTCTCAAACATTACTTGTGAGTACACAAATGGTTATAACAACTACAGAAGTGAAGAAAGGGTACACAAACCATACCATTTTGAAAAGAAGACACCCTGCCGCATCTAATGATGGGTGACTTGCCTTGTTACCCCAAGCCTGGAGTGCACAAATGCCTCCAGAAGGTGGCACTAATGAAAAAAAAAAGGCATTTTCTTACATTTCTGCCCCTTCAAATGTACTGAAATATGTGCAAACCATGGTATTTCCAACTGTATTCATTAGCTAGTGCTCTTAGGAGAAAAATGACACCCCATTGGTATGAGTTTAACTACCTCAGGGGGCGTTAGAAGTGCAAAATGACACCTACTACAACCTCAAATTTTTCTAACATTTTCTCAAACATTACTTGTCTGTACACAAATGGTTATAACAACTACAGAAGTGAAGAAAGGGTACACAAACCATACCATTTTGAAAAGAAGACACCCTGCCGCATCTAATGATGGGTGACTTGCCTTGTTACCCCAAGCCTGGAGTGCACAAATGCCTCCAGAAGGTGGCACTAATGAAAAAAAAAGGCATTTTCTTACATTTCTGCCCCTTCAAATGTACTGAAATATGTGCAAACCATGGTATTTCCAACTGTATTCATTAGCTAGTGCTCTTAGGAGAAAAATGACACCCCATTGGTATGAGTTTAACTACCTCAGGGGGCGTTAGAAGTGCAAAATGACACCTACTACAACCTCAAATTTTTCTAACATTTTCTCAAACATTACTTGTCTGTACCCAAATGGTTATAACAACTACAGAAGTGAAGAAAGGGTACACAAACCATACCATTTTGAAAAGAAGACACCCTGCCGCATCTATTGATGGGTGACTTGCTTTGTTACCCCAAGCCTGGAGAGCACAAATGCCTCCAGAAGGTGGCGCTAATGAAAAAAAAAGGCATTTTCTTACATTTCTGCCCCTTCAAATGTACTGAAATTTGTGCAAACCATGGCATTTCCAACTGTATTCATTAGCTAGTGCTCTTAGGAGAAAAATGACACCCCACTGGAATGAGTCCTTAGGGGTGCCAGAAGCACATCACTACACCTACCTGTTTGCTTCTTCGAAAATGGCGGCTTGTACTAAAATGTCCATAACTGTTAGAGACATGAAGGAAAGGTATAAAAGGTATACCATTTTGGAAAGTAGACATTCTCCCGCATCAATTGAGGGGTCACTTGCCTTTCTACCCCCTGGGCTGAAGTGAACAAATATTTCCAAAAGGTGGCGCTATGGGAATAAATACATGTTTTTTTACATTTCCACCACTTCAAAGATACTAAAATCTTTGAAAACCATAACATTTCCTGCTGTATTCAGTACCTGCTACCAACATGAGAAAAATGGTAGCCTATTTGTGTGGGTTAACATAGAATATGTGGGTGCTAGGAACACGTACGTAAACCTGACACTTTTGTTTTTGAAATTATCTGCTTGCACTAAAATGGTTATAACCATAATAGATATGCAGAAAAGGTAGAGAAACAATGCCATTTTGGAAAGAAAACATCCTTCCGCATCTAATGAGGGGTCACGTGCCTTCTTACCCAAAGGCTGGTATGCACAAATGCTTCCAGGAGGTGGCGCTAGTGAAAAAAAAAGGCATTTTCTTACATTTCTGCCCCTTCAAATGTATGGAACTTTGTAAAAACCATGGAATTTTCAACTGCATTCATTAGCTAGTGCTCTTAGGAGTCAAACGACACCCCATTGATATGAGTTGACCTACCTTAGGGGGTGCTAGAAGTAGAAAACTACACCTACTACAACCTCTGATGTTTCTAACATTTTCTCAAATGTGACTTGCCTGTACAAAAATGGCTATAACACATTCAGAATTGAAGAAAAGGTAGATAAACCATACCATTTTGGAAAGAAAACAACCTGCCGCATCTAATGAGGGGTCACTTGCCTTCTTACCCCAATACTGGTGTGCATAAATGTTTCCAGAAGGAGGCGATATAGGAAAAAAATTGCATTTTTTTACATTTCTGCCCCTTCAAATGTATGGAGCGCTGTGAAAACCATGGAATTTTCTACTGCATTTGTTTGCTAGTGCTCTTAGGAGTCAAATGACACCCCATTGGTATGAGTTGAACTACCTTAGGGGGTGCTAGAAGTAGAAAACTACACCTACTACAACCTCTGATGTTTCTAACATTTTCTCAAACCTGACTTGCCTGTACGAAAATGACTATAACACCTTCAGAATTGAAGAAAAGGTAGATAAACCATACCATTTTGGAAAGAAGACAACCTGCCGCATCTAATGAGGGGTCACTTGCCTTTTTACCCCTAAGTTAGTTGGCACAACTATTTCCAGAATGTGGTGCTACAGGAAAAAATAAAATTTTGTTTTACACATCAGTCACTTCAAAGATACTAAAATGGTTCAATGGCGTGGGATTTCCTAGGAGGACTTCTTGCCAGCCTAAGAAAAATGGTACCCCACTGCTGTGGGTTGACATACCAATTTACGCTACAGGAGCGTAGCTACCAGTGAAACAGAAATGGTAAAGCAAACAGTGTATGTGTGATTTTATGGCTAACAGATGAAAGAAGCTAGGGCGTCAGCCGGTGTACGTGCGGACCTGTGACTACAAGTGTAACAAAGTATGTGGGAGGGTGAGGGATTAGGCAGTGTGTGTGGGTATGAGCAGAGGAGCAAGGATGGTGGGGCAGTGTTTGATAGTGTGTATGGGAGATCTGTGACTACCAGTGTTGATAAAAAGTCCTGTGTGTGCCACAGGAAGGGGGTCGGCATTGAACTCCCCTCCTAGTGGCACACACAGGGTTAATTTGTGTTTTATTTTTTTTTTTTTTTATTATATACCTCATTGAGGGGCATAAGGACCCCCTGATCCCTCCCCAATGAGGTCTTAGTAAAAAAATATATATATATGTCCACAAACAGGGGACCCGGAGAGTGCCACAGGGGTCTCCAGCGCATTGCAAAGCAATGCATTGGATCCTTGTGGCACTCAGAGGGTTAATTTTTTTTTAATCATTACTTGGTAATCAGAGCTTGTTGGGGGGCCATCAGGACCAATCATGATGGCCCCCCAACAATCTCTGATAACGAAGTAATGAGAAATGCCCTGTGTGTGCGCCGCAGAAGGGGGGCTGCATTGGCCCCCCTTGAGGCACACACAGGGTTAATTTTTTTTCTTTACTTTTTTTATTATGGACCTCATTGGTGGGTATCAGGACCCCTTTGATTCCCCCCAATGAGGTCTTAAAAAAAAAAAAAAAAGGAATCAAAATAAATGTCCCTGTGAGTGCCAAAGGGCTCTCCAGCACATTGCAAAGCAATGCATTGGACCCTTCTGGCACTCAGAGGGTTAATTTTTTTTTTAATCATTACTTGGTAATCAGAGCTTGTTGGGGGGCCATCAGGACCAATCATGAAGGCCCCCCAACAATCTCTGATAACGAAGTAATGATAAATGCCCTGTGTGTGCGCCACAGAAGGTGGGCTGCATTGGCCCCCCTTGTGGCACACACAGGGTTAATTTTTTTTCTTTACTTTTTTTTTTATTATGGACCTCATTGGTGGGTATCAGGACCCCTCTGATTCCCCCCAACGAGGTCTTAAAAAAAAAAAAAAAAAAAGGAATCAAAATAAATGTCCCTGTGAGTGCCAAAGGGGTTTCCAGCGCATTGCAAAGCAATGCATTGGACCCTTCTGGCACTCAGAGGGTTAATTTTTTTTTTTTATTATTACTTTGTAATCAGAGCTTGTTGGGGGGCCATCAGGACAAATCCTGATGGCCCCCCAACAATCTCTAGTAACAAAGTAATGATAGAAGCCCTGTGTGTGCCACAGGAGGGGGGGGTGCATTTGACCCCCCCCTGTGGCACACACAGGGTTAAAAAAATTGATTTTTTTTTTTTTTAATAATAGACCTCATTGAGGGGCATCAGGATCCCCCCTGATCCCCCCAATGAGGTCTTTAAAAAAATAAAAAAAAAAACCCAAAGAAAAGACCCTGTGAGTGCTACAAGGGTCTCCAGCACATTGCAAAGCAATGTGCTGGGGACCACTGCGGCACTCACAGGGTTACTATTGTTTTTTTTTTTTTATTGTTTTTTTTTTTTATCTATTCAGACCTCGTGGGGGACATCAGGACCCCTCCTGGTGTCCCCTAAGTAATTGATCTCCCAGCCGATAGGCTGGGAGACCAATTTGGCGACTGCAGGAGAGCAGAAGCTCTCCTGCCTTTCACTCCTACCACCGGTAGGAGTGAATGGGACCGGGGAAACTTCCCCAACGTCATCAGTGACATGTCACTGATGACGTTGGGAGGCTTCCCCGGTCCCGCCCACTCCTACCCGGAAGTTCGGGTAGGAGACAAAGAAGAGGAGAAGCTGCGCCTCAGCTGCACTTCTCCTCTTCTTTTATTGATCTCCCAGCGCGATCGGCTGGGAGATCAATAACAGGGGGGACATGAGGAGTGATCCTCATGTCCCCCCACGATTGCCCACATTTTTTTTTTTAAAAATGCGGCCACTGCATGCCGGTTATACCGGCTCATGCAGTGACCGCATTTTAGTGGGTACATTGTACGAGCTTGGCACAGCGGGTACAGCTGTCCAAACTCGTACAATGTACCCACTTGGCACTCAAAGGGTTAAAGAAAATAATTGCATGAATTAAATACAATTAGGTAATATAGGGCACACTTATGTGGGCCAACAAAAAAAAAAAAGTCTCTTTAACAAGGGTTCATATTATACATAGGAACTCTTGTTTTCCCCTAAAATCTTAGGTATAATATACACCTGCTTATTACACACAGGTGCATATTATTCCTGAGATTTTACGGTATGACAATAACATATACTAGAGACAGAGGCATATATCATACATTATTTTCAGGCAAACAACGACAGTCCGAACATCCCACCATACAGGTTTACATTGGCGCTGATGCTGTGCTGTTTTCCAGTACAACTAATTGCATACTGTCATCTTATTGAAATTAAAGCTCTGTTGTGTACTTTACATTAAGAATCAACGTAACTATCGATATGCCCATCAAATAACGTAGGGGTAAGGGGAAGGACTAAGAGTGCATGGATATGTTGGTAGTAGTAAAACTGCACATAATGCATCCTTATTGCACCCATAGCGACATGTTGAGCCCTTATAGTGTCATTATTGCGGCCTTATAGCTTTATTATTGCTCCCTGCGACATGTTGTGGTAATGGGTTCTTATTGCGCCCATAGCGACTCTTTAACGCTCAACATGGTGAACGCTCTATTCGGAATGACACGAATTTCCACCATTCGGAATGACGCGGCCAAACAAACGCGACACTTTAAGACGTGACATTTTAAGTGCACCATTTCAAAAGGATGCCCTATTGGATGATGCTGCAGATGCTGCTGACCTAATAATTCATGATATTCATTTAATATTCCTTTCTCCACACTCCTCCCCTTCTTGTGACACAGATCAACGGATGATGATGATCTGGCAAAAAAAATTTAGCTTTATCTGAAAGGAAAAGTTCACTCTTCCACTATTGAGAAGGAGCGATATGCTTGTTTACAAGGTCTTTGAGAGATCAAGTGGAAAGTAATCATGTCGAAAAATACTCATTCATCTGAGTAATTATCATTAACATTATTGCTTCCGAGTCCAATACCCAACCAGTTTTACTATTATTGACTAAATATCCAAATCCACCTAATATTACTACTAATAGCATTATTGCAACATCTGTAGTAATGATGATGTAATAACTAGCAGTTCCTCAGGAACCCCTCAGTCTACGCAATCGAAAGTATGAAGATACTTCACTCACAATCCAAAAGCCATACATGTCTCTTGTTTATGCAAAAATATGTGGGTAGGAAATAATGGGGGAATCAAGATCATATCTAGGTAGATACTTGTTGAGATCCACAGGTTTGATTGGCAGACACACCTGCAGCATGCCAGAGGAATGATGACTAGCAGTATCGTCTGGTGCTGAGGAGAAGATAATAATAGTGTTGTAGGTATCTCAAGGAGCGGGACAACATTTTCTTCAGTAACAACACCTATGTTTCCTACCACTGCTGTGCAAATGCAAAGCATGGACCAGGAATGGCTCTGATTAATTGAAGGTGAAAGGGTCAAAGAATCCCCACGAGTGCCACCACCGCCACCATTCCCACAAAGTTCTTCTATGTGCTGCCACCCCATCCTTACTGAGTTCTTAGAAAAAAAGTTAAAAAAAAAAATCACAAAAATGATCCAAAAAATACACCCATGGAATGGAAAATTTGCCAGATGTTGGCATTTGACATGCTGCCTTATTCTTCTATAGAAAACTAAGGTTTTAAATCGGAAATACCACGCATTTGAAACTTTGCCTCAAATAATTACCCATCTGGTGACTAGCTGCTAAATAGTGGTAGTCGCCATAATTATTACCGCGTTATTGAGAATACATACTGCTCCTGGACTGACAGCCAGGAAACAGCGCAGATATATTTCCATAGTGACGTCTGCACTCCTGCGCTGTCAGTCCCTTTTGGTACCAAACAGCTCCTAGCAACGCCTCCTAGAGCAGTCTGGGACTGACAGCACAGGCACATAGATATCACTATGGAAAGATGTCTGCGCTGTTTCCTGTCTGTCAGTCCCGGAGCAGTATAGAATTCTCAATAACCAGGTAATAATTCTGGTGACTAGCACTATGTAGCAGCTAGTCGCCAAATGGGTAATTATTTGGGGCAAAGTTTCAAATGGGTGGTAGTCCCGCTTTAAAGAATTGATGGCACCTCAATGGCATATCTGAAACAACAGTATTTTTCAAGAACAGCTGTTCCAGAGTTTTCAAGCAGGTGGCAAGTGTCATGAGCAAAGAGTTGGAATCTAGGGCAAGAAGGTGCACTTGATCACAGATTTGCGGACAAGTGGTCATGACTGTCACGGCCCACTGGGTATCATTTCCATTTGTGGGATTCAGCTTGCAGAAGCAGGTCACCATTGTTGTTGCCTTTAGTACTTGCAGTAAAGGCCAGCTGCAGGGTATACCATACCACTATATGCATGCACAGGCTTGAGAGACAATCCCACAAAGATGTAGATGTGTTAAACAAACTGCAGCAGGTCACAGCTTTTACCGCCCCCACACACACTTTGGAAGCCGAGCGACAAAAGGACAGACCGTTTTGTAAACCTCTCCTTCTTTATTATATCACTATGCCCCCTGCTGTCAGTAATCTGTCAGAAATTGGGATTTATGAGACAAGAACCTTTCCTGATCTGACATTTAGGCACTAACAAAAATAAAATGTCAAACTGGAAGTTTTAGAGTTATGTGATCAGCTTAAAGGAGCAGTAAACTTTTTTATGAAAAAATATATATTGTAGGGATTTTCCTATTGAGTAAAATAAAGGTACTCCCACTGCAGAGAAATTTATATTTCCAGAGTTATTACAGTTTAAACCCATGTTTTTTTTACATTAGCAGTGCCCTCTAGTGGTCAAATTCTAATTAGATTTCCTGTTAGATTCTAAAGGAGAGAAAGTCAGAAAAGTCAGAGACAAACAGTTCTCCATAGAATGTGATAGAAACTGCCTGTCACTTCCTGTCAGTTAGATCTATCAGGAAGTAAACACAGTAAATTCACTTCCTGTCAGAACTATCAGGAAGTAAATACAGTAGATTCACTTCCTGATTATTTAAAGGGATAGTAATACTTCATTTTAACTTTATTTTATTTTGTAGGCATTAAAAAAACATGAAGAATGATATAAGTCTTATTTCTGAAACCTTTATGGTTTAAGAGATATTCACAATCAAAGTACCCCCCCCCCCTGTTCAACCAGATCAGAAGGGAGATGCCCAGGTAGACTGCAGAGAGGGACAATCTTCAATTAAGATAATGGAAAAAGCTGAAAAACTTGTTAAGGGGGGAAGGGCTTTCATTGTTTTCATACAAAGAAAATTGTCCCCTTCTGTTATCTGTCCTGTCATACAACCAGACTCACATCTGAGAAGAGATGGCTTACACTAAGTAAAAGGGGCGGGAGGGGAACTTTGCTTGTGAATATCTCATAAACCATAAAGGTTTGAGAGATAAGACTTATATCATTCTTCATGTTTTTTTAATGCCTACAAAATAAAATAAAGTTAAAACGAAGTATTACTATCCCTTTAAACTGCTATAAATTTTGAATAAAACATCTGACAGCGATGGGAGTGACCTTGTTTTATTCAGCAGGAAATGCTCTGTAAAGTATGTGTTTTCATAAAAAGAGTTTACTGCTCCTTTAAAGCTTAGGGTGCATCCAACTGCTTTCATAAATGAAAATTCACAATGGTTTATTGACTTTAACCCCTTGGGTGCTGGATCGGTCTATAATGCATTGCAAAGCCATGCGCTGGAGACCTCTCCACCACTCAAGGGGTTACAAGCGTCATTTAAGTCAGTGAATGCTTAGTGAAATCATCCGGATGCAGCAAATCGCCACAGGGCAGTGATTTTGCCAAGAGTGGCTGGGGGGTAGCCTCACTGGCCAACCCTGGCAAAATCACTGCAAGGAGATCCACAGGGGCAGTGATTTTCACGGGAGTGGGCAGGGGGTGGGGGAGAAGGGGCAAGATTCAGAGAGGTGGCGATGTCCAGTGGTGCAGAGACTCACCGCCATTGACGTTCAGTGCTGCAGAGACTCATCGTCATCAACATCCAGCGGGTCCCTGACATGCACAGACAGCCAAATCCAATGGGGGACGCCATGCAGCATTTATAGACCAAGATTGTCCTACTAGTACTTTAGGCTGGTTAGATCATTTTAGGTATTATTATTCCTGTGATCATTAGGTTTTTGCTGTTTATTTATTTATTTTAGACATAATTTTTTGTTGCTTAATTTTTTCATTTTTGTTTTTTTCATTCATGTACCTGACAGGGAGCTCCATGAATTCCTATTTCCAGAGAGGTTTCTGTAAGGGATTGTGACACCAAGGAGAATAATACAATGTCACTCTACACTTACTGCAGAAAAGTCTGTTCACGCTCCTTTTTGTAGTATATTGGAACATCAAGCTCCCGTCAATGTACTGAATAAGTAGCCTATAGTGTTGAGCGAGCACCCCGATGCTCGGGTGCTCAGGTGCTCTGACCGAGCACCGCCGGAGGCTCGAGTGCTCGGCCGAGCACCCGAGCCCCATTGACTTCAATGGGGCGACACGAGCATTACACCAGGCACCCCCTGCTCTGATGAGGGGAGGGTGCCTGGTCAATGCCCACCTCATCTCCACAATGTCCCCCTTCATCTCCGCAATGTCCCCCTTCATCTCCGCAATGCCCCCTTCATCTCCGCAATGTCCCCCTTCCACAATGTCCCCCTTCATCTCCACACTGTCCCCCTTCATCTCCGCAATGCCCCCTTCATCTCCGCAATGTCCCCCTTCCACAATGTCCCCCTTCATCTCCACACTGTCCCCCTTCATCTCCGCAATGCCCCCTTCATCTCCGCAATGTCCCCCTTCCACAATGTCCCCCTTCATCTCCACACTGTCCCCCTTCATCTCCGCAATGCCCCCTTCATCTCCGCAATGCCCCCGTACCTCCAGTCCCTGGTGGTCCAGCGGAGCGTCTTCAGATCTGTGCCTCCTTCGGCACAGATCCCCGCCACCCGAACATGGCGGGCGAGCACATGGCGGTACTCGACGAGTACCGCCATGTGCCGAGCAGAGCGATGCTCGAGCCGATCCGAGCATCGGCCGAGCATGCTCGCTCAACACTAGTAGCCTACAATTCAAACACTGAGTTGTAGGGTACTTATTCAGTACATTGATGGGAGCTTGCTATTCAAATATACTACGAAAAGGAGCATGAACACGCTCACAGGGAGAGCTGGGAGGGAGGTGGAAGGAGAGTTTGGGACGTGGGGAAGTCCAGCAGAGCTGTGCCGAAATAATCTTGTGCCATAGATAATGGAAGTGTTTGCATTAACGTGAAATTTAATATGTAATATCTCTTAAGGTACAAAAAAATTGCCAATCTATACAGCACTGTGGTAGACTAATAAAATAAGATAGAGTGTTTTGGTGGTGAACGTTCCCCTTTAAGTGGTTGGCTGAGTAGGCAAGAGGCTTCAACCCCTGGCTCCTCCTAAGCCACTGCATAATTTTTTTTTCTAAGCAGAGTGGCAGCAGTGGTTGGTTGAGGAGGCAGAGGCTCCTCAACCAATCAGATAATTCCATCCCTTGACTGTGAACCAGATACACTTCCATTTATATATATAGATGAAACTTTTATTAGCGTAATCTAGTATCGTTGGTTTAGATTTCAGCATGTGCAGTGCATTCTTTGAAATCAAAACATAAAAGAAGATGCAAGTTTGGACAATGTCGTTCTCGGAATAACTAACATCTATTTGTTTTTTCAGTCTAAAATGTTGAATGAATTGAAGACATTAGGACTACGTCTTACTGAATTATTGTGACAAGATGAAAACCAATGAATTCCATTGCTTACAAATTGGTATTTAGTTGGTGTTTGCAGCTTCCACCAAAAGACAAACAATGCACATGGATAGGAATACTAATGTAAACATTGCCACCAGTCAAACCAAGAGAAACCTGTGCCACCTCCTTATAATACCAACCCCACATATTTACTTTACTATGGCCAGAAAATTCTTCTGGTACCCCTTGAACTTTAACTCTGGACCTTGTATAAGAGATGACATCTTCAGTCCATCCTTGATATCAGGTCCATGGAGACTGGACCTTGTATAAGAGATGACATCTTCAGTCTGTCCTTGTTATCAGGTCTATGGAGGTTGGACCTTGTATAAGAGATGACATCTTCAGTCCATCCTTGATATCAGGTCCATGGAGGCTGGGCGTTGTATAAGAGTTGACATCTTCAGTCTATCCTTACTATCAGGTCCATGGAGGCTGGAGCTTGTAAAAGAGATGACATCTTCAGTCCTTCCTTGATATCAGGTCCATGGAGGCAGACATGATAGATCCTGGCAGTTTTTTCAAACTGAAGCAGGCAGAGCACATTAGCCTTCTTAACTCTTTAAAGACAGTAGGAGCATGTAACTCATTGCAAAGCAATGCGGTTCACATCGTTCTGGTCCTTAAAGTATTAAGATTACCATGTATAGTAGGCGGAGCTTGAATCCTGGCATCCTGCTGGTAATTGGCATGTCCAGGTCAATAGATATGAGACTGAGGAATGATTGATGTTGCTGTCTCTTGAACAAGGGAAAAAATCATAGGGGATAAAAGGAATTTTGCCATAATTAGTTAAGAGCGGAAGTGTTATTATTAAGATGTGATACTTCTCCTTTAAAGCTCAGGATCTTGTTTCACGTGGCCACAGAGAGACACTTTTGTTTTAGTACATGTTGCTGGGGGCATGGGTGGGACATTATCAAGATTTAGGTTATTTCATGATCTAGTGTCACCTCTTTGTGTAAGTGAATAAACAATTTAGAGAAAGACCAAACTATTTTATTTACACAGACTAATTTGCATGCACATATACTCACATTTATACAAACATTAATGTGTTGTATGACAATATGATACACTTATATACACACCACACAGTCTGATCTCCTAAACACAGGGACACCAGAGTGATACACTTATATACACACCGCACAGTCTGATCTCCTAAACACAGGGACACCAGGGTGATACACTTATATACACACCACACAGTCTGATCTCCTAAACACAGGGACACCAGGGTGATGCACTTATATACACACCACACAGTCTGATCTCCTAAACACAGGGACACCAGGGTGATACTCTTATATACACACCACACAGTCTGATCTCCTAAACACAGGAACATCAGGGTGATACACTTATATACACCACACAGTCTGATCTCCTAAACACAGGGACATCAGGGTGATACACTTCTATACACACCACACAGTCTGATCTCCTAAACACAGGGACACCAGGGTGATACACTTCTATACACACCACACAGTCTGATCTCCTAAACACAGGGACACCAGGGTGATACACTTCTATACACACTGCACAGTCTGATCTCCTAAACACAGGGACACCAGGGTGATACACTTATATTCACAAACCACACAGTCTGATCTCCTAAACACAGGGACACCAGGGTGATACACTTATACACACACCACACAGTCTGATCTCCTAAACACAGGGACACCAGGGTGATACACTTCTATACACACCGCACAGTCTGATCTCCTACACACAGGGACACCAGGGTGATACACTTATATACACACCACATAGTCTGATCTCCTAAACACAGGGACATCAGGGTGGTAAAAAGGGAAAGAGGGATTTGGGTCTCAAAGAGGGACTGTCCCTCCTAAAGAGGGACACTTGGTACTCGGTATGCCCTGCTACATTCCTCAGACCATTTCCTACACTCACTCTAATTTGTATGCCTGAAAGCAGCTACCAAATCCGAGCATCTCTCTGTTATTGCCTATACCATTGTACCAAACTCACATCTGTACCCAATGCTCTAGTATTGTCATTTTGATACTCTGTATTGTTTGTCATGCTTTTGTATATTCTTACTGTTACAATAAAGCTTATTTTTTAAAAAAGACAAAAAAGTCCCTTTGATTTAAATATGGATTTTAACCCCTTTAATGCTAGAGTGGTCCCCAACACATTGCTTTGCAATGTGTTGGAGACCTCTCTAGCATTCCTTGGGTTAAAAATCCAATTTAAAACATTGGGATTCGGGGATCATTTTGTTTGACCCCTGTGAATCAGTTGGTTTGCTCCAGAACAGCTTCAGTTCAGCTCAGTCCATCAGTCACTTTGAGCAGGTAATTTCAGGTTATCAATAATCAATATACACTGCGACTGTTTTTCCAAAACATATCAATAAATTATACTTTCTGACCGCCGACTCATGCTAATTGACTTAATGGTTTGCAACAAAATAGCTACTATGCTGTAACAAAGAAGATACTCTTTCTAATGTTGTTAGAAAGCCACATATTGAAAAGAAATCTATGCGTTATTTGATTCGCGAGGCATAGTTAAATACATACACTTTGACCACAATTTCCTTCATGGGCTATGGGAAAGGGGCACAGGAGGACAGCTATAAAAGGTGCATTATTCCTACAACCCACGATGACCTTACATGTCCATCTCACTAAAGAAGAAAATTTGTCTCTGCATCCGTAAAAATAGCCAAAGATCATGTACAAATACCAGCAAGTCTATGTTACTAAATTAGTGTACACTTTAAGAAAAGGCATAGCCACAGATATGACTGTTGACAGTGGAAATCTTTTTGGTGCCAAGAAAAAAAATATATATATATTCACCCCTGGAATAAACAGAAGTAACGGTCAATTTCGATGTATTAATTAACCCTTTGAGCGACAGTGGGGGTATTCAACGCTTTGTGAAGCAATGCGTTTGATTCCTCTCTGGCACTCAAAGGGTTAAAGGTATGTGCTACAGACACTGAAACTGATGATTAAGAAGAAACAAAGGGGCGATACATTAACCCCTTAAGGACCCAAAAGGAGTGCATTGGGGGAGATAAAGTTAAGATAACCGCTTCAGGAAGATAAACTCTCCAGTTCCTGCATTGTTTCGTGGAGCCTTATTTTCAACTTGGAACGAACATTAACCCCTTAAGAACCGAGGAATCCGCGCCGCGACCCGACTGAACGACCACGGAGCAATTTTTTTTTATTGCTCCAGTGCGTTCCGGACTCCCCAACGGCGTGCAGCTGCGGGGGGAGCCCGGAATTCGATGACGGTCATAGTACGTCATCGGTCGTTAAGTCAAATTGACCCTTGACTTACTATGACCGTCAAGGGTCGTTAAGGGGTTAAGGGCTAGTAATACCTTGAAATAAATGCAGCTCAGATTGAGCCTCCTATAAAGAGGACCATTTAATGTTTTATTTTAAAGGGTTAATGATGCCCAAAAATAAAGTTTATTTTATATGGTAGATTTTACAAAAATAAAGTATTTGGAGAAAGTCCTATCTCTCAAACCTTTACGGTTTGAGAGATATCCTCCGCTAAAGTTCCACTTCTCCCTGATGTCAACTGTAAAGCTGAAAGAAGGAGATCCGTGTCGGCCGACACAAGAAGGCTCTTCAGCAGAGCCAAAATAGCAATATTGGAAAGTAATTACTTCATTGGAACGGTCTACAAAGTGTGCTTGAAAACCAGGCACACTTTGTAGACCTCTCCATTGAAGTAATTATTTTCCAATAATGCAATTTCAGCTCTGCTGAAGAGCCGCTGGCTGATCCCCGGACTGGGATCTCCTGCTGTCAGCAGAGCGCTGACATCAGGAGAACGGGAGGGAGGGGGAACTTTAGCGGAGGATATCTCTCAAACTATAAAGGTTTGAGAGATAGGACTTTCTCCAAATACTTTATTCTTGTAAAATCTACCATATAAAATAAACTTTATTTTGGACATTACTGAATCTTTAATGTGCCCCGCATTATAGTTCAATAGCAATACTCTGGTAAAGGATTCCCCTCCTTCCCCTTTCCTCTGCGTCACACTGCCTCTTTCAGCCGGCCAGATGGAGTGCAGTGAGGGACAATCTTCACTAAGCAATAGCATAAGGAAAATCCTGCCCTTCTTTGTCAAGGGGTGTAGGGTTTCCCTTATAATTAGTGGATGAAGATTGTCCCTCACTTCGCATTGTCCGGCCCAAGGGCGGACTGACCATACGGGCATTCGGTCACGGACTAAGGGCCCGCGACCGAGGGGGCTCGCCACAGCCAAATTCCCACTTACTATGTTAATGTTGGACTTCATGTCTTCTTGCCTGTAGGGCCTGCCCACGCATATTTAAAGCGGCCGCGCCGGCCGCACTGTGCTCCATGAGGCATTGAGAGGCCTCAGTGTGAACAGCTCTGGCCACTGTCCCAGTGGCGTACTAAGGGGGGGGGCGGTCTGCCCCGAGCGGTAGGCATTAGAGGGGTGCAGGATTTTGCCCTTACTTCCAAAGCAGCAGCAGTACCAGCTGACAGCTGCTGCCTGGAAGGAAGAATCCGTAAGTCTCACTTTCACTTTCCCACCTGACCGAAGAGCCAGCCAATTGCATCGCAGGACACAAGGAGCAGTAGAAGCTACTAGTGATGAGCGAGCGTGCTCGGCCGATGCTCGGATCGGCTCGAGCATCGCTCTGCTCGGCACATGGCGGTACTCGTCGAGTACCGCCATGTGCTCGCCCGACATGTTCGGGTGGCGGGGATCTGTGCCGGAAGAGGCACAGATCCGAAGAAGCTCCGCTGGACCACCAGGGACTGGAGGTACGGGGGCATTGCGGAGATGAAGGGGGCATTGCGGAGATGAAGGGGGACATTGTGGAAGAGGGGCATAGACTCTATGCCCCTCTTCCACAATGTCCCCCTTCATCTCCGCTATGCCCCTCTTCCACAATGTCCCCCTTCATCTCCTCTATGCCCCTCTTCCACAATGTCCCCCTTCATCTCCGCTATGCCCCTCTTCCACAATGTCCCCCTTCATCTCCTCTATGCCATAGAGGAGATGAAGGGGGACATTGTGGAAGAGGGGCATAGCGGAGATGAAGGGGCACATTGTGGAAGAGGGGCATAGCGGAGATGAAGGGGCACATTGTGGAAGACGGGCATAGCGGAGCTGAAGGGGGACATTGCGGAGCTGAAGGGGGCATTCGGAGATGAAGGGGGCATAGCGGAGATGAAGGGGGCATTGACCAGGCACCCTCCCCTCATCAGAGCAGGGGGTGCCTGGTGTCGCCCCATTCATTTCTATGGGGCTCGGGTGCTCGGCCGAGCACTCGAGCCTCAGGGGGTGCTCGGTCAGAGCACCCGAGCACCCGAGCATCGTGGTGCTCGCTCAACACTAGAAGCTACCAGTGAGTGGAGACAGAGTGCATTACCAGTGAGAGGTGACAGAGCGTGGTGAAACAGAGATATGCAGCACCACCTCTCCAGTCCAGCCAGAACTATTGTCAGCTGGTAAGTTTAAGGGATAGTAATACTTCGTTTTATCTTTATTTTATTTTGTAGGCATTAAAAAAACATGAAGAACGATATAAGTCTTATCTCTCAAACCTTTATGGTTTAAGAGAAATTCACAAGCAAAGTATCCCCCCCTTCAGCCAGATCAGAAGGGAGGTGGCAAGGTAGACTGCAGAGAGGGACAATCTTCAGTTAAGATAAGGGAAAAACCTGAAAAACTTGTCAAGGGGGGCAGGGATTTCATTGTTCTCATAGGAAGAAGAGTGTCCCCTGCTGTTATCTGTCTGGTCTATGGACTGCATTCCACATCTGAGAAGAGATGGCTTACACTAGGTAAAAGGGGCGGGAGGGGAAACTTTGCTTGTGAATATCTCTCAAACCATAAAGGTTTGAGAGATAAGTTATCGTTCTTCATGTTTTTTTAATGCCTACAAAATAAAATAAAGTTAAAACGAAGTATTACTATCCCTTTAATTAAAGTCCTTGATTAATAATTGGCATTTTAGAACATTAATGCCAATTATAAAGTTAGAAAAAAAGGTATTGGCTGGGTTGGTAGGCTGGAGCAATAATTTTGGCATGGGACAAAAATGTGGGTGGGGCATAATTGGGGCAAGGTGAAGGGGGCCCATTACCTCCACTTTCCCGGGGGCCAAGGGTGCTGTCAGTCCGCCCCTGGTCTGGTCCCACGAACCAATTCCACATCTAAGGGGAGGCGCTTGCAGGCTGTAAAAGGGACGGGAGGGGTATACTTTACCAGTGAATTTCTACTGAACTAGAACACGGAGCATATTAAAATAGAGCGTTACATGATCCTCTTTAGAGGACAATCAATCGAACTTGGTTTCAAGACATTACTATTCCTGTAATACATATAATACATATAATTCATAGTAACATAGCGACTGGACTGATTTATTTCACTGGGTTGTTTACTGGATAAATACCCCAGAGAGCACTAGCCAGGATCTCAAATTGTACCCCTCTTAACTTGGCCCCACCCTACACCTGCTCAAAACCTTTCTCATTTTTGACCATAGGTCTTGAGGGTAAAGGCATTGGCGGCCATTAAAGGGATAGTAATGTTTCATAATAAAAGCAGCTCTAATTAATCATCATAATATTTGGACTTTGGAGAGTGTTATTTCAATTCTGTCAGAGTTGTAGTTCAAGAGTAATTCAATGACAAAGTATCCCCTTCCCGCCCCTTTTACTGATGTAACACTGTTCAGCCAGATCAAAAGGGAGGTGCCCAGGTAGACTGCAGAGAGGGACAATCTTCAATTAAGATAAGGGAAAAACCTGAAAAACTTGTCAAGAGGGGCAGGGCTTTCATTGTTCTCATAGGAAGAAGATTGTCCTCTGCTGTTATCTGTCTGGTCTATGGACTGGATTCCACATCTGAGAAGAGATGGCTTACACTAGGTAAAAGGGGCGGGAGGTGGAAACTTTGCTTGTGAATATCTCTCAAACCATAAAGGTTTGAGAGATAAGACTTATATCGCTCTTCATGTTTTTTTAATGCCTACAAAATAAAATAAAGATAAAATGAAGTATTACTATCCCTTTAAGGACCATGGAGCATTTTTTCTTTCGTGGGATGGCAGAGTGGAGTGCAGCCGCGCTGACATCCCAGAATTCCATGATGTGCTAGGACCGGCACTGGTCTTTAACACCCAGACCGGAGTGAAGGTCCTGGCACGTCACTCGACGCTAAAGTGTTAAAAAAAGACAAAATGAATGCTTTAACTCTTTGAATGCCAGAAGGGTCACCAAAGCATTGCAAAGCAATCCAAGGGATTATGTATACTGCAGACCTTATAATCGAAATGGGGCTACATAAGCGATTCCAGAGAGCTTGCAATTGAAATGGGGCAACACATGTGACACCACAGAGCTTACAATTGAAATGTCAGTACAATAGGGATACCAGCCAGACATCGTACAACTGATATGGTGCTACGTAAGTGCTCACATTCACTATCAGCCCCCCAGGTCTAGTCACAGATCCTCGTATATTTGGTCTGCCCCCCAACCTGGTTCCACTGATAGTCCTAGACCCCACACATGTTGGCTGTCTGCATCCTAGCAAAGTTCCACTGGTGGTTACAGCCTCCACACACATTGCCTACTCCCTCACTCAGTTCCACCTCTAGTCAAAATCGTTCATACACTGTCTACTTGTACCCCCAGCCAGGTTCCACTGGTAGTCACATCCCTACATAGAGTGTCTGCCTTCCCTCAAACATGATTCCATTGGTAGTCACAGTCACTATAGAATTGTCTTCACCCCAGCCTGGTTTCACTGGTAGTCATAAACCCCACATACATTGTCTGCCTGCCCCCCTACCTGGTACCACTAGTGGTCACACTGTCTGCCATCCAACCTCATTCCACAGAATGTTGCAGCCACCATATACATTGTTTGACTGCTCACCAGCCTGGGTCCACTTGTAGTCATACACCCCCACGTACATTATCTGCCTCCCTCTAACCTGGTTCCACTGTTAGCTGCAGCCCCACATATATTCTTTGCCTTCTCCCTAGAGTTGTCCACCGGTAGTCACAGTCACCAGTGTACATTATATGGCTTCCTTCTAGCATGTTCCACTGGAAAACACATTTCCTACAAACACTGTCTCCCTGCCCCCAGACTGGTTCCACTGGTAGTCACTGTTCCCTTATACATTCCCTAACTCCCCTGTACCTTTAGGAGGGGAGAACTTGAGCGCACCATCCGCAGCAACGCTGGTCTCCCCAGAGTGGGCATCATGGTGGAGGAACAGGTGCCTGGGCTCCTTCTTACCCCATATTTCTGGGATACATTGAGGTCAAGTTCCCCAATCCCTCCAAGAGCCTGGAAGAGGCCTGGGCCATAGATGAGCCTCCAGTGGATGAGCCCTTCATATTTCCATGGACCCTAGGCTCTCATGTCATGTGGATAATATGGCTCTGTTTATCTCACCTTCATGGCAACAGTGCAAAACCCCCTTGGAGTAATTTTGGAGCAAACCATCTGCACTATATGCAATAACTAGAAATTCCCCTTGATTTAACTTTTGTATAAAATGCAAGTGAAACAATCTCCCTAACTGTCGAGCCCTAGCAGATCTAAATACAAATATATATGAATATTCTAGCGAAGACAGAAGAATATTGCTCTTACTTCTAGGCAAAAATGTTGCAAATCATAAAAATCTCTAACTGAAGTACCCCAAATTACCCTCTATATGTAATTATATGTTATAAAGTTTTACATATCTATCTATATCTATCTATCTATCTATCTATCTATCTATCTATCTATCTATCTATCTATCTATTTGTCTGTCTGTCTGTCTATCTATCTATCTATCTATCTATCTATCTATCTATCTATCTATCTATCCATCTCTCATATATATCTCATATCTATCTATCTATCTATCTATCTATCTATCTATCTATCTATCTATCTATCTATCTATCCATCTCTCATATCTATCTATCATATCTATCTATCTATGTCTATCTCATATCTATCTATCTATATATCTATCTATCTATCTATCTATCTATCTATCTATCTATCTATCTCTCATATCTATCTATCATATCTATCTAGCTCTCATATCTATCTATCTATCTATCTATCTATCTATCTATCTATCTATTATCTATCTATCTATCTATCTATCTATCTATCTATCTCTCATATCTATTATCTATCTATCTATCTATCTATCTATCTCATATCTATTATCTATGTATCTATCTATTTATCTATTTTTCTATCTATCTAATCTATCTATCTATCTATCTATCTATCTATCTATCTCATATCTATGTATCTATATATTATCTATTTATCTATCTATCTATCTATCTATCTATCTATCTATCTATCTATCAATCTATCTCATATCTATCTATCTATCTATCTATCTATCTATCTATCTCATATCTATTGATTATCTATATATTATCTATCTATTCTATCTATCATCTTGAGCTTTCCTATCCCTTGAAATAAAGCCACTGAAATGTAAGTGATGAATCTGTCCTTCCATAGTGATCTATGACTGTTATAAAATAACAAACATTTAGATTTCCCATGAGCAACAATGACTCATAAAATTCAACTTATTGTTCAAGATTCCATCAACACGTTACAAAAAGTTTGAACAGATTTGATTCATCTGCTAAAAATAAAACATATTATCATATTAAAAATTAAGATAATTTTATGATGCAAAGAGTATCTGGTATCTTGAAAGTTACAAAGATAACTTGTCAGCTCCATAATGTTGGAATAAAATAAATGATCCTGCCACCTGTTAAATGATAGACACTCACAGAACCTCACAATAAAACCTAAAGCTTGTTCGCTTGTGTAGGAAGAACAATCTTTGCTAATCAGTACATGTGTTAGAACAGTTGTTATCATAAAGTTCATTTTTCCGAATGCTTAAATAAAGAAACATGAATACTTAAAGGGGAAGTACACCCTAGAAATAAGTGACTCTTAAAGGGATAGTAATGTTTCACAATAAAAGCAGCTCCAATTAATCTTCATGGTATTTTGGCCATGGAGAGTGTTATTTCAATACTGTCAGAGTTGTAGTTCAAGAGTATTTGAATGATAAAGTATCCCCCTCCTGTCCCTTTAACCTAGTGTAACACTGCTCACCTCACATGTGGAATCTGTTCTTTTGACCGGACAGGTCGCAGCAAGGGACAATCTTCTTACTGTGACCATAAGGAAAACTCTGCCCCCCTTGACAGGTTTTTCAGGTTTTTACCTTATGATCACTGAAGATTGTCCCTCTCTGTGATCCATCTGGACAGTCTTGCTGCTCTGAGGTGAGCAGTGTTAAATCAGTAAAAGGGGCGGGAGGGGGATACTTTATCATTCAATTACTCTTGTACTACAACTCTGACAGTATTGAAATAACACTCTCCATGGCTCAAATATTATGAAGATTAATTAGAGCTGCTCTTTTTGTGAAACATTAACCCCTTAAGGACCATTGCCGTGCCAGGCCCGTCACGGAATCACTAAAAAAAAAAAAAAAAAAAAAAAGCCCCGTGGTCCTCAAGTGCCGGCTGCGTGTGCATGCGCCGGTCCTTAAGGGGTTAATATCCCTTTAAAGTATTTAATGCTTTAAGAACCAGAGAGATTTGCTCACCTCCGTGGTCTTCAGTGTGTTAGCAGATTGAGACTGATATTCTGGTGTAATTTAGGAGCAAACCAACTCCACCATAGGATGCAAATACATTTTCACAAAAATGCTCTGAAACGCATTGAGGACTTCTCTCTCTACTCACTGGGATAAAATCCTCAATTAGATTAAGGGAATTTTTATTTGTCTTCTCTTACTAAATGGTACCTAACTTCCAGAATTTGGTCATTTGATTGCTAGGTTATGTGGAGTAATGTAGGGGTCTCCTATAAATAGACATTTGCTCCATCGTTCCTGCTGTAATTCTTTTTTGTTAATTTCTTGATGGTTTATCGTCTTGGATACAATGTCGTGAATCATATCAAATGTATACCTTTCATCGTTGTTTTCACTTAGGGAACCCTCAGAAATATCATGGAGCCCGTAGCGTAACTAGAGGCTACTGGGCCCTGATGCAAAATTTGTCACGGGGCCCCCCCACCATGTTGACCCCACTGTCCACCTCCACAAACGTGCCCCCACTGTCCACCTCCTACCTGGCTCAGGAGGAGGGGGCCTCATCATCCCTGGTGGTCCTTCAGCGTGACAGGAGAGGTCTGTGCTGCCTTCTGCACAGACCTCTCTATATGCAGCACCCGTGCAGTACTCCAGTAATGCAGAGCGCTGGGAGATGATATTATCTCCCAGTGCTCTGTATTACTAGACAGCCAGGAACCACGAGGAAGCTGCTCACAGCTTGCCGGTGGGGAGGTCAGTGTGATCTTCCCACCGGCAAAGCTTTTTTTAATGCTGGCAGTGACGGTGGCAGTAGGGGGCGGCCGGGCCTCTGGAGTTTTGACCCCTGCGACCACTATTGTTATGCCACTGCATGGATCCAAGTCTGGTGAAAAAGGTGGATGCGGGATGACAGGCATGTATCCTTCAGAAAATGTTAGATACAGCACTGTGTATCAGGGTGCAGTGTGATGGAGACGTCACTCGTTCTTCCACTTTTCTGTTTTTTTTCATCTGACTGCCTCTGTCACACATTTCAAAAGTTCCTTATAAAGCTGAATTAATTCTAGCACCTTAGTGGAAAAAATCTGAATGAACCATGTGACGGAATTGTGGCGACTCTGGGAGATATCGGTGTGTTAGAGATATGGGGTCTCATGTCTTCAGACTATTTCTACCCAAAAGACTAAAAATCATAGATTGAGCTTAGCCATAGTTGCTTCCAATACATTGCTAGAGTGCAGAGATAGTGGGGGTTGGGCTTTGCTTCCACTATACTCCAGGTCTGTGCTAAGGAATGTTAATTGATTCCTGCTGTGCTTCCTTGGCCAATCAGAGGAGGTTATTGATGAGCCAGTTAAGAATGTATAATTTCAAGTCTTAATCTGCATTCTTATCTTGATAAGGGTGCTGGTGACTGATTGGTCAAGCATAGAAACACTGTCCCAAGTATTCGTTTGCATGCTATCTTGATAAGAGTCTCTGTAGTGTATATAAGCTGTGTGTTTGAGTCAATAAAAGGGAGTTCTTCCCTTCATCAAGTCTCGGCTGATGTTTGGGAACAGGAGGTTCGGTTTACTATTGGAGTGTTATTCTGAGGGAGAAAGGAACTATAAAGGAGGTATCCAGCTTATGCTACAAGGCGTCACGTTACAAACCACTCCATCCATGTAAAAAAACTCAGTCTGCAGGACTGATCACGAGTGATGTGCCATTTTCCAGGCTCAGTGATGCTGGTGTCTTACTATTACTTTGTACTCTAGTTTCATAGTCACAGTCACAAACCCACAACTTGTCTCGCTAACTGCTTAGGTAAGAATATTGGATCTGTCAAACAACTCTGATGAAATGACACCACGTTATGAACATTTGGTGTTTTTCGGTACTCAGTAGCCATCTTGCAAAACTTCATGTTTTCTTGACCTTCAACATGTTTCAAAAGTCAATGAACACTACAAACATGGTCTCATGTGAAGCATTCTCATTGTGTACTGCTGTATCGTACTGTCAGATTTTATGTTTTTGCTGACAAGTGGGAAGTACATAGTAATAGGCTTTACACACTGGCATCCGTAACCATCATGCGTTCAACAGTAGCTACATCATTCACTGACCTTTTTGATCCTACCATATACATCTAGTTTGAGACTAGTCATTTCAGTTTCCCGCTTACATTCATTTTATATTGATTTGGTAATACACAAACCAGGGTTGTTTATTGTGTTGGGAAAAGCAAACATCTTTGTCTGGCTGAGCCTGAGATTCTGCTGAGATTAGTTGATAGATCCAAGCAAACATACATACATAAATCATACAATAAAGGCAAACAACTGATACAATTGTGTTACTTTCACATACTCACTAATACATCCATAAGAAAAAGAAGGACAAGCTTATATGGAGGTAGTGGTTGTGCACCAGCTGCTGTGTTCTTTAACCCTTGTTGCAAGCGGTTGCTAACTGGTCTATCAGGTTCTACACCATAATAATTAACATTGCAGTCCTTGGGAGAGAAAGAAAAAGCTAATGATACTATTTTGACACTAGCTACTAGTGTGTAGAGGTAGATAAGAAAAGAGGGGGAGTTGGAGATTCATGATTTAATGATGTATGTTTGCAAGGACTGTGGGTGTGATTTGTAGACAGTAACACTGACAGTGACATGGACAGCTAAAAGATAATAACCATACTTTTCACTTGAGAAGTCACAGACAGTCAAGAGATCCCATTCCTACACCTGAGCAGAGACTGACGGTGATGTACAACATACATTATTTGCAGATAAACAAAACATTACTCCACACACAAACGGCTCTGTCATGTATTTTACAGTAATACATCAATACTACCATCATTCTGTTCAAAAATAATTTCAGTCACCAATATCACTGCGTTCAAGTCCAGCCTTCACTCAATCATACTCACTATTATTGACTATGCATCGACATAGGTCAACATCAATACAACTAGCTTTGAGTGCTTCTGCTGCTGTTGGAACTGCATCACCACTGACACTACTGCTAATACTACTTCAACATCTAACTACAGTAGTTGTAAGAGTAGTAGTAATAGTAATAATAACAATAGTCCCTCATGAACCCCTCAATCTATGAAATCTACAGTGTGGAGATACTTCACTGATGATCTAAAAGCAAAACATGTTGCTATCTGTGTATTCTTAAAAACATGTGAACACGGAGAAAGCAGGATCCCATCTAGACACGTCCTCATTGAAATCCCACCTGAATCACAACCCAGAGATGTGATTGGGAGACACGTCAGCAGCATGTCATAGGTATGATGATAACTAGCACAGTAGAAGCACTCCTAAGGGTGCATGGAACCAATGGGAACATTCTAGTAGTGTTGTAGATGTCTCAGGGAGTGTGATAACAGCTTCCTCAGTTGTTCAAGTGCAAAGCAGGGAGAAGGATGACCTTGTTCTAGCTGAAGGTGATGCAAGTCATAGATTTTCCACATCTCCCCACCAGGCCAACCCCCACCATCACCACTAGTCACGATGTTAAAACAATGACATTACACAGTTCTTCTTCTACAGGCTGCCAATGCACCCTTACTGAGTTCTCAGAAAGAAGTAAAAAATGCAGAAAAATAATCCAAATGTACACCTGTGTAGTGGCAAACGTGCCAAAATGTTTGACAGCTGCCCTATTATTTAGCTAAAAACAGAGGTCTTGAAAAACTGATGTAATGTGTTGTGATTGTATGACTACCATTCCAGTAAGACAAGGCTGGGTAGTCAGTATGTGTGATTATATGGCTACAGTGCAGTGGGACAAGGCTGGGGTGGTCAGTATCTGTGTTCCTATGGCTACAAGTGCAGTAGGACAAGGCTAGGAGGTTAGTATTTGTGGTTCTACAGCTGCCAGTGTATTGAGACAAGGCTGGGGGTCAGTATTTGTGATACTATGGCTATCAGCACTGAGGGACAAGGCTTGGGGGTCAGTATGTGTGATGCTATGGCTACAAGTGCAGTGGGACAAGGCTAGGGGGTTAGTATTTGTGGTTCTACAGCTGCCAGTGTATTGAGACAAGGCTGGGGGTCAGTATTTGTGATACTATGGCTATCAGCACTGAGGGACAAGGCTTGGGGGTCAGTATGTGTGATGCTATGGCTACAAGTGCAGTGGGACAAGGCTAGGGGGTTAGTATTTGTGGTTCTACAGCTGCCAGTGTATTGAGACAAGGCTGGGGGTCAGTATTTGTGATACTATGGCTATCAGCACTGAGGGACAAGGCTTGGGGGTCAGTATGTGTGATGCTATGGTTACCAGTGCAGTGGGACAAGGCTGGGGGGTCAGTATGTATGGTAATATGGTTACCACTACAGTGTGACAAGGCTGGAGGTCATTATGTGTGGTGCTATGGCTACCAGTGCAGTGGAATAAGGTTGGGGAGTTAGTATGTGTGATGCTATGGCTACCAGTGCAGTGGGACAAGGCTGGCGGTCAGTATGTGTGGTTCTGTGGTTACCAGTGAGGCTTATTGTGGAGGTGGATAGAGTGTGAATATGTGCTCTTCGGGTGGACATGATAGGGACCCCAGTGGAAGCCCGAAGTACCCCTATCTTGTTTCCAAAGCTTATTTCCAAGTTGCTCATGACCTTTTGTCATCACCTCTTCAACTGCTGACATCATTTTGAATTGTATAGATTTTTGAACAATTGCAGGTAGCCAGTTCTGCTAAACCTAACAAATTTACTTCCATGTGCACAAAGACAGAAGTGGAAAACTCTGGCGACTGCCCCTTGTCCTGCTCTAAGAAGGCATCAAGAATACAATTAATTGCTTGCATAATATATTTCTATTAAACCCCTTATTGACCGGCCGACACAATGCGCAGCTGGCCATTAAGGACACTAGATTCCAGGGTCGTAGAGCGGCATGCAACCGAGTGGCAACCCCACAATCCCTTGATATGCCAGGACCATCACTGATCTTTAAGTGCCGGACCTTTGCACGTCAAGGGTGCTTAGCCCCTTAAGGACCAGCCGGCACTTAAGGACCACAGACACATTTTTTTTTTTATTTGCCGATCCGAATCAGGGCTCCTCGAACGGTGTGCCAAATGCATGACTTTACACTTTCCCACATTAAACTTCATATTCCATTTGTTTGCCCAATGTGACATTTTATGTAAATCCCTCTGTAGAGAGCAATTATCCTGTTCTGAATTAATTACTCTGCATAATTTAGCGTCATCTGCAAGTATTGAAATTTTGCTTTTCATATCTATTTTCAGGTCAATTAAAAATCAGTGGACCCAATACTGAACTCTGACGTATTGTAATTGTATTGGAGGATTGTCCATTTACAACCACATACTCAGTGGCGTAACGATAGGGGTCGCAGGGGTTGCACCTGCGACCGGGCCTGTGCACTCCAGAGGCCCGGGCTTCCCCTGTGGCGCTCGCAATCTCCCACAGGCGCCCTAGTAATGCAGAGCGCTGGGAGATTACATCATCTAGTAACGCAGAGTGCTGGGAGATGACATCATCTAGTAATGCAGACTCTGGGAGATGACATCATCTAGTAATGCAGAGCGCTGGGAGATGACATCATCTCCCAGCGCTCTGCATTACTAAGAGGACCGCGCGGGAGCTCCAGGTAGGAGATGGGGGCATTGTGGAGGGGGTCAATGTGGTGGGAGGGGCGGGCCCGTGGCACTTCTTGTACCAGGTCCTGGAGGCTTCTAGTTACGCCTTTGAACACACTGTTCCTTATCCTTCAACCAGTTTTCTATCCAATTGCAAAGGTTTTCCCCTAGCTCCAATTGTCTGGTCCTAAGCAGCAAAACAAACCAAATTAACCATATTTGTCAATGGAATGAATGGGACTTTTTCTTTCATTGATATGGTTCACTCCAGTCCTGATAGGGTGTAATTGGCTCACTCCGGTCCTCAATGGCTTTACTCTACACTAAGCTCCTGTTGCTCCTCATAAGCTAATAGACGTGGTCAATACTTCTGAAAACATACAAATGCTGATTGGGCGCAGAGGGTAATATCTAATTTTTAGATCACTGTCATCACACTTTCTTTTAATTCCTCATAACACATGGACAACATATGGACACTAGATGAATTAATACCAAAAGTGGACAAAGGCGAAATAATGGTTTGTTAAAATAGTTAAACATAAAAAAATGACTGGAAACAACAAATACACAATATATTTAAAAGGATGGTAATACTTAAAATGAAAAAAAAATTGTAGTGTTTATCCCTCTGAGTAAAACAAGAGTACTCCAACTGCTGAGTGGTGTTTCATTCAAAACTCACTGCTGCTCAAACTTGAATTTTTTAGGTGCAGTATCACAGTGGCCTGAAATTGTACAGTGGCGCTGTTGCTACACTGTCCTATTGACAGCTCTGGTCAGTTGACCATAAATCTCCATAGGATGGTGTAGCAACAGCGCCACTGTACAATTTCAGGACCTACTGATATTGCACCTAAAAGATTCAAGTTTGAGCTGTAATAACGTTTGAATAAAACACCACTCAGCAGTGGGAGTAGTCTTGTTTTACTCAGGGGGATAAACACTACAACATATGTTTTTTGTTGGGTTTTTTTTTTTTACATTTTAAGTACTACTATCCCTTTAAACAATGGATGATTGAGACCGTGACCAAGTAAATCAGCATTTTGATCACATTCGGAGTGCATTCTCTATTCTTTCTAGGTAATACACAGGTTGGGTAGTTTTATGTACTTTTTGTGGACATATTATTGTACTTACAGATCTTGATTACCATTACTGCATTTGTGTTTATATATAAACTAGTGTAAAAGTCCGTGTACACAGACCAAGGTCCGGGTAATGTTAACCCTTTGAGTGCCAGTGGGGTACACAACGCATTTCTTTGGTTAAGTAGACTGATAATCCTGGGTGCAATCAATCACATAGACTTCCAGTGGTGTCTACATCACAACGAGACCTAGTCATCACTGTGTTTTAGTTGATGGCAAGCTGTGAGACTCCCTTGTGTAATTTAATAAGATAAATTTTCTGTGGAGGTTATTTATGGTTTTATTGGGATACCCACCTCCTTTTAATATCATATGAGTTTTTTTGTTTTTTTTTGACAGAGCTGGCTGTCTCCTTGACACCTGTCAACAACATGACCTCTCTTTTCACATACTCTGTCATTTTCCTTATGGGCTTTCTCAGTATCTGAGAGGCCGGAGGTGGATCACTGTGTTCTAAACCTCTTTTACATACTGGGATTGTCTTTGTATGTCATATAAACTGTAAAACATTTGAAGATCACAATCTATTAAATTAGCAAGGGACATCACCATTTACCACAAGATATCTCCTGTTGTATGACAGCAACTTATAGACTAGGAATAGGCAGCCATTGTTACACTATGTTAGGGACTACAACTTAAGAGTACATTGTAATGATAAGCAACTTGTTAATACTCACTTTAGGGACTCGGTCACTCGGGAGAAAGGGTGACCACACGACCCAGAATGCCCGGGATTGTCCCTTATTGGGGGGTCTGTGTCCTGCGCCCCGGGTCACCCCCCACCGGGACAATAAAGAGTCCTGGAATGGTGCAACACACACCAGTCCAGCCAGCCAATGAAATGTACTTGCTATATGGTCCTCATTGGCTAGCTGAGCCAACCAGTGAAGACCATATAGCAAATACATTTAATTGGCTGGCTGGACTGGTGCATGCGAGACAGCTGGGGTGAAGCAGGTATGCTGGTGCTGCAAGTGAGACCTGCGGCTGAGGCTCCCATCGGCACTGACCATCTTTCTGAGGCTGACACAGAGTAAGAATTCCCACTGGGAACTCTGTGTCAGCCTTAGTAAGACGGTCAGCACCGGCGGGAGCCTCAGCCGTGGGACTAGGGTAACCACATGTCTCGGTTTGGCAGAACAGAAATGTGGTCACCCTATCGGGAGAATGCTCCACCACGTTAGCGCTGCTAGGCCTAAGAAGCAAGAGCTGTGAGTAGCACTATCTACCATCAGCTACTCACTACAAATTGTGCAACCACACCATGACAGAGGGTGTAGTGCGCAGCTCCATTTTACCTTGTGATGTTATGAGGAGCTCATGATAGGTGAGTTGAGTAGTAGACTCACGGTTAGTGGCCCAAAACAAGTGCTCTTTAAGGCGATGGCAACCTTTCATTAATTTTCTGGGCAGGCTAGTGGGAGGCACAGAAAACAAGTGTCATTGTAGGCACACCATTTCATTCATTTTCTGGGGAAGCAGAGGCTTAAAGTGGGTGGCAAGTGGGAGGTCTGATAGGAGTGACAGTGACCCTTGAAAATCCAGCACCCTAGGCAAGTGCCTAGTCGGCCTAGTTACAAATCCGGCCCTGACTGTAAGAGGATGGAGTAGGCGTTACACTCAGGCGGATTCCCTTATTCAGTCAAGTCTAGCACACACACAGGAGGGAAGAAAATAAATGAATATAAATAATTTTTTAACCCGTTATATAAGCAAGCACCCAAAAAATGTTTAACGCTTTATATACCCAAGTACAGGTCATAAGTACATTTTATATACTTTTTACCTGATTCTTCCAAACTCCATTTCTCTGCAAGCCAATAGAGGAACATTGTTTGGTCCGTGTGGTGGTCAGTGTTTTGATATCTTTCAGCTCCATTTCTTTTATTATTTTGTAATAAAGTGTATGCTTTTATGAGCCAACTTATACCTCTTCTAATTTGCAGTGATACCACCTTGGATACAACTGATAATGTCGTCGTTGGATGCCACACTTACTGAATGTTAGGGACCAGGACCAGACAGGACACAAAAAGGGAAAAATGCAAAACACCTTTATTAAAGAAATACACAAACAGAATCGTGATCCAGGAGCATAAATCAATAGACAAGCCAGGGTCAGGAACCAGGACAGGTTATCAGCCAAGCCAGAGTCAGGATCACAGAAGTCAGCGAAGTCTGGAACAAGTTAAGGGTCTGGAAAACAGCAAACAGGAACGCAGGAAAATCCACAGCAACCGGCAGCAAACACAAGGACAATGGGGAGGTGAGCCAAGCTGCTTTAAATACCCTGAGAGGGTTGTCTGACAACAGTCAGGCGAGCAATCAGAGAGGTCAGCTGATCAGCCTGAGCCAGAAACTCAGAAGACAGCAGCAGTGGATAGCAGAGCACTAGATTAGCTTAGACATCAGAATCAATGTAACAGACACTAGAATACTCTGAGTCGGTTCAGTAAGGTGAAGATAGTTTATTGAAGATAACAAGTGAAACAAAACAATAACACTCGGCAATAAATATATACAATATGAACAATAGTCTTGATCAGAAGTACTGGTACAGGAATACAAGAACTGAAGACTTCAAGAGTACAGCAGACAACTGGAACAGATGAACCTCTAAGAAATTGGCCAGAACCCAATAATATGGATCTCTCTGAGTATGACCACAGGTAAGGTATGGATGGTTCCTCAACCTCAGGTAATAAGCACACCAGACGCAACCCTGAAACAACTATAGACCCCAGACCTGAAGACTTGCTTAACGGAAGGTAGACCAGCACCACAGTAGTCAATAGCGAGCTCAAGCTTCGGTAGCAATGCCACTCCTATTACTGAATGCACGCCAGAAGTTCAGCAGGTCTATAGGCCAACAAAAGCAACGGGCAACCAAGCTCTCAATTATGTCGCCTAGTAGGGAAGCAACCAACGGAAAGTGACACTGAGCAGCTTGGTAAACTGAATGAATATGACCACAGGTGAGGCCAGGATAGCCAGTGACCAAGATCGGAGTACAGGCATAGACGACTAAAGGTGCACAGCGAATCAGAACAAGGCAGGCAGAAACGCAAGTCAGGCAGTGTCCTTAACTGGGAAGGCACACGACAACCCCTGGTAATGCTCAGAACGGAGTGCAGCAATAACCGGGTCTACACTGAGGAGGATCGCAACCAGCACCCTGATCAAACGGAAACTCAACAGAGTCGGGTCATACGAAATCGGGTTCGCAGCCAAATGCCTGGATCATACACAAGCGGGTTCGTAGCCATAATTGGGTCATACACAAACGGGTACGCAGCCAAAGTCGGGTCATACACAAATGGGTTCGCAGCCAAAATCGGGTCATACACAAACGGGTTCGCAGCCTAAGAACTGGGTCATACACGGAGCGTTAGTAGAAGTAATAATGGCCAGGTAGCAGGTGTTGAGCGAGCTCAGACTACACCAATGCAAGGGCCACTGGGAAACTAGTGAGTCCGGCTAATGAAGTCTACACAACCAGAAGTAGCAGGGCGGGGTAACTTTCTGAAGAAGATAAAGAAACTAGAAACGAGGTAAGTAAATATTCAAAAGGTCGCGCCATGATGTTCCTGCATTACAGCCCCTCATGCGGACATGGACGCCACAGGAACACCGTGACAATCCGGCCAGGGACCCAGCAGAACGCCCGCAACGGATGAACACCCACAGCAAGCCGGAACTGGGTAGTTCGCCGTCAAGAACGCTCCGCTGGAAGTTAGGTACCATGGCAATCAATAGGCAGAATAGAGCTGCTCAGCAAAACCTTGAAACTGAAAAGTATCACGCGTTTCACACAATCGGTGCTTAATCATAGACATAGTTTGCTTAACACACAAGTCAAAAGTTTTAAAGGGTATGAATGTACTTCCTCCACTTAATCAACTGATCAAAGGATTTGAAGATTCAAAACCTCAGGGTTCCAAGGGAAATGTGTTTAACAAATCTCAAAACATTAACCCTAGAGTAAATGTATTTAAAGGGATGATAATTACTATAAAGTTTACAACTAAAAGAAAGTGAACATTTAAGTCTCTAAAATATGGGCTTAACAATAAATAGACACAACATCAAATCCGCAACTACAGTACAGTTAGCTCTTGTGAAGGTGTGGATATATTTTACACATTATTATAAGACAAGAGACTATATTAGCTATTTCTGACTGTAAGATTCTTCCGATATTGGTAACTTAGTTATTTCTTAAAGGCAAAAGTATAGCACAGCACAGCGTTATCTAAGTCCTCCTCTTTCTAGCAATTACATAGCGAAAAATGCCAAGGAGACAACAGCAGCAGTGCAATAACCCAGGGACCCATCAAACAAAATGCATAACATCAAATTCATAATTAAGACCATAAGACCAGAAATCGATCTCTGCCAATGAGAGCGCTCCAGCTTACAGACAGAAAGCCTCTGTCATTGGAGGAGGCTGGATAGAAGTGTCAGACTGCGGTACAGATCCGTTAAACACAGTCTGGCCGGAAGTAGGTACAGAGCTGCGGTTATTCTTTTAATTTCTCCAAACAAGGTTTTTTTTTTTTTTTTTTAAAAATGCATACACTTTTCATTATTTACAGTAGATATCAAATATTTAGGAAAGTTGTAAAGGGGTTAAACATCCCCTTTAAAAGACTCTAGTGAAGAAGCATGGACTTCACAAAAATGATGTGATGCCAGGGCTGGATTTACATCTCAGGAGCCTGAAGGCACAGAAATTTGAAGTGCCCCGCCACCCCCTTGGGCCATCTGCACTGGATACCTCCACAATGCTCCTAATCTCCACGTTGCCCCCCATCATCTCCATATTGCCCTCACATTGCCCCCATCATCACCACATTGCCCCCCATTAGCTCCAGCTTGCCACCATCATCTCATATATCAGCCTCACATTGCCCCCATCAGCCCTATACTGCCCCTATCATCTCCATATACCATACTGCCTTCACACTGCCCCCCATCAGCTCCACGTTGCCCTCACAATGCCCCCCATCAGCTCCATATTGCCCCCATCAGCTCCACATTGCCCTCACAATGCCCCCCATCAGCTCCACATTGCCCTCACATTGCCCCCCACCCCATCAGCTCCAACTTGCCCCCACCATCTCCACATTGCCCCCCATTGGCTCCAACTTGCCCCCCATTGGCTCCAACTTGTCCCCCATTAGTTCCATATTACCTCCCATTAGCTCCACATTGCCCTCACATTGCCTCCCCCTGTTGTCCGTTTCCTACCTCCCTGGTAGGAGATCTGTATGTGCCTTCTTTGGCACGGTCTTGTACCTGATGGAGCTCCCGAGCGGTCTCCTATTCAGGAATGCAGAGCGCTGGGAGATGATGTCATCTCCCAGCGATCTGCATTCCTAAAGAGGCGACGAGGGAGCTCCATCAGGTACAAGACTGGGGGGCGGGCAATGTGAGTGGGTGCCGCCGGCGCAGCCAGCGAGGTGGCTAGTTTTTGTTTTTTTGTTGTTTTTTTTTAAAAAAAAAAAAGAATATTTAAAAAAAAAAAAATCCAAATGGCAGACGACGCTCGTTGGCGTGCACCTGTAGGCAGGTGCCTACTTTGCCTAATGGCAAATCCGACCCTGTGTGATGCACCAGTTTTTAAAGGGATAGTAATACTTAAGTATTACCGATCCCTATAGTAAAGTCCTATTAAAAATAAATGTATTGCCCCCAGTGTCATCTCTCAAACCTTTATGGGTTTATGGGAGATGATCGCTCCTAAAGTTGCCCTCTCCCTCCCCCTTCCCCGAAGTCAGCTTTGTAGCTGACTGAAGGGAAATCCGGTCATAGATCATCAGGCGGCTCTGCAGCAGAGCCCCGATCACGTTAATAAAAAATAAATCTTTCACTAAAACGGTCTCCTACGTGTGCTTGCAAACCAAGCACAAACCAAGCACACGTAGAAATAGTGAAATAATTATTTTTTATTAACGCGATCTTGGCTGTGCTGTAGAGCCGCCTGAAAGTCATCCGACTGGCTTCCCAGCAGTCAGCTACAACGCTGACTACGGGGAAGGGGGATGGAGAGGGAAACTTTAGGAGTGATTAACTCTCAAACCATAAAGGTTTGAGAGATGATACTGGGGGAAATACATCTATTTTTAATAGGACTTTAATATATGTTTAGTAATACTTAAGTATTACTATCCCTTTAAGTCCCTGCAGTTGACATTGCTTATGTGGTCCCTGATACGTTCATGCAGGGTTCAACTTATTTTTCCAGCATATTGTACTTTACACTCTGTACAAGTAATGACATAAATTATGTACTTTGTTGCGCAATTTATGTACTGCTTAATGTCATAATGACATCCTGCTGACATTGATTGGAATTGTTTTAACAGGATATACCCACTGGCAACAATTACACCTCCTATTTCCACATCGGAACATACCTATTGTATATAACCAGGTTTTTGGTTTTTAACATACATGCTAGAGGAGAGACGATTAGCTAGAGTGGGTGCTTTTCTGGACACAAATCTACATCCTATAGAAAGGGTATTGTGTAACCCTTTATAAGCCATGAGGATCGGTAGGTGGCACTTCAGTATACCCTTTATTTGGTAAATTTCAGCACTAAAAGAAATGCTGAATGTTACCTGATCTGTCAAATCAGAGTCAAAACACTGGGCAGTTGGCACGCCAAGAAGATCCGCACTCGACTTCATCCTTGCTGTAGACCCAGCCCTTTAAGTCATCCATCTAGGATAACCTCTCTCCCTAAATCTCTTCTATAAATCTAAGCATTAGTGTTGAGCGAGCACCACGATGCTCGGGTGCTCTGACCGAGCACCCCCTGAGGCTCGAGTGCTCGGCCGAGCACCCGAGCCCCATTGGAATGAATGGGGCGACACCAGGCACCCCCTGCTCTGATGAGGGGAGGGTGCCTGGTCAATGCCCCCTTCATCTCCGCTATGCCCCCTTCATCTCCGAATGCCCCCTTCAGCTCCGCAATGTCCCCCTTCAGCTCCGCTATGCCCGTCTTCCACAATGTGCCCCTTCATCTCCGCTATGCCCCTCTTCCACAATGTGCCCCTTCATCTCCGCTATGCCCCTCTTCCACAATGTCCCCCTTCATCTCCTCTATGCCATAGAGGAGATGAAGGGGGACATTGTGGAAGAGGGGCATAGCGGAGATGAAGGGGCACATTGTGGAAGAGGGGCATAGCGGAGATGAAGGGGCACATTGTGGAAGACGGGCATAGCGGAGATGAAGGGGGACATTGTGGAAGAGGGGCATAGAGTCTATGCCCCTCTTCCACAATGTCCCCCTTCATCTCCGCAATGCCCCCTTCATCTCCGCAATGCCCCCGTACCTCCAGTCCCTGGTGGTCCAGCGGAGCTTCTTCGGATCTGTGCCTCTTCCGGCACAGATCCCCGCCACCCGAACATGTCGGGCGAGCACATGGCGGTACTCGACGAGTACCGCCATGTGCCGAGCAGAGCGATGCTCGAGCCGATCCGAGCATCGGCCGAGCACGCTCGCTCATCACTACTAAGCATGCTTCATCAAACAAAACATCAGATCAGCAATTGCGTTGTGCCCTCTGGTATACTTTTAACTGTATGCTGAGGGTGGCAGCTATCTGCATGAAGCAGAGAGTTGACAGCCACAGTTTATGTGCAGTCTTTTCTTCGTTATGTCCATGGAGGCGGACATGACAGTTCCCGGCAGTTTTTTCAAACAGAATCAGGCCGAATGCACGAGCATACTTCGCAATATTAAAGGGACACTAACGCCTAAAATTAAATTGGTTGAAATACCTTTAAATATCTTGTTCTTACAGCTAGAAGCCATATAAACTATTCATTTTTATGTTACATTGCTAAAATATAACAAGAAAACTTGCTTTATTAACCCTTTGAGTACCAGAGAGGCAGAGGCGTAACTAGAAGCCTCCGGGCCCTGGTGCAAGAAGCGCCATGGGCCCCCCCGGACCACATTCGCCCCCCCTCGACTATATTGGCCCTCTCCAAAATGCCCTTATCTCCTACCTCCCTGGAGTGGCAGGAGCCCGGAGAGGTGTGTCGATCTCCCGTGCGGTCCTCTTCAGTAATGCAGAGCGCTGGGAGATGATGTCATCTCCCAGCGCTCTGCATTACTACAGTGCCAGATGGAGATCGCGGGCGGCAGGCAGAGGGGTCGCAGGGGGCGGCCGGGCCCCCTGGAGCGACGGGCCTGGTCGCGGGTGCGACCCCTATAGTTATGCCAGTGCAGAGAGGTATCCAATACCTCTCTAGCACTGAAAGGGTTGATGTATGTGTAGACGGCCTATTTAGACACCAGCCGGTTAGTCTTGTATGTGATGTTTGTAATGAGAGATAACCGATAAGGCAATTAATATATTGGGATTAGGACTCCACACTCCTCTTGTATTTGAAAAGACCTGTATGTTATATCAACCCATTTACGGACAATCCAGCACTTCAGACTATTAATACACCTACCAGGATTGCCCAGTTAATAGGATTCTGGGAGCACTGTAAAAAGGCAACAATGAAAGCTCCCACACCACACATGTAAGAGTAGATTTTAGACCTCAGAACACAAGGGGGAGCTGCACTAAGGAGTGATAAAGAGGTGATAAAGTGGAGATTACTTCTCCAGTTCCTATATTATTCTGTGGAGCCTATTCACTAAGATTTTTCAAGTGGGAGAGATCTTAGTAAATCTTAGTAAATGGACCTAGAATATGCTGTTCATTTCTGGGCGCCCTTTCTGAAAAAGGACATTATGGAACTAGAGAAAGTGCAGAGGAGGACTACAAAACTAGTAAGGGGAATGGAAAGTTTTAGTTATGAAGAAAGGCTAGAAAAGTTAAACTTGTACACACTAGAGAAACGGCATCTTAGAGGGGATATGATAACACTATATAAATATGTTCAGGGCCCATACAAAGGGCTCTCCAAAGACCTGTTCATTAACGGAACAGTACACAGGACAAGGGGCCACCCGCTTAGACTTGAGGAAAGGAGATTTAATCTACAACAGCGGAAGGGATTCTTTACTGTAAGGACAATAAAGGTATGGAATTCACTGCCTGAGGAGGTGGTGCTATCGAATACATTGGATGCCTTTCAAAGGGGCCTGGATACTTATTTAAAAGAGCATAACATAGAGGGCTATGTACGTTAGTATTAGGATTAATATTTAGTTAGGGCTTGTAGATCCAAGGAGAAATCTGATTGTCATTTGGAATCAAGAGGGAATTCCCCCCCCCCCCCCATTCAAGGCAGAATTTGAAATTGCTATATTGTGGGTGTTTTTTGCCTTCTTTTGGATCAACAATGGTAAACAGGAATAGGAAAAGGGTTGAACTAGATGGACGCAAGTCTTTTTTTCAACCTAAATTACTATGTTACTATGACTCCACAGAAATACATAGGAACTGGAGAAATGATATCACTGGAGATGTCGTCTCCGCTTTATAGAAATAAGAATAAAAAATAGGAGGCGCTCCTAGTGTAAAATCTTCAAAGGATGCAAACACCCACCATCACGATAAGAAATCCACTCACAAAATAAGTGGCTGAATACAACACTTATATGTTGTTCAACAATGTAAGCACCGGGGATGATCATCACCGCCACCCTCTGCCAGCATCTAAAGGCTGCACTTAGGGTTGCCACTAGTGTTGAGCGAGCACCCCGATGCTCGGGTGTTCGGGTGCTCTGACCGAGCACCCCCGGAGGCTCGAGTGCTCGGCCGAGCACCCGAACCCCATTGAATTAAATGGGAGGACTCGAGCATTACACCAGGCACCCCCTGCTCTGATGAGGGGAGGGTGCCTGGTCAATGCCCCCCTTCATCTCCACAATGCCCCTCTTCCACAATGTCCCCCTTCCACAATGTCCCCCTTCCACAATGTCCCCCTTCATCTCCGCAATGCCCCCTTCATCTCCGCAATGCCCCCTTCATCTCCGCAATGTCCCCCTTCCACAATGTCCCCCTTCATCTCCGCAATGCCCCCTTCATCTCCGCAATGCCCCCCTTCCACAATGTCCCCCTTCATCTCCGCAATGTCCCCCTTCATCTCCGCAATGCCCCCTTCATCTCCGCAATGCCCCCCTTCCACAATGTCCCCCTTCCACAATGTCCCCCTTCATCTCCACAATGTCCCCCTTCATCTCCGCAATGCCCCCTTCATCTCCGCAATGCCCCCTACCTCCAGTCCCTGGTGGTCCAGCGGAGCGTCTGTAAGATCTGTGCCTCCTTCGGCACAGATCCCTGCCACCCGAACATGGCGGGCGAGCACATGGCGGTACTCGTACGAGTACCGCCATGTGCCGAGCAGAGCGATGCTCGAGCCGATCCGAGCATCGGCCGAGCATGCTCGCTCAACACTAGTTGCCACCTTTTCTTAAAAAAAATACCGGCCATAGCATTCCCTCCATAGACTAAACATTGCACAGGAGCCAATTTTTTACTGGCCTGCCAGTAAAATACCGGCTGGGTGGCATCCCTAGCTGCACTGCTCTTCAAGGCAATCGTCCACGGATGGAGAAGCAAATATATGCAGAGAGAACAAAAACAACAGAGAGGCGCCAATAGTGTGTCACCCAAAAAACACTCAAATAGTAATTTACACTATGTTATATCAACTCACATTAGCAAGTAGTTGATCATCGAGCATATGCCCGCTACTAACACAGATAGCATGCAGGGTACTTTACCCGTCCCTGCTTAGGTACAGATGATATTCCCCATATATATTCCTGAGGATCTTCGGTTTTTATCCAATCCAATTGATATCCAAAGAATAAAAAACAATAAAAATAAAATAAAAAACACATATAGAAAGTAGCCATTCCAATTCAATACAAAAATAGGTTTATTTAAAAACAATAAAGGAAGAGTGGCATTAAAGGCACATGGTACAAATTGCTTTATCAGCGTACAAATTGCTTTATCATCCAATATGGCCTCTAACAAGCAATAGAAAAAGAAAAAACTCTGCGTTATCACCTCTTTATCACTCTTTAACCCCTTAAGGACCAGCGGTCCCGGGGTGTGCGGTCCTTTAAGGACCAGATAGGAAACTTTGACGTGACGTCCTGCGTGACTGATCACATGGGGCGGCACACCGAACGGGGGACTGAAAGAGATCACTCCAGTCTTGAAGCGATCAACTTCAGTCCCCGGTATTACTCACCGCGCTCCTGAGTAAAAGTACGTGACGTGCCAGGACCGTCACTGGTCCTTAAAGGGATAGTAATACTTAAAATGTAAAAAAAAATATGTTGTAGGGTTTATCCCCCTGAGTAAAACAAGAGTACTCCAACTGCTGAAAGATGTTTCATTCAAAAGTTATTAATTTTCAAAGTTGAATCTTTTAGGTGCAATATCACAGTGGCCTGAAATTGTACAGTGGAGCTATTGCTACACCATGCTATGGAGATTTATGGTCCTGGGACCAGAGCTGTCCATAGGATCATGTAGCAATAGCGCCACTGTACAATTTCAGGCCACTGTGATATTGCACCTAAAAAATTCAACTTTGAAAATTAATAACTTTTGAATTAAACACCTTTCAGCAGTGGGAGTACTCTTGTTTTACTCAGGGGGATAAACCCTACAACATATTTTTTTTTACATTTTAAGTATTACTATCCCTTTAAGTGCCGGACCAGCGTGACGGTCCTGCCACGTCAATGGTCCTTAAGGGGTTAAGCACGTTTTACAAATACTAGCATGCAATGCATTGCACAGCTTCCTGTTTGCCATGTTCTGTGAGCTGAATTTGGGGTCCTGTGGTCCTGCTAGACATAAAAGCAAATATATAAAATATTGGTGGACATCCAAATATTCATCACCATTAACCCTTTACTCTGCGGCATTATGCCTGCATATCACTATTATATTAAAGACTAGTTGAAGAGCACGTTACATGGACCACAGTGTCACTGGCAGCCAGTCGCAAGGCAGTCATACGCAGTAGAGACTGCACACGCAGCGGCTGATACAGTGCCAGTTGGTCGCAGTGCAGTCTTGCTCAGTAGATACTGCCCCTGTTGCGGCTGATGCAGAGCTGGACACTCCTTCGGAGCGCCCCTCTCTGTATCAGCCTTGTCACTGGCAGTCTCCACTGCATATGACTTCAGCACGCGCAGCAGTCTCTACTGCATATGACTACGTCATTACACACATTTTAGCAAATTATTATATAGGATGAAGATTTAGTCACATCATATGGCCATAGAATGCTAAGCTTGCCACCAACGCCAAGGTACCTCATTTTTGGCAAGTGCCTAACCTTAATTTGCTTTGTATATAATGCCTTTCAGAGACTCTCTCTCCATCAATGAGTAAAGCTGACAAAGACTCAGCTCTCAGGATAAAGTAAATTAAGGGTAGTAAATGCCTATAGTAGGAGAGTTTCAGCTCATAAGACAAAGCATATTAAGGTTAGGTACTTGCCAAGAATGAGTTACCTTGGTGTTGGTGGCAAGCTTAGCATTCAATGGCCATATGATGTGACTAAATCCTCATCCTATGTAATAATTCGCTAAAATGTGTGTAACGCCACAGTCATGCGCAGTAGAGACTGCCTGCACTGCGGCTGATACAGAGCCGGATGCTCCGCTCCACTAGTCTTTAATATAGTAGTGATATGTAGGCACAATGCCACAGAGTAAAGGGTTAATAGTGATGAATATTTGGATGTGCACCAATATTTTGTGTATTTGCTTTTAGTTATTTTGGTCAAAAATTGGTTGCACTCCAGCAATTTTAAATGTGTTTTTTTCTTTGGGTGTGCTTGCCGAAACCAGGACTGGTCCTGCTGGACATGGCATCAAGGACTGATACAAAATGTTATCTCTTGAACAAAGGAGAAAGAGAAAATGTATAAGGGTCATTAGTCTTTTCTGCCCTTGGTACTGTAAGCGATGCATTATTGGTAGCGAGTGTTAATTCTTTTTGAAATAAAAAGCCTAAGAGATAAGAAAAAAAAAGAAGTGCTCTTACTAACGAGCAGCTTGAATTTAAAAAAGCAAATTTTATTGGGGGAATTCCATGTTCTGCATGAAATCCATCCTCTGTTGTTTACCATGTTCAAAGTCAGTCTCAACTAATGATAGCCATGCATCCCCCCACCCCCCCCGATAACAAGATGCTCAGAAATAACTCCCCTGTTTATACAGATATCAATGTTCCTGGATCAAATACTAGCACAGATTTTCCCCCAAAGTGTTCCTTTCATATTTTGTTCTGACAATATATTGAACAATGTGGCAGGTGGGTGTGGAGGAGGAAGAGCAAACAGTTTGGAAGGGGGTGTAAAGTATGGAATAATCACACGCAAATAAGTAAGGAAGGGAGAATTGGGTACAGGAGGCTCATCCAAGCAAACACTGTTCAGTCTGATGATCTGATGATATCGTATTGGCAAACTGCAGGCGTAGCTTACAAAATATTCCATTGTTAGTTACATGGGAAATACATTTGTTAACCCTTTGGATTACAGAGAGGTCACTAAAGCCTTACTTTGCAATGCTTTGGCTCTCTAGCACCCAAAGGGTTAAACAGAAACACACACACATTTAATTTGACGTTAGACAAGAACCAATTGGCCCGTTCAGTCTGTCCGTTTCCCTTGCTAATTAGATCAGACGTCTAATTATAGCCATAAGTCTATCCCAACAGTTAGTGTATTTGTGCACTGTTTTAGCCACAACCACTTCTTCAGGGAGACTGTTCCATGTATCTATCACCTTTTTCCATAGGTTTTTTGTCTTATGTTTTCCACTCTCCAATTTTTGGGCATAACGTCTTGCAATATTATTCTGTTTATTCAGAAATATAAGGCCCTCCTGGACCATATAAACTCCTTTAAAGGGATATTAATGTTTCACAAAAAAATCAGCTCCAATTAATCTTCATAGTATTTGGGCCATGGAGAGTGTTATTTCAAAACTGTCAGAGTTGTAGTTCAAGAGTAATTGAATGATAAAGGATCCCCTCCTGCCCCTTTTACTGCTCACCTCAGAGCAGCAAGACTGTCCGGATGGATCACATAGAGGGACAATCTTCAATGAGTATAAGGAAAAACCTGAAAAACCTGTCAAGGGGGGCGGGTTTTTCTTATGACCACAGTAAGAAGATTGTCCCTTGCTGTGACTAGGGTTGCCACCTTTTTTTCAAAAAAATACCGGCCATGGCATTCCCTCCATAGACTTAACATTGGACAGGAGCCAATTTTTTACCGGCCTGCCGGTAAAATACCGGCTGGGTGGCAACCCTAGCTGTGACCTGTCCGGTCAAGAGACCAGATTCCACATCTGAGGGGAGCAGGCTTACACTAGGTAAAAGGGGAGGGAGAGGAATACTTTATCATTCAATTACTCTTTTACTACAACTCTGACAGAATTGATATAACACTCTCCATGGCCCAAATACTATGAAAATTAATCAAAGCTGCTTTTTTGTGAAACATTAGTATCCTTTTAATTTGTTTGAAGGTTTCAATCTTATATTTGAAAACTTCTGCCAGATAATCAGTAGGAAAGTCTACCTTTGCTCTCTATGAGACTTTCAGAGAAAAAGGATTTGCCAGTAGGCAGAGCTATACTGGCAACACCCACATTTTTAATTCTTAAAGGAGCAGTAAAAAAAACATATTTTATAGAGCATTTCCTGCTGAATAAAACAAGGTAATTCCCATCACTGTCAGGTGTTTTATTCAAAATTGATAGCAGTTTAAATAATCAGGAAGTGAATTTGCTGTGTTTACTTCCTGATAGTTCTAACTGACAGGAAGTGAATTTGCTGTGTTTACTTCCTGATAGTTCTAACTGACAGGAAGTGAATTTGCTGTGTTTACTTCCTGAGAGTTCTAACTGACAGAGAACTATGGAGAACTGTATGTCTCTGACTTTTCTGACTTTCCTCTCCATTAGAATCTAACAGGAAAAACTAATTAGAATTCGACCACTAGAGGGCACTGCTAATGTAAAAAAAAAAAACATGGGTTTAAACTGTAATAACTCTGGAAATATAAATCTCTCGGCAGTGGGAGTACCCTTATTTTACTCAATAGGAAAATCTCTACAATATATATTTTTTTCATAAAAAAAGTTTACTGCTCCTTTAAGGGCCAGAGCTTAGCAGCACTAGACTGCCTTGCCAAGGGTAATCTGGAATGCAAATCTTGCCCCTGATGCTGCGGTTCTGTCATTCATATGGAAAAAGCCCTAAGACTCACAGTGCAATTATATGTACTTGATCACAGTAACACAACATGCTTTGAGAGGCTCAACATTTGTAAGATATTTCTGTAAAATAATTAGGAGACTTTGGTGATCTTGAGTGACAGTAATTGGCTAGCCATACATATTAATCCTAACTCCCACTGACTAATGAATGCTAATCATAATTTTAATATATTTAAAAATATTCAAATCAGAAGTTAATTATGATATTAAGAATTCACCTAATATCCTCATTATGGATTATTTTGGCCTTTGTATTTTTACAAATTAAATTTAGATTTTAGAGTGTTCTGGAAAAATAATAAGCATGAATTCAGAGCCTTGGATGCTAGTGACACGAACAAGGACTAAGGATAGTCAAATAAAAACGCCACACGACTGCTATTTGGGTATGAACAAATGGATTATTAATTCCCAAAACTATATAACATTTTACATATCAATGTATACCCATTGTTTTCATACCAGTTCTCATGTATACATTCTACTGACAAACCCATAACCAACATATAAACTCTTCCTGCATGGCCAATTAACAGGGCTCATGATTAACACTTGTCTTGAACACAACTCACTTCCAACCGATTAAACCAATTACCCCAGTTGGGCCATCCCACACTCGGCTCCAGCAGGTAACGACCTCCTGCCACATTTAAAGTCTGAGGCAACTTACTCCAGTGTTTCTTCCCTAAGGAACCATCATCATTTCTTTTCTCATATATAAACTTAACTATCCCAATAACAGGCAAGTATCACACCGCTATACAGGCCAATGCCTAACCCCTTAAGGACTGGCCATATCCCCCCCAAACCAAGGCAACCACCTGTTCAACACCCTCCAGCAACCCCAAGTTGAAAAAATCAAGCCCCAGGTCATTGGGATGAACACCGCCATCCCTGAACAACTGCAAAGACTCGCTCTCAAATACCCTCTGGCGCACAGCCACATCCCCAAGCTGCAAAACATATCATGTAACCCGCCTATTCAGCTTGATCCTGTACTTTTCTAGGGCTCTTGAATCCCTTGTTGCGCCCAAACCCTCCCGGCCACCATCTCTGACCACACCAACACCAGGTCCGGGAAGAGCGCAAGCAAGTAGTACAAATCCCTTTTAATCCATTCCCCCAGACTCCTTACCGGAAAGGTCCCTAAGTTATTGCCCCCTAAACGGATAACTAAAATCCAAGGCGCCCCACTATGACACCTAGCAAACTGTACCACATCCTGAAGTAGCTGCATCCATCTCATCCCCCGGCAGCCAAACCACAATACCTCCACCATCCTTGAGTCCAAGCCGAGCTGAAGGCCATTCCTACGAAGCGATGCTCTCCTCCTTGCCCAATAAATGTAGGACTGCCCGATCATCAAAACCTTCCATGGAGGGACACATAAAAAACAAACAACATGAGCCCCCAAACCCTGACCCACCAACCATGCAAGTTAAGTAGTTTTTTTTTTGTTTGTGTTTTTTAGAGAGAGTAATATATATATAACACCCACAGAAGGCTATAATCTTCCACCACGAATGTATAATTTTTTTTTTTTTTTTTTTTTTTTACATAGCACAGTATCAAGTTATCATCAGGCAGACACATTCCACATGTCACACAAATATTCCTCTCCGGCTGCACATATAGCCGGAACCTGACAGATTCCCATCTCCCAATGCGCTGAACCACATCCTCTAGCAAACCCAGCCTGGGTGTCTCAGTGGCCACCCCTATCCGAAAGGAGTGCCCCCTAAACTCCACCTCCGGCACGCCAAGACGCATCAAGCAAGTACGAAATACTGACACAAACTGATACCACGTCAACGGCAAACTGGTGGCATGAATCAGGAGGGGGCCGCACACGGGGGACGCACCTCCAAAAACTCGTGAACTAATGCAACCAGGGAGGAAGGAATCACAAAGTAATCCAAACCCCCCGACCCACAACATCAGTTTTTGACTGCCTAATATGAAAACTAACCTCCCCCTCAGTTAACACAACATCATCCCACATCCTCCCTGAGGTGACCTTGCTCCAGCTGACAAGTTCCCCTATCCACATTGTGCCAAAAAACGCCCAACTAAACGCCAAACCGAGCGTGTCCTTAAGTCCGAGTGGCATATCATAGGCAGAACCCCCCAGCAATTGGAGCAACAAAGACAGAGAAACCAGCCACCAAGCGTCCAGCATCGCAGAACCCTTGCGCTTCTCCAGCAGAGCCATGCGAACCCTGAAATCCTTAGTCACTTACCACCAACCGTTTCACTTAAACCCAAAGATCAAGACTGCCAACCGTCCAGAGATGGCTGAGGGCGACAATCCCTGATCCGCCCATGACCAAATCAGCCACAAAATACCCAACAGCCAACTGACCTCCTCGTGGAAACCACCAGCAACTCTGGAAAACTCCAAACATTCATTCCAGGCCCTCAAATAACACGCTCAAGTGACCGATGACACTGCATTCTGAATCCACTCAGCTACTCTGTCCTGCCAAGGTCCCAAAGGTAAGCCTGGCACTCCACTCTCTCCTCCTTCATCGTCGGCCAGGCCGTCCGGATGGTCTCCATCTGCAGGCAAGAAAGGGCATCAGCCACAACATTCAAAACCCCAGGCACATGCCGAGCCAGACAAGTTCAGTCAGAGACACACCAAAACTAGCCTCCGCAACAGCCACAATACCGGAGAGGAAGACGCAGACAGGTTGTTGACCAACCCCATGTTGTTGCAATGAAACACCACTTGTTTGTTCTGAAGCAATTCACCCCAGAGCTCTAGGGCCACCACGATTGGGAACAATTCCAGGAAGACCAGATTAAGGGTCAGCCCAGCAGCCACCGACCAGGCCGGCCAGCAAACCCGCACCAGTCAGTCCCCAGAATGGCCCCAAACCCTGCCATGTCTGCCTGCAGTCCCACCTCCGTATTTGACTCAACTGCCACATCTCCCGCCCATTGTACTCCGCCAAGAACATGTCCCACACCTCCAAATCATCCCGCACCTCTGACGACAGATGAATGAAGTGGTGAGACCGTATCACCACTGCTGTAAGAAGCGCTAAATGCCGACTGAAAACCCGGCCAATGAAATTCAATTTCCCCCCAAAAGATTGAGCCTGCTGCAGAGTAACCTTCCTAACAACCAGGAACACCCGGACTAAATCCCGAAGCTAGTCAGGCAGACGACACTCCATTGCCAACTAAACTAATGCCAGGAAACACAAACAGGTAACCGGGCCCACTGTCTTATCCAGCACAAGCGGGACGCTAAGAACGTCTGCCACCCACTGCAAGGTCCTTAACAGCCAAGCGCAGATCGCCTTACCATCTAGACCAACACACAGAAAATTGTCTAGGTAGTGAATGATGGAGGTAAAATCCACCTCCACCCTCACCACCCATTCGATAAATGTGCTGAAGGTTTCAAAATGCTCACAGGAGATAGAACACCCCATAGGAAGGGGCAAGCCCACATAATAAGAACCCTGATATAAACAGCCCAGGAAGAAGGATGGACAGGGAGGAGCCGAAAAGCGGATTCCACGTCCGCCTTAGCCAACACAACATGCCCAAGACACCAATCACACAGCCTTATTGAAAGAGACACCCAACAAGCCTCTGGATCAAGCTCATCATTTACCGAATCCCCGAAGGGAAACGACAAATGATGTATCATCCTTCTTTGGAACGACTCCCAAAGGAGAAACAGAGGGGCCGAAAACGGTCCGGCCGTATGGCCCAATGCCACCTCCCTGTCCAGCTTCCCCTGCACCACCGCTGGGAAGTCCAATGCAGAACTCAAATATCCAGACACCTGGCCCCCTTCCCTACCCTGAAAAAGGATGAAAAACCCCTTAGAAAAACCCTCCTCAATTAACGCTACCGCCTCGTGATTAGGGTTCTGACCGAGCCAGGGGCGCATTCTGTCTATGCGCACCGGGGTCACCGCCTTTTTCTCCCATGTCATGCTCGGACCAACGTTTGAAACATTTGGATAAGATGTGAGACCCCCACAGTGTGAGCACTCGTGTCGAAAACGACATGACTGTCCAAACTTGCCGGTGCACAGCTGCTGACACAGCGGGGAGCCCCAACCCCCTGGCGCCCACCTGAAACGACACCAAGCCGCCCTGAAACAAAGCAGGATGTCATGATCACCAGCCACAAACCTATATCCATCTGGTCCCATGCCATGCAAGAGCACGCAGCCATACGCTGACGAAACTGTTCATTGTAACTCCACCAGGACAGACCGCCATACGTGGGACAAGCGCTCCATATAGTGTCCTGATAGCAAAACACTTTTGTGGAAAACGTTACCCCATGACACTAGCCAGAATGGAAAATACCCTAGTCCAATTAATGAAAATCTTAGGGATTTGTTGGTATCGACGATGCTCTTTGTCCTCCTTCACATCTCTTTTGAGAGGCGCATCTTCCAAAAGAAGCAATGAGTATATTTCAATATACTAATTCTTCCAAATTTTTTCCAGCACCTCTGCCTTGAGATGTGCACCTAATGGCCCTGACCAGCAAAGGTACTACGTCCCGCAAGACACCTCCCCCACCCCCACTGGAACTGGAGAATCCGCTGCCAACCCCTGACCCACCACCCCCTTAGAGCTGCCTCTACAAGTTAGATGCCCAAGACCCCAGAGCCCCATCCCTCCAACCCCCTGGTGTACCACCAGTCTGATGGATTGCACTGATTAACTTCTGTAAAACCTCCCAACATCTCCCTCATTAGCCCCCCCAACCCCCCAGACTGTGCGTTAACAGTACCTCCTGAGCCAGGCCTCAGCTCAGCAGGAGTACGTGCAGCATCTATATGGACTTCGGAGAGTGTTATTTCAATTCTGTCAGAGTTGTAGTTCAAGAGTAATTGAATATCCCCCTCCCGCCCCTTTTACTGATGTAACACTGCTCAGCCAGAGCAGAAGGGAGGTGCCCAGATAGATTGCAGAGAGGGACAATCTTCAATTAAGATAAGGGAAAAACCTGAAAAACTTGTCACGGGGGTCAGGGCTTGCATTGTTCTCATAGGAAGAAGATTGTCCCCTGCTGTTATCTGTCTGGTCTATGGACTGGATTCCACATCTGAGAAGAGATGGCTTACATTAGGTAAAAGGGGCGGGAGGGGGAAACTTTGCTTGTGAATATCTCTCAAACCATAAAGGTTTGAGAGATAAGACTTATATCGTTCTTCATGTTTTTTTAATGCCTACAAAATAAAATAAAGATAAAATGAAGTATTACTATCCCTTTGACTGTATATTTTCTGGTCTTTTGGCTAACAAATATACAACCTTGAATTCAGGTGAAAGTTCCACTTTAAAATTTCCATAATCAATCAGCAGTAGATGGGAAAACAAGAAACTTCTTAAAACATTTAACCCTTTGAGTGCCAGAGTGGTAAGGAACGCAATGATTTGCAATGCGTTCCGTACCACTCTGGCACTCAAAGGGTTAAGCTATTTAACAGGATAGCCAGCCACAAATCATATTTTAAGGCACCGTGCTGCAGTATGTTCCAAATTTAACATTCTGTACATCTTGTACCGTTGTTGCAGAACACTTTTTAATTTCTAAGAAAAAAGGGTTAATTAACTGGCATTTTGCTAGAATTCAATATACCATGAAAATGTAGAGGAAGTGATCACGTTACAGCGATTTAATGCAGTGATTTGTGAAATGTAGATCCAAATGGTAGTGTGCATTTTACATTACGTTTCCTGTCCTATCCAGATGTTGCAATGGCATGTGTCCAGCTGATAGTTCTGTGCCCATAGAACTCTACAACTTGTTTGCCGTTAGTTCCTGCCAAGTGAGATCTTTGTTGTACAGTGAGTGAAACTTGTTCAACAGTAAATGTTTTGCCTGCTTGTCTGTCAATAATTACATTGTGTGCCTGAAATCCTTGTGCACAGCTGCCCTACGGTTTAGGAGTGAAATCATATATTCTTTTGACCTCCCCCCAGCAAGGGAGACTAGCAAGAAATTGTCTCTTTGGCAGTGAATTACATTTATTTGGCTGTATGTATAAAGTGGAATTCTAGGGTAAACTTCACCATGGCATATCTAAATGGAAGTTTTTACCACTTCAATACTATAGAGATCTGGAGCTGTTGGATAATGATAATTATGATAATGATAATTCATTACCCCTATTTTTATAAGACAGTAGAGGAAGGTCAGGTAGGTTTACAGATCTAGAAAGTTAAAGGTCTTTTCCTGAACCGTATCACATGCTGCTTGCACTGATTACAGAGAATCTTACATATACGGGAAATTTGTGTTCTGGAGTCTGCAGAGGGGACTTCTGTGGGGCCACTGGGGGTTGAAAAAGGATAAGATTCATGTCAAAAAGAGGCATGAAGTAGGAAAAACAGGGTGGGAAGGAGGAGACGTGGGTAGGAAGTCGGCGGAACAGGGTTGGAAGCAGGAGACTTGGGTAGGAAGTGGAAGGAGCAGGTTGTGAAGGAGGAGACGTGGGTGGGAAGTGGGAGGAGCTGGCTGGGAAGGAGGATAAGTGGGTGGGTAAGTGGGAGGAACAGGGTGGGAAGTGGGAGGAACTGCATGGGGAAAGAGGGTAGGTGGGAAGAACTGGGTGGGAAAGAGGAGACGTGGGTGGGAAGTGAGAGGAACAGGGTGGGAAGGAGAAGTGGGAGGGAAGTAGGAGGAACAGGGTGTGAAGGAGGTGACATGGGTGGGAAGTAGGAGGAACAGGGTGGGAAGCAGGAGACCGGAAGGAGGAGAAGTGGGTGGGAAGTGGGAGGAACAGGGTGGGAAGGAGGAGAAGTGGGTGGGAAGTAGGAGGAACAGGGTGTGAAGGAGCTGAAGTGGGTGGGAAGTAGGAGGAACAGGGAATTAACACTAATGACTTGGGTTCATTTGTAAAAGCTTTCGGGAACATCTGCACTTTCGTTAGCCATTCTTTATTTAAGAGTATGACACAGCTCAGCAATGCAGTGCCCTCTTCCCAAAGCAATGGAAGTGTTACGTCTCAATGAGTGGGGAGAATAATATGGGGCTAAGACAGGAAGTGCCTGCACGGCATGCCTTTTTAAGCATTGTCTATATATCTAAATATAAATAACCCAAAAACAAGTTTTGTAAATAAAGAAAATGGCAAATACAACATAACTGTGATTTTGAAAGCTCTTTCATGATCCCCAAAGTTGTTTTTAGGTGACAAATAGTGATGAGCGAGCACCCCAATGCTCGGATGTTCGGGTGCTCTGACCGAGCACCCCCTGAGGCTCGAGTGCTCGGCCGAGCATCCGAGCCCCATTGAAGTCAATGGGAGGACTCGAGCATTACACCAGGCACCCCCTGCTCTGATGAGGGGAGGGTGCCTGGTCCATAGGAAAAGGGCAGAAAAAGATGGAAACACTACAGAAATGGTTCAGGGACAGCATAGGGAGGATGTCTGGATGCACCTTGGACTCCAACATCGCTGCTGGGAACGATCTTTCGCCCGTAGTACGCCATTTTTACAGACTGACCATAAAACACACAAAAAGGAAAATAAAAACGACTTTAGGCGAAAAATTGTTACCAAACAGTATTTGCTGTATATTTACTTGTATATCATCTGCAAATTCTCCCAAAAATTTCCTTGATTTTCAGAACTGAGGCCATGATTAAGAGGGAAACGTGCGCAGAGGCAAATTATCCCAAAAATTTCCTTGATTTTCAGAACTGAGGCCATGATTAAGAGGGAAACGTGCGCAGAGGCAAATTCTCCCAAAAATTTCCTTGATTTTCAGAACTGAGGCCATGATTAAGAGGGAAACGTGCGCAGAGGCAAATTCTCCCAAAAATTTCCTTGATTTTCAGAACTGAGGCCATGATTAAGATGGAAACGTGCGCTGAGCTGACCATCTAAAACATTATGGGTGAGGGTCTGCTGCAGAGCTGACCATCCTAAACATTATATGCGAAGGCCCGCTAGTGAGCTGACGCTATAAAACATTATATGAGAGGGCCCGCTAGAGAGCTGACCCAATAAAACATTATATGAGAAGGCCCGCTGGTGAGCTGACCTATATAAAAATTGTCAAACAGGGCCCGCTGGTGAGCTGGCCCTATATAAAAATTATATCACAGGGCCCGCTGGTGAGCTGGCCCTATATAAAAATTATATCCCAGGGCACGCTGGTGAGCTGGCCCTATATAAAAATTATATCCCAGGGCATATGGAAGAGGAGGAGGAGGATGAGAAGATTAAGAGTCAACCATATACCCGTGTTTTGGGTGGAAGGGGTGAATGGGAATACAGAGTATTTCCATCATTGTAAATAACATATATAAAGTGAGTTTATGTTCCCCCGGGGCTTTCCTCCAGTGGAGTGGAGAAGTCAGGGGAAATCCAGGCCTTGTTCATTTTTATAAGTGTCAACCTATCAGCATTGTCGGTGGAAAGGCGGATACGCTTATCTGTTATGATGCCACCAGCAGCACTAAATACCCGCTCAGACAGAACGCTGGCGGCAGGGCAGGCCAGCACCTCCAAGGCGTAGAGTGCCAGTTCATACCACGTGTCCAGCTTGGACACCCAGTAGTTGTAAGGCACAGAGGGATCATTGAGGACGCTGACACGGTCTGCTACGTACTCCTTCACCATCTTCCAAAACTTTTCCCTCCTTGTGACACTAGGCTGCGCATCAGGGTGAGGGTGCTGGCGGGGTGTCATGAAGGTGTCCCACGCCTTGGAGAGTGTTGCCCTGCCTTTCTCGGAACTGCTGTGTGCTCCCCTTTTCTCCCCTTCTCGGTTGGCCAAGGTAGCACGTACTCTGCCGCCAGCGTTGTCAGATGGAAAATTTTGGAGCAATTTTTCGACAAGAACCTTCTGGTATTGCAACATTTTGCTTGTCCTCTCCACCGGAGGAATGAGAGATGAGAAATTCTCTTTGTAGCGGGGGTCCAGAAGGGTGAACACCCAGTAATCCGTGTTGTCTAAAATGCGTACAACGCGTGGGTCACGGGAAAGGCAGCCTAACATAAAGTCAGCCATGTGTGCCAGAGTACCAACAGTCAAGATTTCGCTGTCCTCACCAGGAGGATGACTCTCAATCTCCTCATCCTCTTCCTCCTCTTCTGCCCACCCACGCTGAAGAGATGGAACTAAAGTTCCATGGCTACCCTCTGTAGCGGAGGCAACCGTGTCTTCCTCCTCCTCCTCCTCCTCCTCCTCCGCCTCCTCCAATTGTCGCTGAGAAGACGAAGTGAGGGTGCTCTGGCTATCACCTTGTGTAAGCTCTTCCTCCCCCATTTCCACCTCTTCCACATGCAAAGCGTCGGTTTTAATTGTGAGCAGCGAGCGTTTCAGTAGACACAGAAGTGGGATGGTTACACTGATAATAGCGTTATCGCCGCTCACCATCTGTGTCGATTCCTCAAAATTGCGTAAAACCTCACAGAGGTCTGACATCCATTCCCACTCCTCACTTCTGATTACAGGAAGTTGAACGGAGAGGCGACGACCGTGTAACAGCTGGTACTCCACTACTGCCCTCTGCTGCTCACAAAGCCGGGCCAACATGTGGAAGGTGGAGTTCCAGCGCGTGCTCACGTCACACAGCAGCCGGTGAGCTGGCAATTGTAAGCGCTGCTGCAGCTTCAACAGGCCGGCTGAAGCTGTTGATGACTTACGGAAATGTGCACACACGCGGCGCACCTTGGTCAAGAGATCATGCACATTGGGGTAGGTTTTTAGAAATCGCTGCACCACTAAATTAAATACATGCGCTAGGCATGGTACGTGTGTGAGCTTGCCGAGCTCCAAAGCCGCCACCAAGTTACGCCCATTATCACACACAACCATGCCTGCTTGCAGGTTGAGTGGCGAGAGCCACTGCTCGGTCTGGTGACTAATCCCCTGCAACAGCTCTGAGGCCGTGTGCTGTTTGTCCCCAAGGCAGATCAGCTTCAGCACGGCCTGTTGACGCTTCCCCACTGCAGTGCTACACTGCTTCCAGCTACTGGCTGATGGGGGAGTGGCGGTGTGTGTAGAGAATTCGGAGGTGGAAACGGAGGAGGAGGAGCCAATAACGTAGGTGCTGGTGGAAACCCTGATGGAGGTAGGGCCCGCAATCCTCGGCGTGGGTAGCACCCGTGCCATCCCAGGGTCCGAGTCGCTCCCAGCCTCCACGACATTCACCCAGTGTGCCGTCAGGGAAATGTAGCGTCCCTGGCCACAAGCACTTGTCCATGTGTCAGTCGTTAAGTGGACCTTCCCAGTAACTGCGTTGGTCAGGGCACGGGTGATGTTACGGGACACATGGTGGTGTAATGCGGGTATGGCACACCGGGAAAAGTAGTGGCGGCTGGGGACCGCGTACCGAGGGACAGCTGCTGCCATCAGGCTGCGGAAGGACTCAGTGTCCACAAGCCTAAATGGCAGCATTTCGATGGCCAGTAATTTGGAAAGGTGTGAGGTTAGTGCTATGGCCTGTGGGTTGGTGGCTGGGTACTTTCTCTTGCGCTCAAATGCCTGGGGTAACGACATTTGGACGCTGTGCTGGGACAGGGAAGTGGATGTGGTCGCTGATGGTGCTTCAGATGCTACAGGTGCAGGGCGGGAGGTATGCGGGCCTGCGCCTTCGACAGGCGATTGGCCGGCACCGAAAACAGGGGAAGAGGAGGCAGTGGTGTGGCCTGCAGACACAGATGGGCGATCCAGGCGTTCCTCCCACTTACTACGGTGCTTGGATGCCATGTGTCGGATCATGCTGGTGGTGGTGAGGTTTCTAGTGTTCATGCCTCGGCTCATTCTGGTGTGGCACAGGTTGCAAACTACAATTCTTTTGTCGTCCGCACTTTCCTTAAAAAAACGCCATACCGCGGAACACCTACCCCTTGGCAAGGTAGATTTACGCAAGGGGGTGCTCCGTGGAACATTTGCGGGCCGGTTTGGTGCGGTCCGCCTTCTTTCTGTAGCCACACCACTGCCTCTTCCAGCCTGTTGCGGTGCTGCAGATGACTCACCCTCAGGACTGCTGTCATCGCTCGGCTCTACACCTTCCCAGGTGGGGTCAGTCACCTCATCGTCCACCAAGTCCTCCTCCACTTCCTCACTCTGATCATCCTCCTCAAGTCTTGATCCCACCACATACTCAGTCATTGACAACTGTATAACATTCTCCTCAACAAGGTCTTGAGACGGAAATAGTGGTTGATTTAATGGCAACTGTGTCTCATCATCATCCACTACTTCCTTTGACCTTAAATGCCGTTCACATCTGTCATCTTCTTGAGATTGGGTAGCCTCTAGAGGTTGTGAATCAGGGCACAAGATGTCATGTTCCTCTGCAAGCGTGCTTGGAGAGAGGGTCAAATGAAGGATTGGTGATGAGACGAGCTCCTCACTATATCCCAGTGTGGGATCACTTCTTTGACCAGACCGTGTATGGTGGGAGGAAGGATGATCAGAGTGAGGATTATGTTGACCAGACTCTTGGCTACTGAGAGTGGACTTGGTGGAAGACAGGGTGGTGCTTAACCGACTGGAAGCAGTATCAGCTGTCATCCAACCGACCACCTGTTCGCAGTGGTCGGACCTCGAGAGTGATGTCCTGCGACGCCCTGTAAAATTACACATGAAGCTAGGTATGGTGGATGTCTTTCTTTCTTGTGCTCTGGCACCAGGCACAGTTTCTCCGCGTCCTGACCCGCGCCCTGAACTTTCAGGATCACGTCCACTTCCCCGTCCCTTTTTACCCGCCTTCTTCATCTTACACAGAATATGTGACTTTAATATTTGAGTTTGAAAACTTAACAGTATTTCTTATTATTCTGCAACTGTACAGAGTACACAGAATAGGCTGTTAAACGGCGGTGAAACACACTGAATGGAATATGTGACTTTAATATTTGAGTTTGAAAACTTAACAGTATTTCTTATTATTCTGCAACTGTACAGAGTACACAGAATAGGCTGTTAAACGGCGGTGAAACACACTGAATGGAATATGTGACTTTAATATTTGAGTTTGAAAACTTAACAGTATTTCTTATTATTCTGCAACTGTACAGAGTACACAGAATAGGCTGTTAAACAGCGGTGAAACACACTGAATGGAATATGTGACTTTAATATTTGAGTTTGAAAACTTAACAGTATTTCTTATTATTCTGCAACTCTGCAGAGTACACAGAATAGGCTGTTAAACGGCGGTGAAACACACTGAATGGAATATGTGACTTTAATATTTGAGTTTGAAAACTTAACAGTATTTCTTATTATTCTGCAACTCTGCAGAGTACACAGAATAGGCTGTTAAACGGCGGTGAAACACACTGAATGGAATATGTGACTTTAATATTTGAGTTTGAAAACTTAACAGTATTTCTTATTATTCTGCAACTGTACAGAGTACACAGAATAGGCTGTTAAACGGCGGTGAAACACACTGAATGGAATATGTGACTTTAATATTTGAGTTTGAAAACTTAACAGTATTTCTTATTATTCTGCAACTCTGCAGAGTACACAGAATAGGCTGTTAAACGGCGGTGAAACACACTGAATGGAATATGTGACTTTAATATTTGAGTTTGAAAACTTAACAGTATTTCTTATTATTCTGCAACTGTACAGAGTACACAGAATAGGCTGCTAAACGGCGGTGAAACACACTGAATGGAATATGTGACTTTGATATTTGAGTTTGAAAACTTAACAGTATTTCTTACTATTCTGCAACTCTGCAGAGTACACAGAATAGGCTGCTAAACGGCGGTGATACACACTGAATGGAAGATGTGACTTTAATATTTGAGTTTGAAAACTTAACAGTATTTCTTATTATTCTGCAACTGTACAGAGTACACAGAATAGGCTGCTAAACGGCGGTGAAACACACTGAATGGAATATGTGACTTTAATATTTGAGTTTGAAAACTTAACAGTATTTCTTATTATTCTGCAACTGTACAGAGTACACAGAATAGGCTGTTAAACGGCGGTGAAACACACTGAATGGAATATGTGACTTTAATATTTGAGTTTGAAAACTTAACAGTATTTCTTATTATTCTGCAACTCTGCAGAGTACACAGAAAAGGCTGCTAAACTGCGGTGAAACACACTGAATGGAATATGTGACTTTGATATTTTAGTTTGAAGACTTAACAGTATTTCTTCCTATTCTGCAACTCTGCACAGTACACAGAATAGGCTGCTAAACTGCGGCGAAGCACACTGAATGGAATATGTGACTTTGATATTTTAGTTTGAAGACTTAACAGTATTTCTTCCTATTCTGCAACTCTGCACAGTACACAGAATAGGCTGCTAAACTGCGGCGAAGCACACTGAATGGAATATGTGACTTTGATATTTTAGTTTGAAGACTTAACAGTATTTCTTCCTATTCTGCAACTCTGCACAGTACACAGAATGTGCTGCTAAACTGCGGCGAAGCACACTGAATGGAATATGTGACTTTGATATTTTAGTTTGAAGACTTAACAGTATTTCTTCCTATTCTGCAACTCTGCACAGTACTCAGAATGTGCTGCTAAACTGCGGCGACGCACACTGAATGGAATACGTGACTTTGATATTTTAGTTTGAAGACTTAACAGAATGTGCTCTAATCTGCAACTTTGCACACTAAACAGAATGTGCTCTAATCTGCAACTTTGCACACTAAACAGAATGTGCTCTAATCTGCAACTGTGCACACTAAACAGAATGTGCTCTAATCTGCAACTTTTCACACTAAACAGAATATTTTTTTTTTTTTTTTTTTGGTTTTTTTCCCCCCACACAAAATAACCTGCTGCCCCCACACACAGTAGTCCTAAAAAGGACTTTTGGTTCTTTTTTGTCACAATTTTTTTTTTTCCTCCCTACACTGCCTTTCCCTTCCTATCCTCAGCTCTCCCTGGCTCAGACTGAGCCGAACTCGATGGTCAGGTGCTATACAGCACCTGACCACGGATTCTGGACAGCCAATCAGTGTAATGCCAGCAGCCAACATGGCTGCTGGCATTACACCGATGTCAGAGCCTCCCTGCACGTTCATTGGCTGCGCAGCAGCTGCAAAACGTGCGGGGAGGAGACCCGAACATGGCGGGCGAGCACATGCGGTACTCGTATGAGTACCGCCATGTGCCGAGCAGAGCGATGCTCGAGCCGATCCGAGCATCGGCCGAGCATGCTCGCTCAACACTAGTGACAAAGTCTCCTTAACCCTTGTAGTGCCAGAGGGGTCAGCACTTAAAGCGGAACTTTAGTCACATATATATAGACCCCCAAATCCTAATTACAATAGCGATATGCATGTATGTACTTGTATTTTCAAGCATAATTGCGGCATTAGTGAAAATAGACCTTTTTAGGCAGACAGCAGCGGGGAACAGCACAGACATCTTGTAGAGACGGCATCTGTGAGTATGCGTTGTCCGTCATCTTCACCTCCACGATTGGGGAGTTGAGTGCATGAAGGGACTCTAATGCAGCAATTATTCTATAAAATACATGAAAGTCTATACATATCGCTAGTGTAATAATGATTTGGGGCTCTATATATATGAAAGTTCATCTTTAACCCCTTAAGGACCGGAGGTTATGGGACATTTCCGTCCCATAACGACCGCATAGGGGCACTTTGACGAGCCGGTACACGTGACCTGTCACGTGTATCGGCGCGTCACTATGGGGCTTGAAACAGATCGCTCCGATCTTGGAGCGGTCTATTTCATGCCCTATTTTTACTTACAGCGCTCCCGGTAGAGCGCTGTAAGTAAAAAGTACGTGACGTACCAGGACCGTCAAGGGTCGTTCGAGCAAATTTACCCTTGACGGTCCTGGTACGTCAAGGGTCCCTAAGGGGTTAAAGGAGCAGTAAACTTTTATTTATGAAAACACATATTTTATAGATCATTTCCTGCTGAATAAAACAAGGTCACTCCCATCGCTGTCAGATGTTTTATTCAAAATTTATAGCAGTTAAAATTATCAGGAAGTGTATTTACTGTGTTTACTTCCTGATAGTTCTAACTGACAGGAAGTGAATTTACTGTGTTTACTTCCTGATAATTCTAACTGACAGGAAGTGAATTTACTATGTTTACTTCCTGATAGTTATTTCTTGAACCTTATAGGAGCCATTAGGATTTTCTAGCTGGGGATATATTAGCTCTCCTTCAACCCTTTAAAGGGATAATAATACTTAATATGTACAAATATATATATTGTAGTGTTTATCCCCTTGACTAAAAGAAGGGTACTCCCACTGCTGAAAGGTGTTTTAGTCAAAAGTTATTACAGCTAAAACTTGAATATTTTAGGTGCAATATCTCAATTGCCTGAAATTATACAGTTGCACTGTTGCTACACCAGCCGATGGAGATTTGTGGTCAACTGACCAGAGCTGTCCATAGGATGGTGTAGCAACAGCGCCACTGTATAATTTCAGGCCACTGTGATATTGCACCTAAAAAAAATCAAGTTTGAGCTGTAATAAAGTTTTAATAAAACACCTTTCAGCAGTGGGAGTACCCTTGTTTTACTCAGGGGGGTAAACCCTACAACATATGTTTTTTTACATATTTAGTATTACTATTCCTTTAAAGGGATAGCAATACTTCGTTTTATCTTTATTTTATTTTGTAGGCATTAAAAAAACATGAAGAACGATATAAGTCTTATCTCTCAAACCTTTATGGTTTGAGAGATATTCTCAAGCAAAGTTTCCCCTCCCGCCCCTTTTACCTAGTGTAAGCCATCTCTTCTCAGATGTGGAATGCAGTCCACAGACCAGACAGATAACAGCAGGGGACAATTTTCTTCCTATGAGAACAATGAAAGCCGTGCCCCCCTTGACATGTTTTTCAGGTTTTTCCCTTATCTTAATTGAAGAGTGTCCCTCTCTGCAGTCTACCTGGGCACCTCCCTGCTGCTCTGAGCTGAACAGTGTTACATCAGTAAAAGGGGCGGGAGGGGGATACTTTATCATTGAATTACTCTTGAACTACAACTCTGACAGAATGGAAATAACACTCTCCAAAGTCCAAATACTATGATGATTAATTAGAGCTGCTTTTATTATAAACCATTACTATCCCTTTAAGGACTGGAGAGCTGGGAAGCCCATTGCCTCACAGTGCATTGCATGTCCTTCTTTCCATTAAAAGGTTATACTTATCTAATTCCCCCCACATGTGCTTTTTATTCATCTGTGGATACCCCTCCCTATGTTAGGAATCCTGGACATACCTTTGAGATGACATACAACATCAGAAAAATTGCCATCCAACAGGATTCCACAACACAGAGAAAGTCAAGCTCTAATCTTTTTATATCCGATATTGGCTCAGGCCAAGCCTAAATGCAAACTGCCCAGCGATTTCAAAACTGTTGGCTCTTGTGCCCGTGTTTGTAAATATATTGCCAAGCAACGTTCTAATCTAAGACGTGCTCATTCACATGCTGTGCACAATACAATCATAACGGTCTTAAAATAATTGCTACAGCTGACAAACATCTAAAATACATTGAGCACCAAAGACGTAAAAATATACTAATTTAGAAAGGAATGTTGCAAAAAAACAGTTCTTTATTTTGTACAAATAAACAATAAATAAACAATACAGGGGAACCCAAGAGGTGGCTTTAGTAGACCTGAAACTCCTCTTTGCACAGGTTGCTCCAATGAGATCAGAGAGGCATTAAAGGAGCAGTAAACTTTTTTTTATGAAAAAATATATATTGTAGGGATTTTCCTATTGAGTAAAATAAGGGTACTCCCACTGCCAAGAGATGTATATTTCCAGAGTTATTACAGTTTAAATCCATGTTTTTTACATTAGCAGTGCCCTCTAGTGGTCAAATTCTAATTAGATTTCCTGTTAGATTCTAATGGAGAGGAAAGTCAGAAAAGTCAGTGACATACAGTTCTCCATAGAATGTGATAGAAACTGCTGAGTCACTTCCTGTCAGAACTATCAGGAAGTAAACACAGTAAATTCACTTCCTGATTATTTAAACTGCTATAAATTTTGAATAAAACATCTGACAGCAGTGTGAGTGACCTTGTTTTATTCAGCAGGAAATGCTCTATAAAATATGTGTTTTCATAAAAAAAAGTTTACTGCTCCTTTAAGCTTTTGGACTCCAGTAGTAAAAATGTTTGCTATTTGCGTACCTATGTTTATGCCAGACATGGGCAAATTGCAGCCCTCCAGCTAGGGTTGCCACCTTTTCTTCAAAAAAATACCGGCCATGGCATTCCCTCCATAGACTTAACATTGGACAGAAGCCAATTTTTTACCGGCCTGCCGGTAAAATACCGGCTGGGTGGCAACCCTACCTCCAGCTGTTGTTGAACTACAACGCCCATCATCCTCAGATGGCCAACGGCTGGAACAGGTGACCCATTAATAGTAGACGCACAGGCATTAAAGTAGAACTTTCATCATTTTAATACAGCTCCCCAAATCATAAGTACATTAGCAATATGCACAGTTGTAGTTTTATTTTCAAGAATAATTGCTGTATTAAAGAAAAATAGAACCTTTTAAGCAGACAGGCAGCGGGGAACATCACAGACATCTTGCAGAGCCGGCATCTCTGCGCCTGCACTCTCCGTCTCTTTCAACTACACGATTGGTGAGTTGAATGCCTTTGTGCCGAAAGGCACCAGAAGGGAGTGACAGTGCAGGCGTAGAGAGTGCCTACAGCAAGATCCCAGCCAGTGCCTGCCTGCATAGAAGGTTCTATTTTTCTTTAAAGGAGCAGTAAACTTTTTTTTATGAAAACATATTTTACAGAGCATTTCCTGCTGAATAAAACAAGGTCACTCCCATCGCTGTCAGATGTTTTATTAAAATTTATAGCAGTTTAAATAACCAGGAAGTTAATTTACTGTGTTTACTTCCTGATAGTTCTAACTGACAGGAAGTGAATTTACTGTGTTTACTTCATGGAAGTTCTAACTGACAGGAAGTGACTCAACAGTCTCTATCACATTCTATGGAGAACTGTATGTCTCTGACTTTCCTCTCCATTAGAGTCTAACAGGAAATTTAATTAGAATTTGACCACTAGAGGGCACTGCTAATGTTAAAAAACATGGGTTTACACTGTAATAACTCTGGAAATATAAATCTTTCGGCAGTGGGAGTACCCTTATTTTACCCTATAGGAAAATTCCTACAATATATATTTTTTCGTAAAAAAAAGTCAGAAAAGCCAGAGACATACAGTTCTCCACAGAATGTGATAGAAACTGTTGAGTCACTTCCTGTCAGTTAGAACTATCAGGAAGTAAACACAGTAAATTCACTTCCTGTCAGTTACAACTATCAGGAAGTAAACACAGTAAATTCACTTCCTGGTTATTTAAACTGCTATAAATTTTGAATAAAACATCTGACAGCGATGGGAGTCACATTGTTTTTTCAGCATGAAATGCTCTATAAAATATGTGTTTTCATAAAAAAAAAGTTTACTGCTCTTTTAAAGGGTTAAAGAGGTACACCAGAGAGCTGTGTTGATAAGTTGTTAACATTCTTTACATCTATTTGAATATATTTGCGAAATCCAACAGTTGAGCGCCCCTTGATTCTATTTGTTGTATCTATGTTCCCACAAGAGTGAACGGGTGGCTGTTATGGATAAAAGTCTATATTTGGATCCAGACTGAAAAGGGCTGTGTGAAGGAAGAAGGATCCTTCACAGGTGCATATTGTCATATTGACGTGCAGGAACATTGATGGAGATTTATGAAAGACGTTCTTAGTACTTTTTAAAGGAACGGTCCTTAAGTCCTCGCAACTGGAGATAACGCGAGGGACAATTTATAAATTATTTAAGGTGTTTTGATAAACATGGAGTTATTACTCTGATATTAAAGTGTTAGTAATGTCCAAAAAAAGTTTTTTTGCATTTAGAAGAGTTTAAAAAGCAGAGCTAAATGCAAAAAAAAGTATCTCTCAAACCGCTATGGTTTAAGAGATACAGGCGTTTAAAGTTTGATCTCTCCTTCTGACAGCTTTAAAGGAGCAGTAAACTTTTTTATGAAAAAATATATAATGTAGGGATTACATAAAAAAAAATTACGTAAAATAAGCGTACTCCCACTGCTGAGAGATTTATATTTCCAGAGTTATTACAGTTTAAACCCATGGTTTATTTACATTAGCAGTGCCCTCTAGTGGTCAAATTCTAATTAGATTACCTGTTAGATTCTAATGGAGAGGAAAGTCAGAAAAGTCAGTGACATACAGTTCTCCATAGAATGTGATAGAAACTGCCTGTCACTTCCTGTCAGTTAGAACTATCAGGAAGTAAACACAGCAAATTCACTTCTTGATTATTTAAACTGCTATAAATTTTGAATAAAACATCTGACAGCAGTGTGAGTGACCTTGTTTTATTCAGCAGGAAATGCTCTATAAAATATGTGTTTTCATAAAAAAAAGTTTACTGCTCCTTTAAGCTTTTGGACTCCAGTAGTAAAAATGTTTGCTATTTGCGTACCTATGTTTATGCCAAACATGGGCAAATTGCAGCCCTCCAGCTAGGGTTGCCACCTTTTCTTCAAAAAAATACCGGCCATGGCATTCCCTCCATAGACTTAACATTGGACAGAAGCCAATTTTTTACCGGCCTGCCGGTAAAATACCGGCTGGGTGGCAACCCTACCTCCAGCTGTTGTTGAACTACAACGCCCATCATCCTCAGATGGCCAACGGCTGGAACAGGTGACCCATTAATAGTAGACGCACAGGCATTAAAGTAGAACTTTCATCATTTTAATACAGCTCCCCAAATCATAAGTACATTAGCAATATGCACAGTTGTAGTTTTATTTTCAAGAATAATTGCTGTATTAAAGAAAAATAGAACCTTTTAAGCAGACAGGCAGCGGGGAACATCACAGACATCTTGCAGAGCCGGCATCTCTGCGCCTGCACTCTCCGTCTCTTTCAACTACACGATTGGTGAGTTGAATGCCTTTGTGCCGAAAGGCACCAGAAGGGAGTGACAGTGCAGGCGTAGAGAGTGCCTACAGCAAGATCCCAGCCAGTGCCTGCCTGCATAGAAGGTTCTATTTTTCTTTAAAGGAGCAGTAAACTTTTTTTTATGAAAACATATTTTACAGAGCATTTCCTGCTGAATAAAACAAGGTCACTCCCATCGCTGTCAGATGTTTTATTAAAATTTATAGCAGTTTAAATAACCAGGAAGTTAATTTACTGTGTTTACTTCCTGATAGTTCTAACTGACAGGAAGTGAATTTACTGTGTTTACTTCATGGAAGTTCTAACTGACAGGAAGTGACTCAACAGTCTCTATCACATTCTATGGAGAACTGTATGTCTCTGACTTTCCTCTCCATTAGAGTCTAACAGGAAATTTAATTAGAATTTGACCACTAGAGGGCACTGCTAATGTTAAAAAACATGGGTTTACACTGTAATAACTCTGGAAATATAAATCTCTCGGCAGTGGGAGTACCCTTATTTTACCCTATAGGAAAATTCCTACAATATATATTTTTTCGTAAAAAAAAGTCAGAAAAGCCAGAGACATACAGTTCTCCACAGAATGTGATAGAAACTGTTGAGTCACTTCCTGTCAGTTAGAACTATCAGGAAGTAAACACAGTAAATTCACTTCCTGGTTATTTAAACTGCTATAAATTTTGAACAAAACATCTGACCGTGATGGGAGTCACATTGTTTATTCAGCATGAAATGCTCTATAAAATATGTGTTTTCATAAAAAAAAGTTTACTGCTCCTTTAAGGGGTTAAAAAGGTACACCGGAGAGCTGTGTTGATAAGTTGTTAACATTCTTTACATCTATTTGAATATATTTGCGAGATCCAACAGTTGAGCGCCCCTTGATTCTATTTGTTGTATGTAAGTTACCACAAGAGTGAACGGGTGGCTGTCATGGATAAAAGTCTATATTTGGATCCAGACTGAAAAGGGCTGTGTGAAGGCAGAAGGATCCTTCACAGGTGCATATTGTCATATTGACGTGCAGGAACATTGTTGGAGATTTATGAAAGACGTTCTTAGTACTTTTTAAAGGAACGGTCCTTAAAGTGATAGTAATGTCTAAAAAAAACTTTTTTGCATTTAGAAGAGCTCAAAAAGCTGATCTAAATGCAAAAAACGTATCTCTCAAACTGCTATGGTTTAAGAGATACGGGCGTTTGAAGTTTGATTTCTCCTACTGACAGCTGTAAAGCTGTCAGCAGGAGATTCGTGTAGGTCGACACTGTAGCGCTTGAGAAGTGCCGGGATCTCGTTACTTGTTACATGTGTTCAGGCACATGTTTTAGACCATTCCAATAAAGGGATTCTGTGTAAGTAACAAGATCCCGGCACTTCTCAAGCGCCACAGTGTCGACCGACACGAATCTCCTGCTGACAGCTTTACAGCTGTCAGTAGGAGAAATCAAACTTCAAATGCCCGTATCTCTTAAACCATAGCAGTTTGAGAGATACGTTTTTTTGCATTTAGATCAGCTTTTTGAGCTCTTCTAAATGCAAAAAAGTTTTTTTTAGACATTACTATCACTTTAAGTCCTCGCAACTGGAGATAACGCAAGGGACAATTTATAAATTATTTAAGGTGTTTTGATAAACATGGAGTTATTACTCTGATATTAAAGTGTTAGTAATGTCCACAAAAAGTTTAAAAAGTATCTCTCAAACCGCTATGGTTTAAGAGATACAGGCATTTAAAGTTTGATCTCTCCTTCTGACAGCTTTAAAGGAGCAGTAAACTTTTTTTATGAAAAAATATATAATGTAGGGATTTTCCTACTGAGTAAAATAAGGGTACTCCCACTGCTGAGAGATTTATATTTCCAGAGTTATTACAGTTTAAACCCATGTTTTATTTACATTAGCAGTGCCCTCCAGTGGTCAAATTCTAATTAGATTTCCTGTTAGATTCTAATTGAGAGGAAAGTCAGAAAAGTCAGAGACATACAGTTCTCCATAGAATGTGATAGAAACTGCCTGTCACTTCCTGTCAGTTAGATCTATCAGGAAGTAAACACAGTAAATTCACTTCCTGATTATTTAAACTGTTATAAATTTTGAATAAAACATCTGACAGTGATGGGAGCGACCTTGTTTCATTCAGCAGGAAATGTTCTGTAAAATATGTGCTTTCATAAAAAAAGTTTACTACTCCTTTAAAGCTGTCAGCAGGAGATCAGCGTCGGCCGACACGGAGGCGCTTGAGAAGTTCCGCAATCTCATTATTTATCACGAATCCCTTCATTGGAATGGTCTAAAACGTGTGCTTGAAAACCAGACACTCAACAGGAAACGATCTACAATATATATATATTTTTTTCATAAAAACGTTTACTGCTCCTTTAAGGTATCACGTAGCATCAAAGTGTTGTCATTTTTTGTGTGCTGTTCAGTGAATCTCCTCTGTAAACACTTATAACGAAATGCTTTGATGATTGAAGCTGATATACTGACGAATTGGTGCCATTCTGCAGCAAATCACCTTAGCAGGCATATAAAGCTCCCGAATTCCCCTTTAACTTGTAAGGGTACTCCTAATTATGAAAATATAAAAAGATGTTGATATTTTCCTGTTGAGTACAGCAGGTACATCCAATGCTGAGAGATGATTTTTTTAATATTTTTTGAGACCTGATTTATATTTTTCTGATTTCAAAATGTTTTGTTGCTTAATTGTTTGATCAAAAGTGGGTATCCAGCGCTTTGCTTTGCAATGCGTTGGATACCCCTTCTAGAGCACAAAAGCGTTAATATATGAACCTCGTTGAGTTTTGAACAAGCACCCAAAAGTTAACTCTTTGAGAGCCAGAGGGGTATGCAATGCATTGCACAGCAATGCATTGCGTACCCCTCTGGCACTCAAAGGGTTAAGCTGGGTTATCGCCGCAGTTGTGGCTTATTATAAAAGCATTATTTACTTTACTCTTTAAAGGGATAGCGATACTTAAAATGTAAAAAAAAAATATGTTGTAGAGCTTATTACCCTGAGTAAAACAAGGGTACTCCCACTGCTGAGAGATATTTTATTAAAAAATTCGAACAGCTCAAACTTGAATTTTTTAGCTGCAATATCACAGTGGCCTGAAAATGTACAGTGGCGCTGTTGCTACACCATCCTATGGACTGCTCTGGTCTGTAGACCATAAATCTCCATAGGTTGGTTTAGCAACAGCACCACTGTACATTTTCAGGGGGGCTTTATTTGGGGTGATAGTTCTGCTTTAAATCAATGGGTATTTTACTGCCTCCCTACTGGGCAGCTGGTTTGCTCCAGAATCACAGCACTGGCTCTGAGTTGCTCTCTTAAACCCTTAAAAGGATAGTATTACTTCAAAATGACTATCCCTCATATTGTAGCCCTTAATAAACTGAGTTAAATGACACCAGCGGCATCTCTCAGACCTTTATGGTGTAAGAGATAGCCGCTTTCAAAGTTTCCTCTCCCCTGCTGTCAGCGTTCTGCTACCAGCAGGGGAATCCGGTCCCGGGACAGGCGGAGGCTCTTAAACAGAGCCGATATCTTGTTATGGAAGGAAAAATGATCCATAGAAACAGTCTTCTACGTGTGCTTGGTTACCAAGCACACGTAGAAGACTCTTTCAATTAATCATTTTTCCTTCCATAACGAGATATCGACTCTGCTGAAGAGCCTCCTCTTGATTCAGAGACAGGATTCTCCTGCTGGCAGCAGAACGCTGACATCAGGGGAGAGGAAACTCTGAAAGCGGCTATCTCTTACACCATAAAGGTTTGAGTGATGCTGCTGGTGTCATTTAACTCAGTTTATTAAGGGCTACAATATGAGGGATAGTAATTTTGAAGTAATACTATCCCTTTAAGGACCAGGCCTTTTTTTTACACTAGAGAACAAGAGTAGTTTTAGCCTTTTTAGTATTTGTCCTCTAATTCATTTAGTATACTCACACACAAAATATACACCATTTTTCAGCATAAGCTGAGCATTTTTTTTTATACCACATGTAAATGTATAACTTGGATTACATATATTTTGTTTATTATGCATATTTCAATTATTATACGGTATTTAAAGTGTTAGTAATGCCCCCAAAAAAGTTTTTTTGCATTTAGAATGGTCTAAAATGTCTGCCTTCAGGCACCATTCCAATGACGGAATTCCTTGTAAATAACAAGATCTCGGCACTTCTCAAGCGCCACAGTGTCGACCGACACGAATCTCCTGCTGACAGCTTTACAGCTGTCAGTAGGAGAAATCAAACTTTAAACGCCTGTATCTCTTAAACCATAGCGGTTTGAGAGATACAGTTTTTTGCATTTAGCTCAGCTTTTTAAGCTCTTCTAAATGCAAAAAAACTTTTCTTTGGACATTACTAACACTTAATTATTTATGTTAAGATATTTAAAGGGATAGTAAAGTTTCATTATTAAAGGTCAATTGAGTCTTATTCCAACAGTTTTATAATGATGTGTAGCCGTAAAACCTTATAAATCATCATCAATTTACATTTATTCTCTAACAAAGTACCCCCTCCGGCTGCTTTTACTTGACTCAGCAGCCTCAGCAAGCCGTTCCGGACAGAATGCGACGATGGACAATCTTCTTCAAGCATAAGGAAAAAACAGCCATTCGTGGCCTTGACGTTTAAAAAATTGCCTTAGTCTCTTTCAGACTGTGTTTACATTAGAGAAGAGACGTCTAAGGGGTGATATCATTACCATTAACATATACATTCAAGGTCAATACAAAGAACTATCAAATTAGTTATTTACAAAAAGAGCTGAGCTAAGAACCTCTCTGACACTTAAAGGGTTAATGGTAGGAGTTGTTTATGTTCCTTTTAAAAGCCCCATTTAAAATGTCAGTAATGTCTTAACCCCTTAACGACCCCTGACGGTTATAGTACGTCAAGGGTTGATCTGACTGAACGACCCATGACGTCCTATGACCGTCATGGAATTCCGGGTTCCCCCCGCGGCTGCACGCCGTTCGGGGAGTCTGGAACCGGAAGGAGCAATAAAAAAAAAAAATTCTCCGTGTTCCTTAACTGACCGCGCTGTGCCGATTGGCCGGTCGTTAAGGGGTTAATGTTATAAACAGTAATAATGTAGTGCAGAAAATAAGAAATCAGTTGGTGCTGTTCCTATTAGTGTTGAGCGAGCATGCTCGGCCGATGCTCGGATCGGCTCGAGCATCGCTCTGCTCGGCACATGGCGGTACTCGTACGAGTACCGCATGTGCTCGCCCGCCATGTTCGGGTCTCCTCCCCGCACGTTTTGCGGCTGCTGCGCAGCCAATAAACGTGCAGGGAGGCTCTGACATCGGTGTAATGCCAGCAGCCATGTTGGCTGCTGGCATTACACTGATTGGCTGGCCAGAACCCGTGGTCGGGTGCTGTATAGCACCTGACCATCGAGTTCGGCTCAGTCTTAGCCAGGGAGAGCTGAGGATAGGAAGGGAAAGGCAGTGTAGGGAGGAAAAAAAAAATTGTGAAAAAAAAGAACCAAAAGTCCTTTTTAGGACTACTGTGTGTGGGGGCAGCAGGTTATTTTGTGTGGGGGGAAAAAAACAAAAAAAAAAAAAAAAAATATTCTGTTTAGTGTGAAAAGTTGCAGATTAGAGCACATTCTGTTTAGTGTGCACAGTTGCAGATTAGAGCACATTCTGTTTAGTGTGCAAAGTTGCAGATTAGAGCACATTCTGTTTAGTGTGCAAAGTTGCAGATTAGAGCACATTCTGTTTAGTGTGCAAAGTTGCAGATTAGAGCACATTCTGTTAAGTCTTCAAACTAAAATATCAAAGTCACATATTCCATTCAGTGTGCGTCGCCGCAGTTTAGCAGCACATTCTGTGTACTGTGCAGAGTTGCAGAATAGGAAGAAATACTGTTAAGTCTTCAAACTAAAATATCAAAGTCACATATTCCATTCAGTGTGCTTCGCCGCAGTTTAGCAGCCTATTCTGTGTACTGTGCAGAGTTGCAGAATAATAAGAAATACTGTTAAGTTTTCAAACTAAAATATCAAAGTCACATATTCCATTCAGTGTGTTTCACCGCCGTTTAGCAGCCTATTCTGTGTACTCTGTACAGTTGCAGAATAATAAGAAATACTGTTAAGTTTTCAAACTCAAATATTAAAGTCACATATTCCATTCAGTGTGTTTCACCGCCGTTTAGCAGCCTATTCTGTGTACTGTGCAGAGTTGCAGAATAATAAGAAATACTGTTAAGTTTTCAAACTCAAATATTAAAGTCACATATTCCATTCAGTGTGTTTCACCGCCGTTTAGCAGCCTATTCTGTGTACTCTGTACAGTTGCAGAATAATAAGAAATACTGTTAAGTTTTCAAACTCAAATATTAAAGTCACATATTCCATTCAGTGTGTTTCACCGCCGTTTAGCAGCCTATTCTGTGTACTCTGTACAGTTGCAGAATAATAAGAAATACTGTTAAGTTTTCAAACTCAAATATTAAAGTCACATATTCCATTCAGTGTGTTTCACCGCCGTTTAGCAGCCTATTCTGTGTACTCTGCACAGTTGCAGAATAATAAGAAATACTGTTAAGTTTTCAAACTCAAATATTAAAGTCACATATTCCATTCAGTGTGTTTCACCGCCGTTTAGCAGCCTATTCTGTGTACTCTGTACAGTTGCAGAATAATAAGAAATACTGTTAAGTTTTCAAACTCAAATATTAAAGTCACATATTCCATTCAGTGTGTTTCACCGCCGTTTAGCAGCCTATTCTGTGTACTCTGTACAGTTGCAGAATAATAAGAAATACTGTTAAGTTTTCAAACTCAAATATTAAAGTCACATATTCCATTCAGTGTGTTTCACCGCCGTTTAGCAGCCTATTCTGTGTACTCTGTACAGTTGCAGAATAATAAGAAATACTGTTAAGTTTTCAAACTCAAATATCAAAGTCACATATTCCATTCAGTGTGTTTCACCGCCGTTTAGCAGCCTATTCTGTGTACTGTGCAGAGTTGCAGAATAATAAGAAATACTGTTAAGTTTTCAAACTCAAATATCAAAGTCACATATTCCATTCAGTGTGTTTCACCGCCGTTTAGCAGCCTATTCTGTGTACTGTGCAGAGTTGCAGAATAATAAGAAATACTGTTAAGTTTTCAAACTCAAATATCAAAGTCACATATTCCATTCAGTGTGTTTCACCGCCGTTTAGCAGCCTATTCTGTGTACTGTGCAGAGTTGCAGAATAATAAGAAATACTGTTAAGTTTTCAAACTCAAATATTAAAGTCACATATTCCATTCAGTGTGTTTCACCGCCGTTTAGCAGCCTATTCTGTGTACTCTGTACAGTTGCAGAATAATAAGAAATACTGTTAAGTTTTCAAACTCAAATATTAAAGTCACATATTCCATTCAGTGTGTTTCACCGCCGTTTAGCAGCCTATTCTGTGTACTCTGTACAGTTGCAGAATAATAAGAAATACTGTTAAGTTTTCAAACTCAAATATCAAAGTCACATATTCCATTCAGTGTGTTTCACCGCCGTTTAGCAGCCTATTCTGTGTACTGTGCAGAGTTGCAGAATAATAAGAAATACTGTTAAGTTTTCAAACTCAAATATCAAAGTCACATATTCCATTCAGTGTGTTTCACCGCCGTTTAGCAGCCTATTCTGTGTACTGTGCAGAGTTGCAGAATAATAAGAAATACTGTTAAGTTTTCAAACTCAAATATCAAAGTCACATATTCCATTCAGTGTGTTTCACCGCCGTTTAGCAGCCTATTCTGTGTACTGTGCAGAGTTGCAGAATAATAAGAAATACTGTTAAGTTTTCAAACTCAAATATTAAAGTCACATATTCCATTCAGTGTGTTTCACCGCCGTTTAGCAGCCTATTCTGTGTACTCTGTACAGTTGCAGAATAATAAGAAATACTGTTAAGTTTTCAAACTCAAATATTAAAGTCACATATTCTGTGTAAGATGAAGAAGGCGGGTAAAAAGGGACGGGGAAGTGGACGTGATCCTGAAAGTTCAGGGCGCGGGTCAGGACGCGGAGAAACTGTGCCTGGTGCCAGAGCACAAGAAAGAAAGACATCCACCATACCTAGCTTCATGTGTAATTTTACAGGGCGTCGCAGGACATCACTCTCGAGGTCCGACCACTGCGAACAGGTGGTCGGTTGGATGACAGCTGATACTGCTTCCAGTCGGTTAAGCACCACCCTGTCTTCCACCAAGTCCACTCTCAGTAGCCAAGAGTCTGGTCAACATAATCCTCACTCTGATCATCCTTCCTCCCACCATACACGGTCTGGTCAAAGAAGTGATCCCACACTGGGATATAGTGAGGAGCTCGTCTCATCACCAATCCTTCATTTGACCCTCTCTCCAAGCACGCTTGCAGAGGAACATGACATCTTGTGCCCTGATTCACAACCTCTAGAGGCTACCCAATCACAAGAAGATGACAGATGTGAACGGCATTTAAGGTCAAAGGAAGTAGTGGATGATGATGATGATGATGAGACACAGTTGCCATTAAATCAACCACTATTTCCGTCTCAAGACCTTGTTGAGGAGAATGTTATACAGTTGTCAATGACTGAGTATGTGGTGGGATCAAGACTTGAGGAGGATGATCAGAGTGAGGAAGTGGAGGAGGACTTGGTGGACGATGAGGTGACTGACCCCACCTGGGAAGGTGTAGAGCCGAGCGATGACAGCAGTCCTGAGGGTGAGCCATCTGCAGCACCGCAACAGGCTGGAAGAGGCAGTGGTGTGGCTACAGAAAGAAGGCGGACCGCACCAAACCGGCCCGCAAATGTTCCACGGAGCACCCCCTTGCGTAAATCTACCTTGCCAAGGGGTAGGTGTTCCGCGGTATGGCGTTTTTTTAAGGAAAGTGCGGACGACAAAAGAATTGTAGTTTGCAACCTGTGCCACACCAGAATGAGCCGAGGCATGAACACTAGAAACCTCACCACCACCAGCATGATCCGACACATGGCATCCAAGCACCGTAGTAAGTGGGAGGAACGCCTGGATCGCCCATCTGTGTCTGCAGGCCACACCACTGCCTCCTCTTCCCCTGTTTTCGGTGCCGGCCAATCGCCTGTCGAAGGCGCAGGCCCGCATACCTCCCGCCCTGCACCTGTAGCATCTGAAGCACCATCAGCGACCACATCCACTTCCCTGTCCCAGCACAGCGTCCAAATGTCGTTACTCCAGGCATTTGAGCGCAAGAGAAAGTACCCAGCCACCCACCCACAGGCCATAGCACTAACCTCACACCTTTCCAAATTACTGGCCATCGAAATGCTGCCATTTAGGCTTGTGGACACTGAGTCCTTCCGCAGCCTGATGGCAGCAGCTGTCCCTCGGTACGCGGTCCCCAGCCGCCACTACTTTTCCCGGTGTGCCATCCCCGCATTACACCACCATGTGTCCCGTAACATCACCCGTGCCCTGACCAACGCAGTTACTGGGAAGGTCCACTTAACGACTGACACATGGACAAGTGCTTGTGGCCAGGGACGCTACATTTCCCTGACGGCACACTGGGTGAATGTCGTGGAGGCTGGGAGCGACTCGGACCCTGGGATGGCACGGGTGCTACCCACGCCGAGGATTGCGGGCCCTACCTCCATCAGGGTTTCCACCAGCACCTACGTTATTGGCTCCTCCTCCTCCGTTTCCACCTCCGAATTCTCTACACACAGCGCCACTCCCCCATCAGCCAGTAGCTGGAAGCAGTGTAGCACTGCAGTGGGGAAGCGTCAACAGGCCGTGCTGAAGCTGATCTGCCTTGGGGAATAACAGCACACGGCCTCAGAGCTGTTGCAGGGGATTAGTCACCAGACCGAGCAGTGGCTCTCGCCACTCAACCTGCAAGCAGGCATGGTTGTGTGTGATAATGGGCGTAACTTGGTGGCGGCTTTGGAGCTCGGCAAGCTCACACACGTACCATGCCTAGCGCATGTATTTAATTTAGTGGTGCAGCGATTTCTAAAAACCTACCCCAATGTGCATGATCTCTTGACCAAGGTGCGCCGCGTGTGTGCACATTTCCGTAAGTCATCAACAGCTTCAGCCGGCCTGTTGAAGCTGCAGCAGCGCTTACAATTGCCAGCTCACCGGCTGCTGTGTGACGTGAGCACGCGCTGGAACTCCACCTTCCACATGTTGGCCCGGCTTTGTGAGCAGCAGAGGGCAGTAGTGGAGTACCAGCTGTTACACGGTCGTCGCCTCTCCGTTCAACTTCCTGTAATCAGAAGTGAGGAGTGGGAATGGATGTCAGACCTCTGCGAGGTTTTACGCAATTTTGAGGAATCGACACAGATGGTGAGCGGCGATAACGCTATTATCAGTGTAACCATCCCACTTCTGTGTCTACTGAAACGCTCGCTGCTCACAATTAAAACCGACGCTTTGCATGTGGAAGAGGTGGAAATGGGGGAGGAAGAGCTTACACAAGGTGATAGCCAGAGCACCCTCACTTCGTCTTCTCAGCGACAATTGGAGGAGGCGGAGGAGGAGGAGGAGGAGGAGGAGGAAGACACGGTTGCCTCCGCTACAGAGGGTAGCCATGGAACTTTAGTTCCATCTCTTCAGCGTGGGTGGGCAGAAGAGGAGGAAGAGGATGAGGATATTGAGAGTCATCCTCCTGGTGAGGACAGCGAAATCTTGACTGTTGGTACTCTGGCACACATGGCTGACTTTATGTTAGGCTGCCTTTCCCGTGACCCACGCGTTGTACGCATTTTAGACAACACGGATTACTGGATGTTCACCCTTCTGGACCCCCGCTACAAAGAGAATTTCTCATCTCTCATTCCTCCGGTGGAGAGGACAAGCAAAATGTTGCAATACCAGAAGGTTCTTGTTGAAAAATTGCTCCAAAATTTTCCATCTGACAACGCTGGCGGCAGAGTACGTGCTACCTTGGCCAACCGAGAAGGGGAGAAAAGGGGAGCACACAGCAGTTCCGAGAAAGGCAGGGCAACACTCTCCAAGGCGTGGGACACCTTCATGACACCCCGCCAGCACCCTCACCCTGATGCGCAGCCTAGTGTCACAAGGAGGGAAAAGTTTTGGAAGATGGTGAAGGAGTACGTAGCAGACCGTGTCAGCGTCCTCAATGATCCCTCTGTGCCTTACAACTACTGGGTGTCCAAGCTGGACACGTGGTATGAACTGGCACTCTACGCCTTGGAGGTGCTGGCCTGCCCTGCCGCCAGCGTTCTGTCTGAGCGGGTATTTAGTGCTGCTGGTGGCATCATAACAGATAAGCGTATCCGCCTTTCCACCGACAATGCTGATAGGTTGACACTTATAAAAATGAACAAGGCCTTGATTTCCCCTGACTTCTCCACTCCACTGGAGGAAAGCCCCGGGGGAACATAAACTCACTTTATATATGTTATTTACAATGATGGGAATACTCTGTATTCCCATTCACCCCTTCCACCCAAAAAACGGGTATATGGTTGACTCTTAATCTTCTCATCCTCCTCCTCCTCTTCCATATGCCCTGGGATATAATTTTTATATAGGGCCAGCTCACCAGCGGGCCCTGTTTGACAATTTTTGTATAGGTCAGCTCACCAGCGGGCCTTCTCATATAATGTTTTATTGGGTCAGCTCTCTAGCGGGCCCTCTCATATAATGTTTTATAGCGTCAGCTCACTAGTGGGCCTTCGCATATAATGTTTAGGATGGTCAGCTCTGCAGCAGACCCTCACCCATAATGTTTTAGATGGTCAGCTCAGCGCACGTTTCCCTCTTAATCATGGCCTCAGTTCAATAAAATCAAGGAAATTTTTGGGAGAATTTGCCTCTGTGCACGTTTCCCTCTTAATCATGGCCTCAGTTCTGAAAATCAAGGAAATTTTTGGGAGAATTTGCCTCTGTGCACGTTTCCCTCTTAATCATGGCCTCAGTTCTGAAAATCAAGGAAATTTTTGGGAGAATTTGCAGATGATATACAAGTAAATATACAGCAAATATTGTTTGGTAACAATTTTTCGCCTAAAGTCGTTTTTATTTTCCTTTTTGTGTGTTTTATGGTCAGTCTGTAAAAATGGCGTACTACGGGCGAAAGATCGTTCCCAGCAGCGATGTTGGAGTCCAAGGTGCATCCAGACATCCTCCCTATGCTGTCCCTGAACCATTTCTGTAGTGTTTCCATCTTTTTCTGCCCTTTTCCTATGGACCAGGCACCCTCCCCTCATCAGAGCAGGGGGTGCCTGGTGTAATGCTCGAGTCCTCCCATTGACTTCAATGGGGCTCGGGTGCTCGGCCGAGCACTCGAGCCTCAGGGGGTGCTCGGTCAGATCACCCGAACACCCGAGCATTGGGGTGCTCGCTCATCACTAGTTCCTATCTCTCAAACCTTTAAAAGCCCTTAAAAAACTGAATTAAATGCCACCAGCGGCATCTCTCAAACCCTTATGGTTTGGGAGATAGCCGCTTTTAAACTTCGCTCCCCTTGTCTCTCCCCTGACATCAGCGTTCTTGCTGCAGCAGGGGATTCCTTTCATTGAATCAAGCGGAGGCTCTTAGAGACAGATCTCGTTATAGAAGAAACGATCCTTCACTAAAATGGTCTTCTACGTGTGCTTGGTAACCAAGAACATGCAGAAGACCGTTTTAGTGAAGGATCTTGTCTTCCATAACGAGATCTCGGCTCTGCTGAAGAACCTCTGCTGGTCCCGTGACCGGATTTCCCTGCTGCAGCAAGTACGCTGACGTCAGGGGAGAGGCAGGGGGGAGCGAAGTTTAAAAGCGGCTATCTCGCAAACCATAAAGGTCTGAGAGATACCGCTGGTGGCAATGCATTCCGTACCACTCCGGCACTCAAAGGCTTAATTCAGTTTTTAAAGGGCTTCAATATAAGGGATAGTAATTTTGAAGTGTTACTATCCCTTTAAATCAAACAACATTTGAGGGATTTTTATCATCCCCCCCCATGGTGCATCTGATCTGTCCCAGAACTGTTCCACTTTTCATTATGCATATGGTCCATGGATCCTTTAAGGATATTGAATAAGTATTTAATCAAAAACATTCTGACAAATATCAGCTGCTGAACAATGACATCAAGCAGAGTTTCATCTCCGGTTAACAAACGTCTGAAAGGAAGAAAGTACAGAAAACAGATACAATTAGAACCAATAAACCACATGCTGAAATTATAAGGAGAATTCATGGTAAATTACCAGTCAGACTACACTTTCAACAACATGAAAATAATCATAAAAAAAAAGAAATAAAAAAAGAAATGAGCTCGTATAATCGAAATCATAGTAATAAGGAGTATACAGTATTTTCTAAGAACAAGTAACGGATTGCACGGACTGATATCGTTTTTACACTTATGACTCACAGCTAACAATAACCTGTTTCTAATTCTTAGAGCATATCTGAACAGATAATGCTTATTAGCAGATGTACAGCTGGCTTGCTACCAACATTACTTCTGAATTCTGAATATGTCTCTTTGTCCACCAATTTAATTACACTAGCCATCACTGTGATATGTTTAAAGAATTAAAGTGGCTAACGCTCGAATCTGGATGTGCCCTTCATCATTCTTGCATAGTTTATAACCACTTCTCTGGAAAGCTGCCACACTACATGAGTGCTATGCTCACTCCAGATCTCCATACTAACTATAACCTCCACTCCAACTCTAACAACTCACTGACTATTCCACACTACCTGAGCAGTATGATCACTCCAGATCTCCATACTAACTATAACCTCATCTCCACTGCTAACAACTCACTGACTATTCCACACTACCTGAGCAGTATGATCACTACAGATCTCCATACTAACTATAACCTCCGCTCCACTGCTAACAACTCACTGACTATTCCACACTACCTGAGTAGTATGATCACTCCAGATCTCCATACTAACTATAACCTCCACTGCTAACAACTCACTGACTATTCCATACTACCTGAGCAGTATGATCACTCCAGATCTCCATACTAACTATAACCTCCACTACTAACAACTCACTGACTATTCCACACTACCTGAGCAGTATGATCACTCCAGCTCTCCAACTTATCTATAACCTCCGCTTCACTGCTAACAACTCACTGACTATTCCACACTACCTGAGCAGTATGTTCACTCCAGCTCTCCATACTAACTATAACCTCCACTACTAACAACTCACTGACTATTCCACACTACCTGAGCAGTATGTTCACTCCAGATCTCCATACTAACTATAACCTCCACTACTAACAACTCACTGACTATTCCACACTACCTGAGCAGTATGCTCACTCCAGCTCTCTATACTAACTATAACCTCCACTACTAACAACTCACTGACTATTCCACACTACCTGAGCAGTATGCTCACTCCATCTCTCCATACTAACTATAACCTCCACTGCTAACAACTCACTGACTATTCCACACTACCTGAGCAGTAAGATCACTCCAGATCTCCATACTAACTATAACCTCCACTACTAACAACTCACTGACTATTCCACACTACCTGAGCAGTATGTTCACTCCAGATCTCCATACTAACTATAACCTCCACTACTAACAACTCACTGACTATTCCACACTACCTGAGCAGTATGCTCACTCCAGCTCTCTATACTAACTATAACCTCCACTACTAACAACTCACTGACTATTCCACACTACCTGAGCAGTATGCTCACTCCATCTCTCCATACTAACTATAACCTCCACTGCTAACAACTCACTGACTATTCCACACTACCTGAGCAGTAAGATCACTCCAGATCTCCATACTAACTATAACCTCCACTACTAACAACTCACTGACTATTCCACACTACCTGAGCAGTATGCTCACTCCAGATCTCCATACTAACTATAACCTCAACTCCACTGCTAACAACTCACTGACTATTCCACACTACCTGAGCAGTATAATCACTCCAGATCTCCATACTAACCATAATCTCCACTACACTGCTAACAACTCACTGACTATTCCAAAGTACCTGAGCAGTATGATCACTCCAGCTCTCCATACTAACTATAACCTCAACTCCACTGCTAACAACTCACTGACTATTCCACACTACCTGAGCAGTATGATCACTCCAGCTCTCCATACTATCTATAACCTCCGCTTCACTGCTAACAACTCACTGACTATTCCACGCTACCTGAGCAGTATGATCACTCCAGATCTCCATACTAACTATACCCTCCACTGCTAACAACTCACTGACTATTCCACACTACCTGAGCAGTATGATCACTCCAGCTCTCCATACTAACTATAACCTCCTCTCCACTGCTAACAACTCACTGACTATTCCACACTACCTGAGCAGTATGATCACTCCAGATCTCCATACTAACTATAACCTCCGCTCCACTGCTAACAACTCACTGACTATTCCACACTACCTGAGCAGTATGATCACTCCAGTTCTCCATACTAGCCATAATCTCCACTCCACCGCTAACAACTCACTGACTATTCCACACTACCTGAGCAGTATGCTCACTTCATCTCTCCATACTAACTATAACCTCCACTGCTAACAACTCACTGACTATTCCACACTACCTGAGCAGTAAGATCACTCCAGATCTCCATACTAACTATAACCACCACTACTAACAACTCACTGACTATTCCACACTACCTGAGCAGTATGCTCACTCCAGATCTCCATACTAACTATAACCTCAACTCCACTGCGAACAACTCACTGACTATTCCACACTACCTGAGCAGTATGATCACTGCAGATCTCCATACTAACTATAACCTCAACTCCACTGCTAACAACTCACTGACTATTCCACACTACCTGAGCAGTATAATCACTCCAGATCTCCATACTAACCATAATCTCCACTACACTGCTAACAACTCACTGACTATTCCACAGTACCTGAGCAGTATGATCACTCCAGATCTCCATACTAACTATAACCTCAACTCCACTGCTAACAACTCACTGACTATTCCACACTACCTGAGCAGTATGATCACTGCAGATCTCCATATTAACTAAAACCTCTGCTCCACTACTAACAACTCACTGACTATTCCACACTATCCGAGCAGTATGATCACTCCAGCTCTCCATACTAACCATAATCTCTGCTCCACTACTAACAACTCATTCAGTATCCCACACTACAAGAAAGAGGGTGGTCCATCTGTCTTCTTCTTCAGCTCTCCGAAAGCATGGAATAACCTACCACAAGCAAAGTTTCCGCCTGAGTGATGTCACTTTTCAAGCTCTCTGATTTGGAATCCGGTCCCGGGACCGGCTGCGGCTCTCCAGAAGTGCCGAGATCACCATCTTTAAAAATAATTTCTTCATTGGAATGGTCTACAAAGTGTGCTTGCAAGCCAGGAACACTTTGTACACAGTTCCAATTAAGTAGTTCTTTTTAAAGGGGAACTACCACCCCGCAGAAACCTAAGCTGTATCGATTCTTCATCTGGCGACTAGCTGCTTAGTAGCGCTAGTCGCCAGAAATATTACCCGGTTCTCAAGATTTTGTCCTTTTCCTGATGGTCACTGGAACAGGAAGCACGGACATCTCGTCCCAGTGACGTCCGTGCGCCTGTGCTGTCAGTCCCTTTTGAGCCGGCCTGCCATAACGCCTCTATTGTAAAGGTACCATTCTGATGCCAGAAATGTTTTGAATGCACCGTATTGATGCTCGGCATGTAGCAGGTTCATTCCAATAGGATACCCTGCCACAAAGAGGGATGATTGAGTTCTCTGTTAGGAATGAACAAAATAATTCTAAGCTTGAGACTGGTATGATGCCAGCTGTTTTGCAAGACCGAGTGAAACACTAATTTCATATAATATTAGTTTGTCATATAGCAGACAAAGCAAATAAGCATTCACTTTACAAAAATATCAAATGAATAAAAAGAATGTTTACATAATCTCTATGTATGTGTGGGTGTGCGTGAGTATATGTGTGTACATGAGTGTGTGTGTTTGTGTGTGTGTGTGTAATATGTATGTGTATATATATATTTGTGTGTGTGTTTGTGTCTGTGTGTATGGGTGTATGTGTGTGTGTGTAATATGTATGTATATATGTGTGTGTGTGTGTGTTTGTGTCTGTGTGTATGGGTATAGGAGTGTATATGTGTGTAATATGTATATATATGTGTGTGTCTGTCTGTATGGGTGTATGTGTGTGTATGTATGTGTGTGTGTGTGTGTGTGTGTGTGTAATATGTATTATATATATGTGTGTGTTTGTGTGTGTGTGTATGGGTGTATGTATGTGTGTTTTTAATATGTATATATATATATATATATATATATATATATATATATATGTGTGTGTGTTTGTGTAATATGTATGTATATATGTATGTCTATAACCCCTGAGGAAGCGGATAGTAGTGTCCGCGATACGCGTAGGGTGTGATAATACATCCCAGTGTGTGCTCATACAATAGTTCCCTGCTTTTTATTCAAGGCTCCCGCGCTCCAGTGAGGCTCCTGCTGGTGGAGCTGTCATTTGAGTGCCGCGGCTAAGAGAATACAGTGGAAGAAGCTCTGGGCGACAAAGTTGTCATCGGAAGAGAAGAGTGGATAGAGCGACTGAAGCCGGAACGTCATCAGTAGAAGACGCCTGCCAGCACGGAGGTGATGCACGCTGTGAGAGAGCGTGGCGTCTGATCAACATCGGGGCGATTTGGGAAACCTTGACTAAAGGGAATTATTTTGCTTGTATCACTGGGGAGTCTGTAAGTGTGTTTTTAAGATATTGCGTGTGGAGAATAAATTAAGATGCTTCGCTTTTAGATGGTGCTTTTTGCGCTTTTTTCATAGATGCTTATGGTATATATGTATGTGTTTGTGTCTGTGTGTATGAGTGTATGTGTGTGTAATATGCATGTATATGTGTGTGTGTGTGTGTGTGTGTGTGTTTGTGTCTGTGTGTATGGGTGTATGAGTGTATGTGTGTGTAATATGTATGTATGTATATGTGTGTGTTTGTGTCTGTGTGTATGGCTGTGTGAGTATATGCGTGTCTGTTTGTATATGTGTCCATATGTGTGTGTGTGAGTGTATTTGTGGTTGGGGCTTCCAGCTGAATATGGATAGCTAACATTGAGTGAGGGACACCAGCCCTTGGGCACCTCTGAGTGCCAGGGTAGAGTGGACGAGGTTAGCCTGTTAGAGAGCTTACCGTGGTAAATTAAAGAAAGGGGAATTCATGGGGGGGTCTCAAGCAAAATTGAGCTCCAGTGGGAGGGGTTGCTGCCCATATTTAAAGGCTTGCAGCCCCTCCCACAAATTCAGGCAAAGCCTTTTATTGTGGTCGGGGCTTCCAGCTGAATATGGATACCTTAACGATGAGTGAGCTCTAAAGGTGAAGCCCCTGGGCACCTTCGAGTCCCAGGGAAGAGTCGATGTGGTTAGCCTGTTAGATGCCAAAAGAAGAGCCAAAGACTAATGATCGAAAGCATGTTTATTTGGAATGATGCAGTAGCATGAATAACGTGCGACTGTATATGAACAAGTAAAGCATGAGAAGCACCACCTCCTTAGTCTTCGAATGGTGTGTGCGGGGACTCCATTCTTACCCCGTTAAGGACCCATGACAGTCCTGGACTGTCATGGGTTATTATACCCTTAAGAACCCATGACGGTCCTGTACCGTCATGGAATTCCGGGCTCCCCGAGCGGCTGCACGCCGTTCAGAGAGCCTGGAACCAGATCCTGGAGAAAAAAAATGCTCCATGGTCCTTAAGTGACCACCGCGTGCATGAGCGGCCAGTCCTTAAGGGGTTAAAGGCAGTGGATTCTGCTCCAATACAGAAGGAGAACCCGGAGTACTGAACTGGATTAAGTCCTGATCTACTCTAGATAGTGAGTAAGATGATGTGAACTTTGTGATAGTTAGGGGATCGTCTGGTATAGGTAAGAGAGGACTGGGACTTGGACTATGAGCCGTGAAAGATGATAAACTGAGGTGTGCTGTGAATGGACACCACTGATCGTTGGTGGGCTAGAATAGAATGGTGATGCCCTCCCTGGTCTGAATGGTTTAGAACTGGGACTAAAAAGGGGTACATGAGTTTAAATGAAAGGTAAGATTGGATTTCATAAGGTAGCTATATGAATGGGATTAGGCTGTAAATTCCCCTGGACTCAAGAATCCAAAATGGGTAAATTAATTGCTGCCAGGAGAATGGTGTTGGTGGAGAAAATCGGAAAGTAGCCTGAATATTAGGCCTGTGATGGTCTGACAGATATGGCGAAGCGTGGTGGGTACTTGAGTATTACTTTCATGGTTTCACAAGGTAGTCGGAGAATGGCGAAGAAGTATGCGGACGTAGAAGGGTTAAATGGTGCTGAATGTCTGAAATGTATATTTAAAGGGGAAGTCTCAAACCTGTTAAAGTCCTTCTTATTTTAAAGTGCTATACTTGTTTATATTCCATCAGGTTTTGTTGTAATGTAATGCAGTATAGCACGAGATTTTACCTTTTAAAAATAAGCTGGTGGCGTCAGTTAAGGACAGGCTGAGGTACAGATCTGTACTGCAGCCTGTCAATCTGCGCCTCTTCCCCTCCCCAATAGTACCTTGTTCCCACCTCCTCAGATGACAGGGAGCACTCTCTTTGCAATGAGAGTGCTTCAGCTCACATGGAGGAAGCCTCCATCAGAGTAGGAGATAGGAACAAGGCACTATTGGGGAGAGGACAAGGCGATGATTGACAGGCTTTGGTACAGAGCTGTACCGTAGCATGTCCTTAAATGACATCACATGCTTATTTTTAAAAGGTAAAATCTTGTGCTATAATGCATTACATTAAAAAACAAAAATGGATGGAAGTTAAACAAGGATAGCACTTAAAAATAAGAAGGACTTTAACAAAGGTGAGAGTTGCCCTTTAATGGTGAGTGGACCTAGGTGAAGGGTGGGGAACCTAGGTGAAGTGAGCATGACGTTGGTTGAGGTATGATTAAGGGTTTTGATATTGATAACAAATTTCTGAAATTAGTGCCATGCTTGGTCGTACGACTTCCTGGAATTGGGGGTGAGAGTAGGGGTGGGCTAAAGGTCACATCCTTTTTGTGGGAAAATCCACTTTGAATAAAGAGATTTCAATCGTCTCCATTTTCACCCATTGCCAAAAAAATTTTCGCTATTTTTTCAATGGCTACAAGCTTTTCACCCCATTACTTACATGTTTTTTTTGTCCTTTTCGCTATAAAAATGTGATGTTTCCCAGGAAGTGAAACACAATACAAGTAGCTACAGAAAGAGAGAGATGTGCTAGGCTGTTGTGCTGAGGCAGGATCGAGGCAAAACTGAGGCAGGAGAGGCTCATAGTGACTCCTATCACTATGAGCAACAAAAAGAGGGAACTGGAAGGACCCTTATTATGTGTCCGGCCATTGATTTACATTTTTTTTTTGCTATCAAAACGTGACATATTTGAGGAAGTAAAACACAATAGAAGCAGCTACAGAACGAGGTAGACGTGCTGCTGTGATCTTTCAGCAAAATTGAGACAGGAGAGGCTGTTACTATGAGAAAGTTTAAAAGTTATAAAAGGAGGAACTGGAAGGACCCTTATGTGTCCACTGAGTCTGAGGAAGTGACTAGCAGTACTGAACCAATGCTGTTCAGTCCCCCTAAATCACCCCAAGGGATCCTGGGGAATTTAATGGGAAGTGAGGGAGAAAAGTGTAGTACTAGTGAGAGCAGGACAAGTCAGCTGCCTGTGCCTGCTGCAAGACGTGCTGCCCCTGCTGCCAGTGCCACCATTGCTGTACCTGCAGCCACTAGTGTTGTACCTGCTGCTAGACATGCGGCCCCTGCTGCCATAAGTTCTGTACCTGCAACCACCATTGTTGTACCTGCTGCCAGATGTGCTGCCCCTGCTGCCACTAGTGCTGTACCTGCTGCCAGTGCTTAACCTACTGCCACCAATACTTTATCTGCTGCTAGTGTATCTTGTAGTACTCAGGAGGGGGGGGAGAAAATGATGCCAAGTGTGACAGCAAGGGACCCTAAGTCACACTTGCCATCCCCAAGCAGTCCCTCCAGTGCTAGTATTGCTGCTACTAAGGTCCAGCAGCTTGTTAGCATTAGGAGTGAAGGAGGGAGTAATCAATATCCTTGTATGACTAGTGACTGTGAGACTGAGGAGGAAGACTCTGTGGGTGACCTTGATGTGATTGGTGTTAGTAGTAGTAGTAATGGTGAAGCAGCTGGAGTGGTAGGGGAAACATTTGAGAGCGTCCAGACTAGTATCACTGTGTGTACCTTTCAGACATGTACACCCTACGCCATATTTCATTATCATAACATTTATTTAAAAAAAAAAAAAAAACATTCCTTGCATAACATGACGGGCAACGCCGTCCCACATTGCTAGTATATATATATATATCCTATATAATAATTCGCTAAATCGTGTGTAACACCGCATCATGTGCAGTAGACACTGCTGCGCGTGCTGCAGTCATGCGCAGTATAGACTGCCCGCGGCGCGGCTGATACAGAGCTGGGCGCTTCTTAGGAGCGTCCAGCTCTGTATCAGCCGCGCCGCGGGCAGTCTCCACTGCGCATGACTGCCCCGCAACTGGGTGGCATTGGCACTGTGGCCCGTGTAATGGGCTCTTCAACTAGTATATATATATATGTATATATATATATATATATATATATATATATATATATATAGTCACTGCAGAGATTTTCACACAAGTACAATGTACTCCTGTGAAAATCACGCTCCTGTGAATGTGTGGAGAATCGTGGTTGGTGGAGAGGGGCATAACTCCTCCTCCTGACCGCCTTGGGGGTGTGTGTGTGGCAAGTCTGGAGAATTGCCTGTCACCTGACCATCTTCTCCTTTATGGTATAGATATGTGTGTGTGTGTGCGAGAGTATATGTGTGTTTGCATGTGTTTATATATTTATTAACGTGTCTGTGTTTGTGTGTGTGTGCCTATGTGATTGGCTGCTGTATTTAGGTCTGTCTGTTTTGTATCTGTGTCTGTCAATCTGTGACTGTGCATTTGTACCTATGTATATTTTCTGAATATCCAACAAATCACTCCATGAACAGAATCTCCAAAGTTCTGCTCATGTCTCCATACTGTGACTGGGGAAAAACTCTTCTACGTCCCACTTTATAAACAGATGGCCATTTGGTTCTGTGTCCTCTTATTCAACCTCTACTACAGACAGATTTGTTCACAGAATCACACATCATTTCGCAATGTTATCTGTTACTTTCATATAACCTCTTGATTTCTGTTCAATGGCTACCCAAATTTTTTTTTTTTGGGTGGGGGTGCAGGGATAAATAATAAGGATGATGATGGATTTCCAGAGAGGTTTTGATTTAAATGGGGTGTTTAATTCCTTGAATGTTAGGGAGGTTGTCAGTATGTTGGGGACCGTTCTAGCATCCAGGGTGTTTAATCATAGGCAGTAAAGGGGTTTATAATGTGGTGCAGGACCAATGAGATTGCTTCGGCCACACCCACAACTCAGAATGTAGGTGTGGCCACATTTTAAGGTCCAGGCAGCTGCCTACTCTGTCTACTGGAAAATCCAGCCTTGACAGTACTCATGTTGACACTATGTTCAACAAAAGCAGCTAATACAAGGATTCTGTAAAAAAAAAAAACAAAACAACAAGGAAAATACATTTCTGAATAATATGTGGCATGATACCAAGGGCAGAGTGCCAAGGAGTGCCATCTGGGGCATAAGGATCGATCTGGAGGAGGGAGGCTCGAGGAGGAAAGATGAGTGATGTGGAAGGGGAGGGGGGTGATTGTGGGATTGATAACATTATGGGATGTTTGGCACATTTAATTTAGAGTGCTTTATGAAATGAGAGACAGAGCTGCTAGGAGACCGTGAATCAAGCTGGTGGCGTCATTGGCCAAGCATCATGGCCGGTGGCCAACGCTCCTATGGAAAAAGACTTGCGTTATTCATTTTTTTTTTTTATCAAAATAAGATGCAAAAATTACTCTTTTTTTTTTTTTTTTTGCTGCACAAGATGGGGATGCATGCACCAAGACAAAAGTGGAGACATTTTGGGGCAAACCAACTGCGCCGTCAGGGAGAACTAATACTGGAATTAAATGGGGATTTTAACCCTATGAATACTAGAAAGGTAATGAATGAAAGGGGCAGACCAATTGTCCCACAAGTTAAATATTCTCATCTATTTAACGCTTTGAGTACCAGAGAGATATCCAACGCATTGAGTCTCAATGAGGTGGATACCTTTCTGCCACTCAAAGGGTTAAATAGGGATTCTCCTTTTCTCCTCTCCTTGTACCAGCGGTCTAGTGCGAGCCCTTGTGCCTTTGTTTAACCCTTTGAGAGTCTGAGGTGGTGCCAGATGAACTTGCAATGCGTTGGGCACCCCTTCTGGCACTCAAAGGGTTAAATCGGCCAGTCTGTCCTGGATGTCAGGTCCATGGAGGCGGACGTGACAGTTTATTAAAATTTCCCACTGGATTAAACGGGGGGGGGGGGGGAGGGTGTTAACCCATTGAATACTAAAAGAGGTAATGAGTGAAAGGAGGCAGGCCGATCATTCTACGCAAGACAATTTAAATATTCTCGCTTATATAACCCTTTGAGTGCCAGAGAGGGATCCAAGTTGGATGCCTCTCTGGCACTCAAAGGATTAAATAGGGATTTTTAACCCATTGAATGTGAGGGAGAAGTCTCCTTTTCTCCTTCCCTTGTACCAGTGATCTTGTGTGAGCCCTTGTGCCTGTGTTTAACCCTTTGAGTGCCAGAGGGGTGCACAACGCACTGCTGCGTTGGACACCCTCTGGCACTCAGAAGGTTAACAGATAACATCCTCAATCAGTCCTGGATGTCAGGACCATGTGGGCGGACATGACAGTTGCTGGCATTTTTTTTTTCCAAACTGAATCCAGCAGTGTGCATGAACCTACTTAAAGGGATAGTAATGTGTCACAAAACAAGCAGCTCCAATTAATCTGCATAGTAGTTGGGCCATGGAGAGTGTTATTTCAGTACCGTCAGAGTTGTAGTTCAAGAGTAATTGAATGATAAAGTATCCCCCTCCCGCCCCTTTTACCTAGTGTAAGCCATCTCTGCTCAGATGTGGAATTTGGTTGCTAGACCAGACAGATAACAGCAGGGGACAATCTTCTTCCTGTGAGAACAATGAAAGCCCTGCCCCCCCTTGACAAGTTTTTCAGGTTTTTTCCTTATCTTAATAGAAGATCGTCCCTCTCTGCAATCTACCTGAGCACCTCCCTTCTGATCTGGCTGAACAGTGTTACATCAGTAAAAGGGGCGGGAGGGGGATACTTTATCATTGAATTACTCTTGAACTACAACTCTGACAGAATTGAAATAACACTCTCCAGGGTCCAAATTCTATGATGATTAATTAGAGCTGCTTTTATTATGAAACATTACTATCCCTTTAAAATCCAGAACTATCCCGGACAATCCGGGACATGTGGTCACCCTACTCCACGGAGCATAGGTAAGACTAGATTTTAGGCTTCGGAACATTTTTAAGTGTCAGTGTCCCCCTCCTGCCCCTTTTACCTAGTGTAAGCCACCTCCCCTCAGATGAGGAATCAGGTCTCTTGACCGCACAGGTCACAGCAAGGGACAATCTTCTTACTGTGAGCATAAGGAAAACCCTGCCCCCAGGTTTTTAGGTTTTTCTTTATGCTCACTGAAGATTGTCCCTCTCTGTGATCCATCCGGACAGTCTTGCTGCTTCCAATGAAGTATTTCTTTTTAGATAGCGCTATTTCGGGCTCTGCTGAAGAACCGCCATCAGGTCACATGACTCAAATCTCCTTCTGTTAGAGCTCTGACGTCAGTGAAAGGGGAGGGAGAGGGGACATTTTAAACCTTATTTCTTTCAAACTATAAGTGTTTGAGAGATGGGACTTTCACCAGTTAATTTAATTGTTTAATATCCACAATATAACATTATTAAAATCAGACATTGCTAACCCTTTTATGAGAACTTTTATGTGACTATTTGCTACATGCACTAATGGCTGATAACTTGTGATATTGTCAGAGCTCGTCAAAATTAACTGGATCTCTGAAACTGGTGGCATGTGGATTGTATCCTCCATTTCTATGCAGTCCGCGTGTTACACATATTACATCACCTCACATGGCACTTTAGCATACCAGAGTAATGGGTGAATTTCACAGTTCTCCATAGAGATATATTTCAGCATTCCCTGATGAAGTGTATTTCAAAGTTCTCCATATAGAAGTGTAGCTCAATCATTTTCATAGCTAATATGAAACATCACATACTTAGATTGTAAGCTCTTTGTGACAGGGTTCCTTTCCTTTCCCGCACTTTAGCCTGATGTTTTTAACCCTCCTGTAATTTTGTTTTGTACTATTACTATCTGTAAACATCTATGTACATGTATGGTGCTATATATATAAAGATACTTACATAAAAAAGGCTGAATTTTAATCCCTTTGGGACCGGCTGCACGTGCGCGAGGCAGGTACTTAAAGGAGCAGTAAACTTTTTTTATGAAAAAAAATATATTGTAGGGATTTTCCTATTGAGTAAAATAAGGGTACTACCACTACTGAGAAATTTATATTTCCAGAGTTATTACAGTTTAAACCTGTGTTTTTTTTATATTAGCAGTGACCTCTAGTGGTCAAATTTTAATTAGTTTTTCTGGTAGATTGTAATGGAGAGGAAAGTCAGAAAAGTCAGAGACATACAGTTCTCCACAGAATGTGATAGAAACTGCTGAGTCACTTCCTGTCAGTTAGAACTATCAGGAAGTAAACACAGTAAATTCACTTCGTGATTATTTAAACTGCTATAAATTTTGAATAAAACATCTGACAGCGATGGGAGTGACCTTGTCTTATTCAGCAGGAAATGCTCTGTAAAATATGTGTTTTCATTAAAAAAAAGTTTACTGCTCCTTTAAAGACCATGGAGCTTTTTTTCCCTATCCGAACGGCGTGTTGCCAAGAGGGTCCTGAAATCCATGACGGTCCTGGCACATCATGGGTCCTTATCACATGTTGGACCCATGACATGCCAGGACCGTCATGGATCCTTAAGGGTTTAAGGACCGCGCGGACCGGGGGTGCAGTGCATTGTAGGACCAATGCCCTTTTTTTCCTGCCCAGCATGCTTAGTGATCACAGAGCACGGTGTGGGCACTCTGCAAAAACAAAGTTACATGAAGTGCCAAGACTGTCACCAGTCCTTAACGCCTGGACAGTCATGAAGGTCCTGGCACGTCATTGGTCATTAAGGGGTTAACAATAGACAGCTATGGAACAGATTGCATTACACTGCTACTGAGTAGTTTGAGTAGCAGGGTTATAACCTGACTGCAGACTTATAATATTAAAACGCATTTACGTCAACATCATCTGCTAATGACCAATGTCTCTCCCCTTCCTATGATAGCCCTAATTCTTAGTAGAGGTGGAAGAGAAAGACGAGCAAAGCTGGAGCTGAAATAGACCCCGGCCTGGGTCGCGGATCCGATGAGTCGACTCAGCATCGGCATAGTCTTCTCACGTCCGTAAGCATACCTCGAGCACCCACTGCCGGAAGGGTGAGATTGCTATAGCTGGTTCCAGCTATGATTTTCCTCCCGAGACCAAGACGGGCTGAGCCAATCATTTGGGTCGATCCCACAACAGCTTGTCCACCATTAAATCTTAGGGCTGTGTGTTCAAAGGGACAACTTTAAAAAAAATGTCTTATGAACGATAAAAATAAGTAATTGTATGCACGAACGACATATTTTCTATAGAGTGTACGACATAAAAAGAATAAAATCTGTCTTTAAAATAAAACAAGAATTGTCGTTGAAAGGGACAGGTCAAGTGTGGGGCTTAAATATCCACCAGTGTCGTATAGTGGCAATAAAAATATGGTCGGTTTCGATTTAAAAAATTTGTCTTAAAAACGACAAAAATTTGACGTCAGTTAAAGGGATAGTAATACTTTGTTTTATCTTTATTTTATTTTGTAGGCATTAAAAAAAATGAAGAACGATATAAGTCTTATCTCTCAAACCTTTATGGTTTGGGAGATATTCACAAGCAAAGTTTCCCCTCCCGCCCCTTTTACCTAGTGTAAGCCATCTCTTCTCATATGTGGAATGCAGTCCATAGACCAGACAGATAACAGAAGGGGACAATCTTCTTCCTATGAGAACAATTAAGGTCCTGCCCACCTTGACAAGTTTTTCAGGTTTTTCCCTTATCTTAATTGAAGATTGTCCCTCTCTGCAGTCTACCTGGGCACCTCCCTTCTGATCTGGCTGAGCAGTGTTACATTAGTAAAAGGAGCGGGAGGGGCACACTTTGTCATTGAATTACTCTTGTACTACAACTCTGACAGAATTGAAATAACACTCTCCAAAGTCCAAATACTATGATGATTAATTGGAGCTGCTTTTATTATGAAACATTACTATCCCTTTAAAGGGATAGTAATACTTAATATGTAAAAAAATATATACTGTAGTGTTTAAGCCAAACTGCTGGGAGGTGATTTAGTCAAAAGTTATTATAAGTCAATGTTGAATTTTTTTAAGTGCAATATCACAATGTCCTATGGACAGCTCTGGTCCGTAGACCAGTAATTCTCAACCAGGGTGCCATGGCACTTTGGTGTACCACGGACATCGCCCCGTTTTCTATGAAGACTAACAAAAAATGGACTTTTAAATAAAGATTTATAGAAATTGTTATGCACAATATGTTTAATTTTCTTATTATGATTGTAAGACCTAATAATAACTGTATATTTATGTATTGTACCCTTCATTATGCCCTTGATAAATTACATTAAATATGTTAGGAGTGTCCCAAATGTTCTAGATTACGTGTTTGGGTTGCCCTGAACAAAAAAAGATTGAGAACCACTGCCGTAGACCATAAATCTCTATAAGAGGGTGTAGCAACAGCTCCACTGTACAATTTCAGGCCACTGTGATATTGCACCTAAAAAATTCAGCTTTGAGCTGTAATAACTTTTGAATAAGACACTTTTCAGCAGAGGGAGTACTCTTGTTTTACTCCGGGGGATAAACCCTACAACATATATATATTTTTTTTTACATTTTAATTATTACTATCCCTTTAAATGGGTGTTTAACCTTTTGAATTCTAGAAAGGTCTGAAACGTACATTTGGGGGCGGGGAGTAAAACTGTTATTTAACCCCTTAAAGACCACTGACATGCCAGGACTGTCACAAGATACCAGCACCTAAGGATTGTTGATGTTCCTGGCACATCATAGAATTCCGGGGGTCCCCTCACGTCTGTATGACGCTTGGGGACCCCAGAATCCATTAAAAAAAAAAAAAAGAAACACACAATCTTTGGTCCTTAACCCTTTGAGTGCCAGAGGGGTACGCAACGCATTGCAAAGCAATGCGTTGCGTACCCCTCTGGCACTCAAAGGGTTAACTGCAGGCTGTGCTCTGCCATGGCTGGTCATTAAGGGGTTAAATTGATGGGGATTTGGGGGGATTCTTAGCTGTTCATTTAGTTTGCGCCAGAATTGCTTTAACCCTTTGAGTGCCACAGAAATATCCAACGAATTGCAACCTCTGTGGCACTCAAAGGGTTAATTTCCCGGTGAATGTGCCGATTTCAGTTTCTCAAACAATAATCCCTGCTGCAAAGAAAAGCATTGGTGATATTCCTAGCATCAATCGGTTAAATAGTTTACAAAACATACAAAAAAAAATATAAAAAATAAACAGGACGCCCTCTTTTTCATTGGCACCAATTCAGATCTGTTGTGTGAAAATAATCACAGAGCCCCCAGTAGGATACTTGTACTTCTATTCCTGGCAAAACGTACAACCAAACTAATTGTCACAGATTAAACTAATGTACTCTCGTTACTTTCTGCTGCCTCTGAGCTCACAACAGCATTCCTGCTAACGGGCAAAAACATTTTTTTTTTCATTTAAGAGCATCTTTCAGCCTCTCTACAAATTGCCTGTGTACAAGCTGTGAATGCGGACGTGCTGTTGACAAAGCCGAACCTGTTTATTTGAAAGACGCTCATTTCAGATTGCCCTCTGAATAGGGAACCAACAGCACTTTTATTCGTCCTTATCTCCACCATACTACTGCTAAATAATGTAGTTATAACCCCAGTAATTCTGCAGATGCTGGCCATTCATCAGACAAAATAGACAGCAGGTCCCTATAGGCACCATAAATAATGAGTGAAAGGAATGAGTCAAATAATTTTGCAGATTGAGTTAAGAGGACAGTGACACTTAAAAATGTTCTGAAGCCTAAAACCTAGTCTTACCTATGCTCCGTGTAGTAGGGTGACCACATGTCCCGGACTGTCTGGGACAGTCCCGGATTTTAAAGGGATAGTAATACTTTATTTTAACTTTATTTTATTTTGTAGGCATTAAAAAAACATGAAGAATGATATAAGCCTTATCTCTCATACCTTTATGGTTTAAGAGATATTCACAAGCAAAGTTTCCCCCTCCCACCCCTTTTACCTAGTGTAATTCATCTCTTCTCAGATGTGGAATGCAGTCCATAGACCAGACAGATAACATAAGGGGACAATCTTCTTTTTATGAAAACAATGGAAGCCCTGCCACCCTTGACAAGCTTTTCAGGTTTTTCCCTTATCTTAATTGAAGATTGTCCCTCTCTGCAGTCTACCTGGGCACCTCCCTTCTGCTCTGGCTGAACAGTGTTAATCATCATAGTATTTGGACTTTGGAGAGTGTTATTTCAATTCTTTCAGAGTTGTAGTTCAAGAGTAATTCGATGACAAAGTATCCCCCTCCCGCCTCTTTTACTGATGTAACACTGTTCAGCCAGAGCAGAAGGCAGGTGCCCAGGTAGATTGCAGAGAGGGACAATCTTCAATTAAGATAAGGGGAAAAACCTGAAACACTTGTCAAGGAGGCAGGGCTTTCATTGTTCTCACAGGAAGAAGATTGTCCCCTGCTGTTATCTGTCTGGTCTAGCAACAAAATTCCACATCTGAGCAGAGATGGATTACACTAGGTAAAAGGGGCGGGAGGGGGAAACTTTATCATTCAATTACTCTTGAATTACAACTCTGACAGTATTGAAATAGCACCCTCTGTGACTCAAATACTATAAAGATTAATTGGAGCTGCTGTTTTTGTGAAACATTACTATCCCTTTAAGTGTGTGTCCCTTATCCCGAGCAGACCCCTTCTGGGACAATACAAAGTCTTTGAATGAAGACTCCAGAGCATACAGTTCTAGGTATTAGGAAAAATGCCCATTGCCTACTGTGACAGGAAGTGATGTCTCTGTTGGGCTACAAGAAAATGGCTTCCAGACAGAGCTCAAAACACCAGAGAACTGAGCCTTGATCCGGACATCAATCGGGAGCTGCAGTGCATTTTGTGTCGTGATGTAATGCTAATCTAAGGCTTGACGTACATTTTCTTGCAGCCCACCACAGGCATTGCTTTCTGTCAGAGCAGTCTATTGGCAGTTCCCCCTCTAATGTTTAAAAGTCTGTGGTGCGCTCTTCTCTCCGCAGTGTTCCTGAATAACAGAACTGAAATTCGGTCACCATATCGTGGTGACAGTATTCCCTGATGTCCATTAAAACAGCACTCTTGATAGGTTTCTCAGGAGTGATAATGCAGTATTGCCTGTAAATTGGCTTTATTCAGCCTTTCGGAATAAAATAACTGGAGATACCGTAAAATCTCGGGTATAATACGCACATTTTTACCCCATTTCACCTTATGTGAAGTGGGGGGTGCTTATTATACACAAGTAAAAATTTAAGCTAAAATATTAAGTCCAGCAACCCCCATCTGGAGGCAATGGGTGGCATCCCTGCGCTCACCGCCCGCTTCCTCTGTGCAGCAATAGTGCCTAAAAAAACATTAAATGCCCACCTGCGTGCATTGAATGTATGGTAGGTCCTGACAGGGCTGCTCAGAGGAGTTCCGGGAGAGGAAGAAGCGGGCGGCTAGTGCAAGAATGCCGCCCGCTGTCCCTGTTTGACGGCTGCCTATAAGTACAGAGGGGGAATCCTGGTTATCAAGGTGGGCATTTAATGGTTTTTTAGGCACTATTGCTGCACAGAGGAAGCGGGCGGTAAGCGCAGGGATGCCACCCGCTGCCTCCAGATGGGGGTGCGTATTGTACATAGGAACTACAATTTTACACAAAATCTTGGGTATAATTTGCACCTGCGTATTATACACAGGTGCGTATTATACCTGAGATTTTACAGTACTAATTTCATTAAATTAGCTCTTGTCTCTTATTACACTGTACAAATAAATGTAACAAAATGGAGTCTGTATTGGATAGTCAATGCACTAACCTTTTCGGGCCAGAGGGGTGTGCAATGTATTGCGGTAACCTTTGTTTTGGCATTCAAAGGGTTAAAATTACACGTTTAGGATTAGATTTGAGGGATCTAAAAAAATAATTCTTTACAGATGCTAACTGGAAATACAAGAAGAATTATATAACCCTTATGCATCCCAAGTGTCCCTCTTTAGGAGATATTAGGGATCTGTACATCCCAAGTGTCCCTCTTTAGGAGATATTAGGGGTATATACCTCCCAAGTGTCCCTCTTTAGGAGATATTATGGGTATATACCTCACAAGTGTCCCTCTTTAGGAGATATTATGGGTATATACCTCACAAGTGTCCCTCTTTAGGAGATATTAGGGGTATATACCTCCCAAGTGTCCCTCTAGGAGATATTAGGGTTCCATGCCTCTCAAGTGTCCCTCTTTAGGAGATATTAGGGGTTCATACCTCCCAAGTGTCCCTCTTTAGGAGATATTAGGGGTCCATACCTCCCAAGTGTCCCTCTTTAGGAGATATTAGGGGTCCATACCTCCCAAGTGTCCCTCTTTAGGAGATATTAGGGGTCGATAACTCCCAAGTGTCGCTCTTTAGGAGATATTAAGGTTCCATACCTCTCAAGTGGCCCTCTTTAGGAGATATTAAGGTTCCATACCTCTGAAGTGTCCCTCTTTAGGAGATATTAAGGTTCCATATCTCTCAAGTGTCCCTCTTTAGGAGATATTAGGGGTCCGTACCTCCCAAGTGTCCCTCTTTAGGAGATATTAGGGGTCCGTACCTCCCAAGTGTCCCTCTTTAGGAGATATTAGGGGTCCGTACCTTCCAAGTGTCCCTCTTTAGGAGATATTAGGGGTCCATACCTCTCAAGTGTCCCTCTTTAGGAGATATTAGGGGTCCATACCTCCCAAGTGTCCCTCTTTAAGAGATATTAGGGGTCCATACCTCCTACATGTCCCTCTTTAGGAGATGTTAGGGGTCCATACCTCACTTGTGTCCCTCTTTAGGAGATATATATATATATATAATGGATACATTTAACTTGCACCTGATTCATCACTGAAAAGTCCTGTGTGTATGGTTGCTCCTCAGTGAAGATTTGTATGTATACTTTATGTTCTCACTAGCACACAGGTTCATTTAAGAGGCCTTAAGTACTTCTCATTATCTTATCACTGAATAACAAAACTGGGTCTAATTCATCATGAGCAAAGATAAAGCAAACTGAAGCCAAATAAAAACTCCTCAAATTCCCACTGATTAACTAACTGAATGCTAGGGAAATCTCCAACGCATTACATTGCAATTTTCTGAAGACCTCTCTAGCATTCAAAGGGACACGTGCCCTTTAAATCAATAGGAATGTACAGGATTTTGGTTTGCTCCTGATCATCATTAGACGGATGAATAAGTCCCGGTGTGTTGAAGTGGGTGTTCTCGTGTTGCCTTGTTACAGGATAAGGTACTTCTTATGCCTTGTTCCAACTGGGTGCAAACAATGAATCTCCATGGAAACACATCATTTTCCTCTTGTAGTAAACATGGGAAAATTCACGGTATTTGTGAGGCTGCAGTTATCGCTGATGATCGGCACCCCTACCAGACTGACAAGACCAATTACTGCACGCTTTACTTGTCTATAATTTTGGGAAATCATGTTCCCAACTAATGGATCTTGATACCCTGTATGACAATTTGTTGCAGATTTCACCCACCCGGGTGCCAGCGACAGATTCACATGTCAGTCTCCTCCTGTTTTGCCATCTTGTCAAGAAATGATTCTGCAATGTTCAAAGTACATTTATCTTGCAGCTCCTCAGTGCGTGCTGTCTTTTCTAGATTAACCCTTTAAAGCAGTGGTTCTCAATCTTTTTTTGTTTGGGGCACCCCTAACACGTAATCTAGAACATTCGGGGCACCCCTAACATATTAAATGTACTTTATCAAGGGCATAATGAAGGTTCCATACATAAATATACAGTTATTATTAGGTCTTACAATCATAATAACAAAATTAAACATAATATGCATAACAATTTCTATAAATATTTATTTAAGAGTCAATTTTTGTTAGTCTTCATAGAAAACATGGGGCACCCTAAGCTGATGTCTGTGGCACCCCAAAGTGCCACGGCACCCTGGTTGAGAATCACTGCTTTAAAGGGATAGTAATGCTAAAAAAATAATTACATTGATGTAAGACTAACCAGCTGAAGTTCCCCACTCCAGGCTGTCTCAGAGAAGTCAGCGCTCTAGCTGACAGCAGCAGATTCTGGTCATTTGACCGGACGGTGGCTCTTCAGCAGAATCTAAATCACGCAATTTAGAGAAAAACACTTCATTGCAAAGGTCTGCAAAATGTGCTTGCAAACCAGGTACATTTTGTAGACCGTTCGAAATTAATTATTTATTTCTAAATAGCGTAATTTTGGCTCTGCCGAAGAGCCACCGTGCGGTCAAATGACTGGAATCTGCTACTGTCAGCTAGAGCGCTGACTTGTGAGAAACAGCCTGGAGGGGGAAACATTAGCCAGTTATATCTCTCAAACCATAAAGGTTGGAGAGACAGAACTTATATAGATGTCATTTTTTTTAATGCCTATAATATTAACACCTTAAGTACCATTGCCATGCCAGGACCGTCACGGTGGTCCGGCTCTTAAGGACCAGTGACGGTCCAGGCATGGCATGGAGTTCAGGGCTCCCGGTGTGGCTGCACGCCACTCCGGAAGCAAAAATAAAAAGCCCCGTGGTCCTCAAGTGCCGGTCGCACATGCACATGCCGGTCCTTAAGGTGTTAAAGAATCTTAAAATTAAACATTACTATCCCTTTAACGACCGCAGGAGTCTGCAACACATTGAAAAACAATGTGTTCAGGGCCGGATTTTCCAGTCGGCAGACCCATTACAGTCCTGGCACATCATGGGTTGGACGTACGATAAGGACCCATGACGTGCCAGGAACGTCATGGATTTCAGATCTCCCAGCTTGGCTGCAGTCCATTCAGGAAGCCCTGAATCGGATCAGAAAAGAAAGAAAAATGCTCCGTGATCCTTGAGTGCCGGCCACAAGCATGCTCGGCTGCTCCTTACGGGGTTAAGGACCCTTGACGTGCCAGGACCGTCACGCCTGGTCAGGCACTTAAGGACTGGTGATGGTCCTGACTAGTGTTGAGCGAGCACCACGATGCTCGGGTGCTCGGGTGCTCTGACCGAGCACCCCCTGAGGCTCGAGTGCTCGGCCGAGCACCCGAGCCCCATTGGAATGAATGGGGCAACACCAGGCACCCCCTGCTCTGATGAGGGGAGGGTGCCTGGTCAATGCCCCCTTCATCTCCGCTATGCCCCCTTCATCTCAGAATGCCCCCTTCAGCTCCGCAATGTCCCCCTTCAGCTCCGCTATGCCCCTCTTCCACAATGTGCCCCTTCATCTCCGCTATGCCCCTCTTCCACAATGTGCCCCTTCATCTCCGCTATGCCCCTCTTCCACAATGTCCCCCTTCATCTCCTCTATGCCATAGAGGAGATGAAGGGGGACATTGTGGAAGAGGGGCATAGCGGAGATGAAGGGGCACATTGTGGAAGAGGGGCATAGCGGAGATGAAGGGGCACATTGTGGAAGACGGGCATAGCGGAGATGAAGGGGGACATTGTGGAAGAGGGGCATAGAGTCTATGCCCCTCTTCCACAATGTCCCCCTTCATCTCCGCAATGCCCCCTTCATCTCCGCAATGCCCCCGTACCTCCAGTCCCTGGTGGTCCAGCGGAGCTTCTTCGGATCTGTGCCTCTTCCGGCACAGATCCCCGCCACCCGAACATGTCGGGCGAGCACATGGCGGTACTCGACGAGTACCGCCATGTGCCGAGCAGAGCGATGCTCGAGCCGATCCGAGCATCGGCCGAGCACGCTCGCTCATCACTAGTCCTGACACGTCATGGAATATCGGGGTCGCAGTGTGACTTTACTCTGCTCTTGATCTTGGAATTAGTTGCCCCCCCAGCACGGTCGTTAAGGGGTTAAAAAATGTTGCAAAAAATGTTGCAAAAAACTGGAACGTAATCTAGACAAACAGTCCGGTCTCAGAGACTTGCTGATATAAAAGTGACTAGTGTAAAAGCCCATGTACATGGGCCAAGGTTCCGGGTGATGTTAACCCTTTGAGTGCCAGAGGGGTGCGCAACACATTGCAATGCGTTGTGTACCCCTCTGGCACTCAAAGGGTTAAGAGGCCGGTCCTGCTCTGCGTCTTGCCGCTGATGCAGTCATGCACTGTAGAGAGTGGCCAAAAGCACAGAATGCTCCCAGCACAGAACTCCCAGCATTCTATGCTCCCAGCATTCTGTGTGTTCGGGCAGTCTCTGCTGCTCATGAGGGCTTCTGACAAACATCCTAGCGAATTATTATATAGGATATTTAACCCCTTTCAGTGCCAGATTGTCTTGTTTCCAAATGCTTTGAGCACCCCTGTGACATTTACAGGGTTAAAGTTTACAGCTAACAGCTACACATGTTTCAGCGTTTAAAGAGGAAGTAAAAGCTCACAACAATAAATCCTACTTGCCTTAATCCTGCCTACCCCTCTGGCACTCCAAGGGTTAATATGGTAAAAAAAAAATCTTAATGGCCTCTTTGAACTTTGCCCTTGTTTAAAAAAGACAGTAACTTCCACCAGTCCTGGATGTCACTTCCATTCATGCGGACATTACACTTGCCGTCGGTGTTTTTCAGTGTGAAGAAGGCAGAGTGCTTGCGCTGACTTAAACTTTTTAGGATCAGCCTGGTTGCACACTCCACTGGTCCTTAACCCAATGAGTGCCAGAGGGGTATGCAATGCATTGTAAAGAAATGCGTTGCGTACCCCTCTGGCACTTAAAGGGTTAAGAGTACCACTTGCAGGGGGTGGAGTTTGCGGCATGTGTTCACGTTACCAACTTTTATGTCCGCCTCTATGAATATGATATCTAGGACTGATTGATGATATTATCTATTAAATCAAGGAGCAAGGAAAAAATTCAGAAGGGCCATTAGGATTTTCTGGCCTTAGATAGGATTATTGTTATAATTATTAAGTATAATATATATATATTTTTTTAAATGATACTCCACCAGTTATTTGCTAAATAGCAGAATTTGGAACAGACATTTTGGGCGAGATGTTCAAAAAATGATGTTAACTGAAATTGTCTTTAATCAGAATAAAAATGTTCTCACGCCATGGTCCGTCAGTTCTCAGACGTGTTTCTGCCATTTTTGCGTCCAGTTCCGCCATCTCCATCAAAGGGAAAAAGCCATCTTGAATATGGGTGTGTTTAATCTTCAGTCAGCTTGTAAGGTGTTTTCAGAAAAAAATATTCGTTTCAACGTCACATTTTTGTCTGATTAATGTCATTTTTCCCCCAACAAAATAAAAATGGTTTAAACTTGGTTAAGACAAATTACTGTTTGCAGAAGTGAGAAGCAATTTGTCGTTTCAAAGACAAAATATGTCTTTGTTTCTTTGAAAATTTTCGTTTCAAATACAAAATCAAAGACATTGTTAACATCAGAATTTTTAAGGACAATATTCATCAAAATCTTCTTAGCGTCATTTATAATTCGTTAGACACATTTTAAAACGTGACGGATTTACTTCTGAAAATATTGTCCTTCTTTAACCCTTTGAGTGCCAGAGTGGTACGCAACGCATTGCAAAGAAATGCATTGCGTACCACTCTGGCACTCAAAGGGTTAACCACCAACTCACGATCTGACAATTTTTTCATTATGACTACTTTTTGAACATCTCGCCCTAAAGGTCAATACTTAAGATGTCTCCTTGGAGTGATCTGTGTAATTACATTTCTCAGGTGTTTTGAATAGTCTCAGTTTTTTGCCTTCACGCTTGAGTATATACAAGAAGCTAATGCATTGCACAGGCCCGATCACGCCTGGCAGCTATCATGATTTAAAGTCATTTTACGCTCCATAAGTAAGAGTAATAGACAGGTTGGCTTTAAAGTCACTAATGGTTCTGTGCTACCGTGGATTTTTTTTTGGCTCACACCTGGAACTCTGATACTTTGCTGGTGAAAAGATATACAAAACCAATCACATTGTTATTGAACTGACCTTGAGAAATGACAGCTCTATGGGTAACAGTGGGGAACTTAGGTACCCCAGGCTGTTTGCTTCTGCCATGAATAGGATGATGTATATAAGCTGCCAAATACTTCACAGAATGCATTGCTGGTCATTACTGGTAGAGAACTGTATTGAGCATATCTTACATGGAAAAAAAAAATTAACCGTGTGTATTCTAAACTGGAGATCCCTTTAACCCCTTAACGACCGGCGGTCCTGGGACATTTCCGTCCCATAATGACCGCATAGGAGCACTTGGACGCGCCGGTACACGTGACCTGTCGCGTGTATCGGCGCGTCATTATGGGGCCTGATAGAGATCGCTCCGATCTTGGAGCGGTCAATTTCAGGCCCTATTTTTACTTACAGCGCTCCCAGTAGAGCGCTGTAAGTAAAAAGTACGTGACGTACTATGACCGTCATCGGTCCTTGAGTATTTCAAGGACCGTGATGGTCATAGTACGTCACATGTCGTTAAGGGGTTAAAACAGCGGTTCTCAACCTTTCTAGTGCCGTGACCCTTTGATAAAATTTCCCAAGTTGTGGCGACCCCTAACAGTAAAATTATTTTCGTTGCTCCTTCATCACTGTAATTTTGCTACTGTTATGAATCGAAATATAAATATCTGATGGTTTTAGGCGACCCCTGGCAAATCATCATTCGACCCCCAAAGGGGTCCCGACCCACAGGTTGAGAACCACTGCTTTAAAAGGTTACTAATGTCTTGTATTACATTAATATTGTAGATGTTCCAAAAAATAAATCAATTGATGCCAGTCTAATCTCTCAAACCTTTATAGTTTGAGAGATATACGGTGATAAAGTTCCCCCTCCCGCCCCTTTCACAGACTTCAACTGTAAAGCTGACAGAAGGAGAATGGAGTCGTGTGACTCAAGGCGGCTCTTCAGCAGAGCCGAGATAGCGCTATTTAAAAAGAATTACTTCATTGGAACGGTCTACAAAGTGTGCCTGGTTGGCAAGCACTCTCTGTAGCTCGTTCCAGTGAAGTATTTCTTTTGAGATTTCAGTATTTCGGCTCTGCTGAAGAGCCGCCGGCCCGTCCTGGGACCAGGATCTTCTTCGGTCATCTAGAGGCTGATGTCAGTGAAAGGGGAGGGAGGAGGGAAACTTATCACCGTATATCTCTCAAACTATAAAGGTTTGAGAGATGGGACTGGTATCAATTGATTTATTTTTTGAACATCTACAATGTTATTTTTTATTAATACAAAAGACATTACTAACCCTTTAGCATTCAAGTGGCTGAGTGCTCTGCCATGGGTTTTATTAACCCTTTGAGTGACGTTCTTTTTTGCTCTTGCCTCTCGCAAGATGGAGCTTTGGTTCTCTGCTCCCAATTCATGCTTTTTTGTCTCTCCCCTTCTCCCAAGCTCTCTTTCCTCCCCGTCTCCATCTCCACGATCCCTGCCTCTCTAGGGTGACCACATATCCAATCTGTCTTTCTGGGACATGTGGTCACTCTAATTCCCACAGAGGTAAAGTAAGAGGCTCACAACTGCCCCTTACGATCAAAGAGTAAGTCTGACTCACAGCAACAAAGATCCAATAGACCAACTTTATACCCAGTTCCAGCCCAACTGTAGCCCCTCTTGTTACTCACACAAGACGTCTACATATAACGCTACTATTGGATAAATGTATATCTATGGACAGCCGTAGTCATTGGTTACTACAGCCATGAGTAAGTAGGGAACCATGATAAAGAAATCACTGGCCTGCATTAACAAGTTATGCCTTTATCAGGCTCCTCCCCTGCTAAGGTCTTCTACTGTGCTACATATTATAATTATTATCCATAAAACACCACCTCGTTCTTGCTTTGCCGATTTGCAATGTCTGATAGCACACTTGCAGGCCAGGCAGCAGAACAACACTTCCCATTTAGAGGTCCTTAACACTGCCACATTTCGCCAAAATAATAAAAAAAAAATAAAGAATGGAAAACCATGTGTAAGGGATGTTTTTTTTTTTTTGGTGATCTCCTCATGGTTAGTTGGGGGTTAATTATCTGCAGTTTTGGTTGGCAACAGCAGAGGGGCGGGCGATGCTAGCTTACGTAGTGTTTATGAGAGACAGTTAGTGATATCTCCACTATTCAGCCTTCTGTAACCAAGCACACACGCATGCGTAGTATTAGACATCTGTATTTTAACCTGTAATCAACACAATAGATTCAGAGAGCTGTTTTTGGGATGAATGAGGACGACCTGATTTTCACCTCTGTCCATGCACCTGTGTCTTATTATGAGGTTTCGTATCACCAGGCTCTCTCGTTGATAAGTACCTTTTGTTATTTCTTATCTTTCCTGTCTTGCGTATTGCAGAGTTTGTTAAGCTCTGGCAATAGTTCTAGTTTCTTGTATTTTATCACTTGTTAGAGGTATGTCTCACATACGCTTGTGAACTCTGGCAGGATGTTTATTTCATAACCTATTTAATTATTGCATGTTTTAATAAACTGTAGTTTTATAGTTTTCACTGCAGTGTGTTTGTCCTTATTTTTATTCTGAAATTCCAGACCTCTAATTGTAACACCATGTAGGTATTCGGAGCTTACGCTTGCATATTTTACTCGATTACATGACAGACAGTACTATGATCACAAATGACTCACACACCTGCGCTATGCTGTTGCTTCCATGACTTCTCTTCCTTCGTGACTGCACCCAGAAGCTCTCTGATGGCAGGCGTTTAAGAATTGCAGCTAGGCTGTGACTGTGGGCTGAGTGTCAGTCACAGAGACTGTGCGGTGGGTGGCTTTGCTCATTCCGGGACTTTTTATTGTCCCAGTGAGGGGTGACCCGGGACGCGGGACAAAGACCTCAATTAAGGGACAGTCTCGGGCATTCCGGGACACGTGGTCACCAGCCTCTCTCCATCTTGTGCTCTAACCCCCCCCTCTCCACTCTCCCTAGTACTCCCACTATTTCTCCCTCTATGGCCTGTACTCTCCACTGCTCCCACAATTTCCCTCTTATCCCTTGTCCATAAGTGAATCGTTTGACTGGATTTGGACAGATCTGACATTTTCACTGAGTCCTCTGAATCGACCCACAAAATGAATTGCCAGTGTTTCTTTCATGCCTACTTTTTCCTAATCTGTAGCATTCTTATACTTAAAGGGATAGTAATACTTAAAATGTAAAATAAAATATGTTTTAGGCTTTATGCCCCTGAGTAAAACAACGGTACTCCCCACTGCTGAGAGGTGTTTTATACAAAAGCTATTGCAGCTCAAACTTATATTTTTTTTAGGTGCAATACCTCAATGGCCTGAAATGTTACAGTGGCGCTGTTGCTACACCATCGCATGGACAGATCTGGTAATTTGACCATAAACCTACAGTTTGACCTGCAATAACTTTTGAATAAAATACCTCCCATCAGTGTGTGTACCCTTGTTGTACTAAGGAGAATGAACCGTACAATATAAATGTCACTATATATTAAGTGTTACTATCCCTTTAATCTGATTAGCTCAATCTTGATGTAATTAAAATAATTGGAACAATCAGAAGGCAAAATGATTGTCACCCAAGAGAACAGAGGGTGCAGAGGGTGTACATGGTTTGCACTCAAAGCTATCCATTTCCTCTTAATACATCATTATTATCAGACCTGGGAAATTTATCTTCTGGCCTTTCCAGAGGGGGAGGCCTGTGGTGCCGTTGAGGGAGACAAATGATGCAGTTTGCTTCAAATGGGGGTGGTGCTTAATTGTGACTGGGGAAGGGCTTCAGAAACCTGCAAGAATATCAGCTAATAGGCTGGGGAAGGAGGAGAAGTGGGTGGGGAGTGGGTGGAACAGATAAGGAAGGAGCACCAATGGGCAGAGGTTCTTAAGAAACTGCCCACACCCCGGAGGATCAGACTCTGCCTCGGAGACCCGGTAATGCAGAGTCAAAACACGGAGTATCCGAGGAAACCCTGAGAGTTTCAAATTATGATTATTATACATGTTCAGTTTACCCTTTGAGTGCCAAAGAGGTATCTAACACATTGCAAAGGGTTAGGATCAAGAAAGCTCTTTTACATGCAGAATAAAAAACAAACCTGCGCTCCTCCATACCTTATATACCTTAAGCATATATAATAACTGTTGATATATATGAGGATTTAGTCCATAATTTGGCCAAAGAATGTTAAGCTTGCCAACCCTGTCAAGGTACCTCAAAAATATGGCAAGTACCTACTTCTAATGCACCTGTAAATCCCTATCTAAAATAAATATGTAAAAATATGAAGCTTGGCTTTGATAAAATGTTATAAGGAAACACGTAGCTGTGCACTTTGGGTTTTGGCCTAATGTTTGGGGTACTGGAGAACCCTCTCATTCTTTGCTGCTATCTACCGTAAAATCTCTGGTATAATACGTACAATTTTACCCCACTTCACCTTATGTGAAGTGGGGGGTGCGTATTATACCTGAGAGTTTTTTATATAAAAAAAAATGAAGCCTGCCAGATCCCTTCCGTCCCTCCCCCGGTGCTATCCGCTGCTAAAATACCATTTACTTACGTCAAAATTCAAGTCCCCGCTTTTTCCCCATTAGCAGGCAACATATAACAGATATCAATATTCCCTGCGGGCGGTATGCTTCCATTCGCCGCCTGCTTCCTTCAGGACCTGCCGGCTCCAGCCAATGGTAATGCCCTGTGAGGATCTGAAGGTCCTCACAGGGCAATACCAAAGCCGGAAGGAAGTGGGTGGCGAATGGAAGCATGCTGCCCGCATGGAATATTGACATCTGTTATATGTTGCCTGCTAATGGGGAAAATGCGGGGACTTGAACTTTGAAGTAAATGGTATTTTAGCAGCGGATAGCGCCGGGGGAGGGAAGAGATCTGGAAGGCTTAATTTGTTTTTCTTAAGAGAGGAAAACAAGAGTGTGTATTATACATAGGCACTCTTGTTTTCCCCTAAAATCTTGGGCATAATATACACCTGCGTATTATACACAGGTGCGTATTATACCTGAGATTTTATGGTAGATGCCAGTTATTTGATATCTTTCTTATTTCATTCACTACATGTATATATTATGGTGAGCTAGAGCTGTGAGCTTTATTCTGTTTTTGCTTTTGTTTCTATAACTCTCCTTTGATCATTCTAGCTGCTTTTCACTCACTTTCATTTAATTATCACTAATAGTACACATATATTTATATTTCATAGCTAACTTTTTCTTAAAGGGGACCTATCACCCCTATAGAAGTTTCTCTTAATAGTTATATAGCGAATATGTTGAATCCTGTATTAATTTCTTTTTTAAATCGCTTTTTGGCCGAAATTTTATGATTAAAGATTGCCCTGCACCCTCCTTCTGGACAGACTGCAGTTACCTTCTCTGTACCGCAGTCTGTGACTCTGCCTCTGTTCTCCTCCCTCTATCCAGTCTCCTCCAATGACGGAGGCTTCTGTCTGTAAGCTGGAGCAATCTCATTGTCCAAATAGCAATTTTAAAAAAGAAATGAATACTGTATTCAACATATTTTGCTATATAACATAACTATTAAGACAAACTTGTATAGGGTTGATAGATCCACTTTAAAGGTCCTTAAACTTGTCTGTTTGTAATTGTTATACCTCATGTGGCCTGTGGGGGTGGTAAACCCTGACTTATAAATAGGACTGAAGGACCCACAGTCCTCTTGTGCCAGTCCCCACTTCCTGCAGGCCTAAGAAGTTTTATATCAGGCAAGTCCTATCGTACACCTTTTAAAATATTTGTTTGTCCCCTGTGTCACACGCGTATTGGTTATTTGTCATCAAAAACCAGCTACGCGTTTCCTTATAACATCTTATCCAAACCAAGCCTTATATTTTTACATTTTTATTTTTCATTTAGATAGGGATTTAAAGGTGCATAAGAGTAGGTACTTGCCATATTTTGAGGTACGTTGATGGGGTTGGCAAGCTTAATATTCAGTGGCACATTTTGGACTAAATCCTCATATTTATAAACAGTTACTTTATATGCCTAAGGTAGGGCACACATTTACACGTTGGTATAGAGGAGTGCGGGTTTGTTTTTTGTTTTGTATGTGCACTTTGGGTTTTGGCCTAATGTTTGGGGTGCTGGAGAACCCTCTCATTCCTTGCTGTATCTAGATGCCAGTCATTTGATATCTTTCTTATTTCATTCACTCCATGTATGTATTATGGTGAGATAGAGCTGTGAGCTTGGAATAGCTTACCTTAAATCCAGCGCTGACACTGGGAATGTATGGCACGAAATTACGCTACGGCATCATCCCACTCGTTGCTTCGGGCATTGGGCCTGGGTGCCCTTGGCGTCTGTAGTGTCAATTACAGACGCGAGGCTGCATATTGACGCAGGCCACAACTCTATACAGGAAGGCCTGGTCAGTCTCCTCCTATCCACTTCCTGGCTCTTAGTATTTAAGGGAACTGGATTCCTATACAGTTACCCTTACGTTGTTGTTCCTGTTCAGTTGTATTTAGCTTGTATCCTGAGTTCCTGTGTATGACCCTGGCTTGTCTGACCATCTATCCTGGTGCTGACCTGTGGCTCTGTCTGACTGTCCTCTGTGTACTCCCTGTATTCTTAGACATCCTATCTGGTGCAAACCTGTGGCTCTGGCTGACTACCCGCTCCGTGTATGACCCTGGCCTGTCTGACTATCCAATCTGGTGCTGACCTGGGGCTCTGTCCAGCTATCTCCTTTGTGTTGCCTCCTGACTAGTGGACATCCTATCTGGTGCAGACCTGTGGCTCTGGCTGACTACCTGCTTCGTGTATGACCCTGGCTTGTCTGACTACCCAGTCTGGTACTGACCTGTGGCTCTGTCTGACTACCCTTCTGTATTGCTCCATTACCAGCAGACATCCTATCAGGTGCAGACCTGTGGCTCTAGTGGACTCCAGCCTTACTGACTGCAGGCGTGAGTCAGTAGTCTCCCATGTTGCCATCCTATGGGAGAGTGGCCTCTTCTGACTGACTGCAGGCGTGATTCAGTAGTCTCCCTTGTTGCCATCCTTTGGGAGAGTGGCCTCTTCTGACTGACTGCAGGCGTGAGTCATGAGTCTCCCTAGTTGCAATCCTTTTTGGGAGACCGTAGGGTCTGTTCTATGTTCTTCCCAGGGTGATTGAGACTACCAGATGGCTCCGGCCTAGTCTCTAGCAGTTGTGGTTGACCATTGGTGGCTCCTATTGCTGATAGAGTCTAGCCTCTCTTGTCACCCTCTGCTTGTTATATTTCATTACTGTCATCATTCTAATAAAGTTGATTTTACTATACTGTCTGACTCTTTTGATTGCCAGCCGTGACAGAGCTTTATTCTGTTTTTGCTTTTACACGCAGGGCTTTGCTATTCTGGCAAAAGAAGTTTAATCCTTTGAGCATTGCAATGCATTGGACACCTCTCTGGTACTCAAAAGGTTAAAGCTGTTTTTGCAGTACATGAAAGGATTATTAACGCCTCCTGAAAAATAGTCCCCACTTAATTATGATGGACATAAAATACTAATGGTCCCTATGAATTTTGCTGTTTGCTCTTGTTCAAGAAAGAACTTCTTCAGTCAGTTCTGCGTGTCATATCCATAAAGGCGGACATGATAGTTGCTAGCAGGATCACAGGACCTCAAACTCCACCCCCTGCAATAAGTAATCTTAAAGGAGCAGTAAACTTTTTTTTATGAAAACACATATTTTACAGAGCATTTCCTGCTGAATAAAACAAGGTCACTCCCATCGCTGTCAGAAGTTTTATTCAAAAATTATAACAGTTCAAATAATCAGGAAGTGAATTTACTGTGTTTACTTCCTGATAGTTCTAACTGACAGGAATTGAATTTACTGTGTTTACTTCATGGTAGTTCTAACTGACAGGAATTGAATTTACTGTGTTTACTTCCTGATAATTCTAACTGACAGGAAGTGAATTTACTGTATTTACTTCCTGATAGTTCTAACTGACAGAAAGTGAATTTACTGTGTTTTCTTCCTGATAGTTCTAACTGACAGGAAGTGAATTTACTGTGTTTACTTCCTGGTAGTTCTAACTGACAGGAATTTAATTTACTGTGTTTACTTCCTGATAATTCTAACTGACAGGAAGTGAATTTACTGTATTTACTTCCTGATAGTTCTAACTGACAGAAAGTGAATTTACTGTGTTTTCTTCCTGATAGTTCTAACTGACAGGAAGTGAATTTACTGTGTTTACTTCCTGATAGTTCTAACTGACAGGAAGTGACTCAGCAGTTTCTATCACATTCTATGGAGAACTGTATGTCTCTGACTTTTCTGACTTTCCTCTCCATTAGAATCTATCAGGAAATCTAATTAGAATATGACCACTAGAGGGCACTGCTAATGTAACAAAACATGGGTTTAAACTGTAATAACTCTGGAAATATAAATCTCTCTGCAGTGGGAGTACCCTTATTTTACTCAATAGGAATATCCCTACAATATATATTTTTCATAAAAAAAGTATACTGCTCCTTTAAGTAAACTCATGCACTGTTCCTCCATCAGTTTGAAAAAAACTCCAGCAACCAGAGCCGGATCATGGGAAAGGTGACATAGTCGCCTGCCTAGGCTCCCCCCCTAAAGTGACTCATTGTCAGTGTCTGGTACAGACAGTGTACTTCTTGGGCATTCTGCCTCTGTCCCCCTATATCCTGCATAGGGAATCAGGGAACTAGCTTTCCTTCATTGAGTCTCAATAGACTCAATGAAGAGAAGCTAGTTAATTAACTGCGCATGCATGCGCGGCCTTGTGTTCTGCACTCCGCAGGATATACGGGGGGGATAGAGGCAGAGCGAGCAAGAAGTACAGTGCAGCTGTCCAGCCGCCATCTTCTTAGCCATGCATATGCAGGTGGACAATGGGGGACAATGCTGAGGTGAACTATGTGGAGGTGGACAAAGTGGACTTTGGACAATGTGGAGGTGGACAAAGATGTCAGTGTGGAGGTGGACAAAGGTGGCCAATGTGGAGGTGGACAATATGGACTCAGGACAATGTGGAGCTGGTCAATGGGGGACAATGTGGAGGTGAACAATGCAGAGGTGGGCAATGCGGAGGTGGACAATGTGGGCAGATCCATAAAGGGGGATTGGGGGAACAAGTTGGCCCCAATTTGGGATCCTGCCTAGGCCCCATAGAGTCATAATCTGGCTCCGCCAGTGACTGTCATGTCTGACTTCATGGGCGGGACATCCAGGACAAATTTGAAGATATTCAAGTTTTATTTTGTTTAAAGATGTATGGGCGACATTGATAAGGGCCATTAGGAATTTCTGCCCATAGTAAAGTAAGCAGAGAGAGGGTTATTATTGAGAACAGATAGTCGCCCTACAATGATTAAACATATGGCTACAAGACTTCTATTACCTCTCAGAGGTGCCAGATTCTAAAGAAAACTTAAAGGGATAGTAATACTTCGTTTTATCTTTATTTTATTTTGTAGGCATTAAAGAAACATGAAGAACGATATAAATTTTATCTCTCAAACCTTTATGATTTGAGAGATATTCACAAGCAAATTTTCCTCTCACTGACCGAGGCGGTCAAGTCTGGAATCAGGTCTGCAGACCAGCTGGCGGCTCTTCAGCAGAGCTGAGATCGCAAGATATAAAAATAACTAGTTCAGTGGAAAGGTCTACAAAGTGTACTTGCAAACCAGGCACACTTTGTACACAATTTCAATGAAGTAGTTCTTCTTATATCTCACAATCTCTGCTCTGCTGTAGAGCAGCGGCCGGTCTGCGGATCGGATTCCAAATCTGACAGCTAGATGGCAGACTTGACCGTTTCGGTCAGTGAGGGGAAAATTTGCTTGTGAATATCTCTCAAACCATAAAGGTTTGAGAGATAAGACTTATTTTGTTCCTCATGGTTTTTTAATGCCTACGAAATAAAATAAAGATAAAACAAAGTATTACTATAACTTTAATCTTCAGAAACTGGAAGCCAGTCATCAGCGCAGACATCTTGTCTTAGAGTCCCGGAAGGGACTGACGGCACAGGTGCTCAGATGGCACTAACCTGGCAGTCAGTCTCTGACGATTAAGGATTTCTTTAGAATCTGGCACTTCTGAGAGGTAATAGACGTATTATGAAGCTAGTCGCCATCTGCTTCATTATTGGAGGGCGACTTAATACTATGTGAAAGTTCCGCATTAATTATCCTTTAAATACCATCCAGTTGCATGTAAAAGAAAAATATATAAAGCACTGCACAAATTTTTTAGGTCTTAACCCTTTTAGCGCCAGAGGGGTAGCAATGTGATGCGTATCCGCCTGGCGCTGAAAGGGTTAATAACGCTGACTTATTGAATATACTTGTGTAAAAGCCAGTGTACACAGGCCAAGGTTTGGGTGATGTTAACCCTTTGAGTGTCAGAGGGGAATGCAACGCATTGCTTTTCAATGCGTTGCGTACCCCTCTGGCACTCAAAGGGTTAGGAGGCCAGTCCTGCTATGCGTCCTGCCGCTGATGCAGTCATGCACTGTAGAGACTGCCTGAAAGCACAGAATGCTCCCAGCACAGAACTCCCCATTCCTACACCTCCCAGCATTCCGTGCTCCCAGCATTCCGTGCTCCCAGCACATAACTCCCAGCATTCCTACACCTCCCAGCATTCCGTGCTCCCAGCATTCCATGCTCCCAGCACATAACTCCCAGCATTCCTGCACCTCCCAGCATTCCGTGCTCCCAGCATTCCATGCTCCCAGCATTCCGTGCTCCCAGCACATAACTCCCAGCATTCCTACACCTCCCAACATTCCATGCTCCCAGCATTCCGTGCTCCCAGCATTCTGGGAGTTCGGGCAGGCTCTACTGCACATGACGGCTTCTGACAAACATTCTAGAGAATTATTATATAGGATTATTCCCATATCCTCTCCTGATTACCGATTACAGTGAAGAATTACTGCACAAATTCACATTTCAGAGACTGCTGATATCCCGATCAGAAGCAGAATAGCGTTTGATGTACAAGGCTTTGGTCACTGGTTTGCATCTCTCCAGTGGGTATGAGATGCAGTATGATTATTTCATTCTCCTTACATCTCGTGGACAGTAAAAGTGTTCAGCCAGCCAAAGTGAAAACAGGGATGACAGTAGAGAAAGGATAATGAGCAAAATATAAATAAATCAAAATATATACAAATAAAATCCATTGCAGAAAAAAAAAAGCTTGAGAAGGAGTCATCAAAAGAAAATAGAGGTGCTATGTATTATTAATGTTTCGATACACGTTTTGCTGATACACTTTATTCACCTGTCCTTACACCAAATTCTCTCTTATCACAGAACTCTGTTTTCTGAAGCTGGTAACTTGCTTGCTAATCAATCACTTTGTTCCTTCCCTACAGGAGCAGTAAACTATTTAATGAAAAACATAAACGTTATCGAGATTTCCATACTGAGTATAACAAGGAGTTCTCTCATTGCTGGGAGGTTTTCCTTTCAAAAGTTATTTCACCTCAGATTTATTTTGTTTAAATGAAGTAGTTAGCAACAGCTCCAACTAGAGTCCAAAAAGGCTATTTTTTTATAATACGTGAGTCATAGACTATGAATCTCAATAGTAAGCAATAGAAATAACACAGACATACACATCAACACACACACACACTCACAAACGAACACACACACACATGCACACACATATCCACACGTGCACACACACACAGACAGATACAGATATACACACACACCCACAGGGATTTATTTGAATACATTCAGACATAAATGTTCTCTGGGTTCTCAATTTGTTTATAGAATTATTGATATTTTGGCACTCAAAGGGTTAAGAACCAGATGTGTGCTCGGTGCCTAAGCTTCAGGTGGGTGAGTTATAACATACCTCCCAAGTGTCCCTGTTTAGGAGATAGGGGTCTGTCCCTCCCAAGTGTCCCTCTTTAGCAGATATTAGGGGTCGGTACCTCCCAAGTGTCCCACTTTAGGAAATATTAGGGCTCCACACCTCCCAAGTGTCCCTCTTTAGGAGATATTATGGGTCTGCACCTCCCAAGTGTCCCTCTTTAGGAGATATTATGGGTCTGCACCTCCCAAGTGTGCCTCTTAGGTGATATTAAGGGTCCATACCTCCCAAGTGCCCCTTTCTAGGAGATATTAAGGATCCATATCTGCCAAATATCCCTCTTTAGGAGATACTTGTGGTTCATATCTCCCAAATGTGCCTCTTTAGGTGATATTTGGGGTTTATACCTCCCAAGTGTCCCTCTTTAGGAGATATCAGGGATCCATACCTCCCAAGTGTCCTTCTTTAGGAGATATTAGGGGTTCATACCTCCCAATTTCCCACTTTTGGGGATTTTAGGGGTCCGTACCTGCCAAATGTCTCTCTTTAGGAGATACTAGGGGATCATCTCTCCCAAGTGTCCATCTTTAGGAGATAATAGGGGTACATGTCTCCCAGGTGTCCCTATTTTGGAGATATTAGGAGTCCGTACCTGCCAAATTTTCCTCTTTAGGAGGGACAGTCCATCTTTGAGACCCAAATCCCTCTGTTACTCTTTCCCACCCTGATGTTCCTGTGTTTAGGAGATCAGACTGTGTGGTGTGTGTATATATATATATATATATATATATATATATATATATGTGTGTGTGTGTGTGTGTGTGTGTATCACATTGCTTCACAGCAATAAAACTCACATTTATGGTTGTTTAAACTTCAGTTTATGGTTGTTTTATACCTAGTCTGTTTAAATAAAATAGTTTGATCTTGCTCTAAATCAGTAATGCATTTACTCAAAGAGGTGTCAATAGGCCTTGAAATAGCATACAAAATTCTTGGTAATCCCTTCTACCAGCCAAGTCCCCAACAACACCTCCTAAGACAAAAAAAGTGTCCCTTTCTGGCCATTCGAGATGTTGGGATCTATGTTGTAAGAATCCCTGAGGCACCAGTTTGAGTTGTGAATGGAGGCCTAAAAGATAGGTTAAAGCAGAACTTTCAGATAATAGCAAGTTGCCTTGCTTTCATTAAATGCATGGTGACTAGCTTGAAAATGTATGTCTTACCCAAAAAAAAATACTTGTTTCTAAAGGAATTCGTCCCGTTTGGAGAACGGAACTGAGACTAGAGCGCAGACATCTTGTCTGTGCGCATGCGCCGTCAGTCCATAGAGTAGACTAGTTTGCACCATATGATCACCGGAAGGGACTGACTGCGCAGGCTCACAGACCGCACTAACCTGCCCGTCAGTCCCGAAACGGAACGGATTCCTTTAGACACAAGTATTTTTTTTTGATAAGACATATTTTCAAGCTAGTTGCCATGCATTTAATGAATGCATGGTGACTAGCTATTATCTGAAAGTTCCACTTTAACACTAAGGATCTGCAAAACACTCACAACTTTTTAGCGGCTCCAGCGTCGGGAGGGTTAAATAAATTTCCAATTCATTGGCGTTTTTCTATAAACTTGATGCTCAATTCCCTTGTGCATGAATATAGGTGTCAATGTGTATGTGTGCCAGCCACAGACTTTTCAAATTCTCCAGATAATTCAAACAAACAATACTGTAGCTGCACCAAACACATCTTCTACACACAAAGTATTCAGATAAAATGAACAATATCTTTATTTGGTATCCAACATGTAGGCAACACTGAGTGTAAAAGTATCTAAATATGAAAATGTTTACAGACTATCAGATGTCTTAATGAGCAGGTGTGAGATGACTGATCAATGCTTTCCGCATATTACGACACTTCGTCATGACTAGGGATGGGCGAAAATTTCTGCCTCAAACTGAAATTGGCGAAAAATGGCACTTTCAGTTTGGCAAAAAATTTCCTGTGAAAATTGCAGATTTTCCAATTTTTTTTCTGCTTTTTTCACCTAGCTCATTCCACATAGTAAATATTATTTTATTTCCCAAAGGTACAGTATAAAAGGGGCATGAGGGTGTCTGTGTTTATAGGGTGTGGGGAAAGAATCAGTTGAACAGGGAATTATTTTTGGGGGGTTGTTTACTGGGATTGGGGGGTAGTTAATAAAAAATAAATCCTAAATAAAATAAAATAGAAACCATAAGACATGGTATAAAGGTGTCTGAGGAAGGTGCCTGTGTTGGTGAATGAGTGAATCATTTGAACAGGAAATTTGTTTTGGGGGGTTTCTTGACTGCTATTGGGGGGGATAGTTAATAAAAAAAGAAAAATAAGAAATGTGTATGTAAAGTGACAGAGACAGGAACCCCTGACATAAGCTGCCACTTGGGTAGACTGATACTTGACTTGATAGAGTGTTTTGTAGAGGATGATTTCTTTGATTTGTTGTTAGAGACCTTTATATGACTTAGACTTAATAGAGACCCAAGCCCTAAGGAAACATTGATTTGTAGGACTTAAGCTTGTTTGGCACAAGCCCTAAGGAAACATTGATTTGTAGGACTTAGGCTTATTACAAACAAACCCCCCAAAAGTTGTTTATATTTTGGTAGGACCAGTTTTTATTTACTTATTTTTTTTAAACACAAGCCCTGAGAAAAAAATAAAAATGCCCTACTGGCCTAATGCCAGCAGGTCATGTTGGCCAGTAGACACTGTCAAATGTCCTCCTGAGTCCTGAGTTGCAACTACTGTTCGTACTGCTGCTGAGGAGTTGTTTAAGCAGCAGGATGATTAGGCAGCTGAAAGGGAATGGGATCAACAATAGCAGTAACATGGAAGATGGATGATGAAGGTTCCACTTGCCACGACTAGCTCCAGTGATGCTCCTGAGGCAGTAGCAGCAGAATAACTAGCCCTCAGTATATGTGGAGAAAAGAAGAAGGAACTGTGTCTCTCATCAGCAACTGCAATGTGCACAGTATGTGTGGTAAATAACACCTGGGGGAACAACTGCATCCATACACCATGACACCAGAACCCAAGTACTGCTGTTGTCACTATATCCCTTTTCCAGACCCCGCTAAGGACACATGACAACTTGCTGACAGTTTAATAGTAATGATGAACTCTCCCTGCCAGAATCCTAGCATATTCTGTGGGATGGAATCTCCTCAGATGCCACCTGATGACCTGATATTGATTCTCCTCCACCATACTGGCATGTGTGGTCAGTGCACCACACAGTGCGCAATGGGTAGAGATGAACTGCCATATCCTAACATCAACAGAGTGGCTATCATTTGGTGGGGGAGGTAATGATGAACGAGGTGGATTGGCAGGAGATGTACTTGTTACCCTAGAGGAAGAAGGTGATGTTGATGGTGAGCTAGTTGGTTCACTCATCATGGAACTTCCAGTGTCTGTCTGGGTTTCTTTATTCTTCCTCCTCTTTGATCTCCACCTTTCTGGAGAGTCATGGGGTACAGTAACAGTGGTGCTAGATTTCTGTAATGGGTGTTTGGCTTTAACATGTTTGACATGAATGTCATGGTGTCTGTGTTTCATGTGTGTTATCAGGGCGGTTGTGCCAAGGTGTGTTCCCTCCTTTCCCCTTTTTACTAACTTGTCACAAATTTTTCACTGTACCATTGTTGATGATGACTGCACTGTGCCTGCTGGAAGAGAATAATAGTCCTACACCCATGACTTCTTGGGGGAGAGATAGGGAACAGGTGGAGAAGAATGGACTCTTTCTTCTTGTCCTTCACACTCCCCTTCACTTTCTGTGGCAGTGGATAATGTTGCTGCTACTACCTCCAATATAGCACTGCAACTAGGACCAGGAGTATTACTAGCACTGAAAAGTGGAACCTATCCTAGTCCCACATCACTTGTTGACCCCATTCCCAATGTGCCCATGGTGGTCTGTGGCACACTAGCTTGCTACTCAGCATCCTGCTGCTCTTGCATCTCAGTAGCAGCAGAAATTAGAGCAGTTGTAAATTCCGCAAATTCCAGAAGCTGACTGCTAGTGGTGGTGGTGATGCCCATCCTCATCCCTGTCTCCCATTCCTTCTTACTTTCTGATAAAAATGTCTCTTCCACCCCAGCTTCTCCAACAACACCACTAGTCCCTACGTGCTGCTGCTCTATTACAGGCATCTCACTGATGCTTGGAGGAGGTGACGAGCAATGTAACAGAGCGTCCCCTGCTGTCACACATGGCATCATTTTCTCCCCCCCCCCCGAGTACTACAAGAAACACTAGCAGCAGGCAAAGTATTGGTGGCAGCAGGTTCAGCACTGGCAGCAGGTTCAGTACTAGCAGCAGGTTCAGCTGGCAGCAGGTACAACACAGCAGCAGCAGGTTCAGCACTGGCAGCAGGTTCAACACTAGTGGCAGGACATCTAGCAGCAGGTACAACACTAGTGGCAGCACATCTGGCTGCAGGTACAACACTAGTGGCTGCAGATACAGCAATGGTGGCACTGGCAGCAGGGGCAGCACGTCTTGCAGCAGGTATGGGCAGCTGACCTGTCCTGCTCTCACTAGTACTACCCTTTTCTCCCTTCCTTCCCATTCCCTTTTCTCCCTCCCTTCCCATTAAATTCCCCAAGATCCCTTGGGGTGAACTAGGGGGACTAGACAGCATTGGTACAGTAGTGGTCCCTTCTTCCTCCTCCTCAGATTCATTGGACACATAAGGGTCCTTCCAGCTCCTCCAACTGATTATTTTTTACCCTGCCTTTCCAAAATATCATGGCAGAACAGCACAGCATGTCTATCTCGCTCTGTAGCTGCTTCTATTGTGTCTGTGTTCAGCGAAAATGTCACGTTTTTATAGCAGAAGTGCAAAAACAACGTAAATCAATGGGTGGAAACTGAAACTTTGTAGCCATTGAAAAACTGGCAAAAGATTTTGGCCAATGGGCAAAAGATCCGAACATTTTAAGCTCTAGTTTTAAAGCGGGGCTTACTCTACGTTGTGAAGTTGGTGAAAAGTGGGCAGACTAGGGTGGAAAGGAGGAGAAGTGGGTGTAAATTGGGAGGAACAGGGTGAGAAGGAGGAAAAGTGGGTGGGAATTGGGAGGAATAGGATAGGAAGGAGGCGAAGTTGGTGGGAATTGGGAGGAACAGGGTGGGAAGAAGAAGAAACTGATCAAAGTTGGAGAATCAGCCTCTGTCTCTAGAAAACAGGTAATTCAGTGTAACAACCTGAGTCTCCATGGCAGAGATGGAGAGTTCCCAGGTATGGTGATAATACATACTCGTACATGCCCTGAGAGGCAGGTACATAAGTTTTATGCTAACTTATAAGTGCAAAATATAAGTTACATACATAGAAACATAGTTGATGAGGCCGAAAAAAGACTTGTGTCCACCAAGTCCAGCCCATTCCAAGTCACCCCTGAAGATCCAGAGGAAGGCAAAAAAAAAAAATTGAGCTAATTTCCGGTCTAGCCCCAAGTGGGTAAAAACATTACTCCCTGACTCCAAATGGCACTCAGATCATTCCCTGAATCAACAACCTATCTGCATTGAAGCCACCTGTCATAATTCTCAATATTGTTCTGTATTAGATAGTTGTTGTGGCTTTTTCTAAAGTAGTTACAGTATCTGCAAGCACAACATCCCGAGGCAAAGAATTCCATTTTTTACCGCCCTTACTGTAAAAAATCCCTGCCTTTATTTTAGTTGAAATTTTCCCACTGAGGCTTATGGTGAAATACCAAATCACTGCTTCCCCTTAGATAAGCTGCAGTTATTTCTTCTGTACCTGGCCTTAGAGTAAATACATTATATATACATGTTATTATTGACCCGTTTTGTATAGCAGAGACAGGGGTTATGTTTACCAGACATCTCCACTGGTGACCTTAGGTCTGGGAGCTACTTTCTTTATCTACCTGCACCCACACTGACCTCATTTTAATCAATAAGACGCAGACATATCTCTGGTCAACCTCTCAAGTGGAAGAAATAAAAAGCACTATACAACTCACAAAGCAGCAGTGAAGCATTTAGATGAACAATACGTCAGCTATATACAAGCAACATAATGTGTTTTCTTTATGACTTTGAGTTCAGAGATGATTCCATATCAGTGGTGAGCAATGACCGGCCTTGTGGCTGCATGTGGCCTACAGAGGCTTCACCTGCGGCCCCACGGTCTGTTGCTTGGTGCTGTAGGAAGAGGAGATACCTTCCTCATTTTCTCCCCAAAATGCACACACCCATTTTATTTTAATTCAAAGCATACCTCCTTGTTATATACTTACACTATTTCATGTTAAAGTGGGGCTGTTACTTTGAAACAATCATGTAATTTTTCACACACATACACACACAGACACGTGTGTGTGTTGTCCATGTTTTGTATGTATATATGTATGTATCTTTATTTATATGGCGCCACACAGTGTACGCAGCACCTTACAATAGACATATGTTACAATAAATAAGAGGGGATGAAATAAGTGTGACATTCATAGAAACAATGGGAGAGAGGTCCCTCCCCCAAGGAGCTTACAGTCTAAATGGGTAAAAGGAGACATACAACGGGGTAAGAGGGTGTTAAGTGCTGAGATTACAAGTGCTGAGTTTGGCCAAAGGCAGTGCATGGTCCTAGTGCTCCAGAAGATAAGACTTCATGGTAGACTTAAAGACAGAGGGGGACTGTTCTAGACATAAGGAGAGGGGTATGGAGTTCCATAGGTATGGAGCAGAAAGCGAGAAAGGTTTGAGACGGGAGATGGCAGAGGGGGTGGATGATGCAACAAGAAGGGCATTGTGTGCTGAGCGAAGGAAGCGGCCAGGAACATAAGAGGAGATGAGGGAAGAGATGTAAGGAGGGGTAGCAGTGTGGAGAGCGTTAAAGGTGAGAAGAAGGACTTTGTAATTGATGCGCTGCTGAATTGGGAGCCATGACAGATGTCTGAGAATTATGTGGGCAGGTTCAGTTTTTGGGGAGAGTGTGGTGATTCGTGCAGTAGTTTATGAGATATGAGTGGGATGGAGAGCAGTGTGGAATGTTAGTATCTGGTTGTCAGGGAATGGCAGGTGGGATAGAGAGCAGTGTGGAATGTTAGTATCTGGTTGTCAGGGAATGGCAGGTGGGATAGAGAGCAGTGTGGAATGTTAGTATCTGGTTGTCAGGGAATGGCAGGTGGGATAGAGAGCAGTGTGGAATGTTAGTATCTGGTTGTCAGGGAATGGCAGGTGGGATTGAGAGCAGTGTGGAATGTTAGTCTCTCCCTGGCAGGGAGAAGCAGATGGAATGGGGATCAGCGTGAAACATTATTAGTGTTTTGTTTGTGGCCATATCGGTATTTTGAGTAAAAAATAAAGTCAATATTAGAAGAATACATGTCATACCTACAGCTTCACTAAATTCTAGATACTAGTTCTTTGTTCAAACTACAGACAAGGTCACCAGCTGAGACTTAACACTCAATTCAATTATTTTGTATTGTACCTGCAGGCTCCATTCCAAAGTGACTCTTAAAGAATAATCAGACTCACTCAATAGGCAATCAAAATGAAATTACTTTATGTGAGTACAACAAGGTTACAGGCTCGGTAGAAATCTGTAATGCAGAGATTTCTAATCTTTTGTATTTCGTTGTATGAGATGCATATTGAATAATCTGACTGAGTATTATTATTACACATCTTTCATACAATCAGTGGAGAAATTCAAAACAACAGTAGGTAGCTGGAAGAAGTGAACTGGTTTACTTCTTTGTTTATGATGAAAAGGAGGACATTGCAATATTTCTAAAATAAAGATGGTTATACACTGAATCAGGACTTCATTCATTTAAAAGTATAATTTGATATGAAATGATATGGTTTCAATTCAATTGTGTACGGTAAAACAGCCCGTAGGGCTAAATTGTCTACTGACCGACAGAAAAAAATGTCTAAGTCAGTGTTCACTTGTCCTACCAGCTGAAAGCACAATGGACGTTAGACCACAGGGAAGGAATTGTGGCCAAACTTCCGTTTTGTGCATTAAATTCCCAAAACTCATGCTAAGTAACGTGAATCATGGGAATATCAAAAGAATAAAGCTAATGATTGGTGCCTGAGATACTTTCAAGCACTGATCATTAGCTCAAAAAACACTAACCCTACACTATCCATTAAACAGTAAGGTGCAGCTATACACTTACCTGTCATCCACTGTCCGTTTTCTTCTATCTTTTTTCTGTAATCTTTCATCTTCTATCTTCTCTCTTTCCCCTTCTTTCTTCTTTCTCTTCATCTTCTTCTGTTCCATCTTCTTCTGTTCCATCCTCTTCTGTTCCATCTTCTTCTATTCCATCTTCCTCTGTTCCATCTTCTTCTGTTCCATCTGTCATTCCTGTAAGATAAAGGAAAAATACATTTTAAATGTGTGCCTCATACATAACTCTGACATCTGTGCAAGGGGTTAAACTATGCACATATGTGTCAAGGCTGACAAATGCAGGTAAACACCTGCAGGGGTGGGAGTGCTAGGGAGCGAGGCTAGGGTTTGGAGCTAGAGAGCGGCGACTGCCTGAAGTTAGGTCTTGCTGCGGCCAAGGCCGTATAAAGATGCTGGCCGCAAAGCCAGATGTCCGAACCCCAGTTGAGCCGGGATCCAGACCAGGATGGCCAAACCGCAGACAGTACAAGCTCCCCTGCAGGGAGGAGCGATGACTGGAGGGCGGTGCCTAGGGAGCGGTGCTAGGGTGCGTAGACCACTAGGTAGCTGAAACTCCCCAACAAAATAAATACTAACACCCCTAGAGCCAGATGGCACTGACCAAATGGATCAGAAGCAAGAGGAAGAATGGTCAGATGAGCCGGTCAGCAACTGGAGGTCAACACTGGACACAGGGACAAGGCAGAAGAATGGTCAGATGAGCCAGTCAGCAACTGGAGGTCAACACTGGACACAAGGACTAGGCAGAAGAATGGTCAGACGAGCTGGTCAGCAACTGGAGGTCAACACTGGACACAAGGACTAGGCAGAAGAATGGTCAGACGAGCCGGTCAGCAACTGGAGGTCCACACTGGACACAAGGACTAGGCAGAAGAATGGTCAGACAAGCCTAAAATGGTGCACAGGAATTCAGAGCACAAGGAACAGGACTAGGCTGCAGAGAACAGAGCAGGGACCTGGAACACACTAGAACACTAGTGAAAGTGCACTGGGCATAGAGAAGGGCGCCGAACATAGGGGCAGGAAGATGACGTCACTGGCTCATGACACGGGCGAACCCGGAAGCGCAGAGCTGCTCCAGAAAGGAAACAGACATTAATCAAGCTGCCGCCGAAGAGGCAAGCCGCATCGGGCAGGAGAGGTGAGCCGAAGCGAGAAAGAAGCACAGGGGACGTGACACTATGTCAGAGTTATGTTTGGGGCATACATTTAAAATGTATTATTTTCTTTATTTTAAGGGAGTGACAGAAGGAACAGAAGATGACGGAACAGAAGAAGATTGAGAGAAAGAAGAGAGAAGAAGAACGAGCGAAGCTAGATGAAGAAGACGGACATTATCTGACCAGGGTGCTGAAGACCCCCTGGACATAAGGATTACTGGTAACTGTTCCTTGTCAATGGCTGTTTTGTACCTTAGTTGGATTAACCCTGTGAGCGCCAGTGTGGCAATTATTCCCCACTGGTAATCATAGGTTTAATTCTCCTAACATTGGGCACTTTTTTTAGTGTTTTGGATGTATTGATAGGGGGCTTAGGGCTCCACTGGAGACTTAGGGGTTTTTTTTTACTATTTTTAATTGATGTGGCGGCTGTTTTTAGATCCGTTAAGGGACTCTGCACCCGAAAAACTGGGTGCAGATTTTCTCACGTTAAAGTGAGTCACTTAACGGATTTTACGGCTAACACAGTGAATTGAATTGCATCTTGGGCATTATATATTTTCAATGGGTGTAAATGCTGCTGTTTTTGTTTTGTTTTTTTGAGAAGGTATTTTTTGAAAGCACAGGCAGTTGAATAGCCTAGCGTGCTTGAAAAAAATGCTGTCTACTGTTTGTTTTTTTGCTGTTGGACCCAATTGAATTGAGGCATATATGTGATGATGAGCAATAAACCTATTTTGCCTACTAATCATCAGTTATATCAGGGGGAGATGCACTAAGGTGTGATAAAGAGGTAATAAAGGGGAGATGACTTGTTCAGAGTAAGAAACTCTTCAGTTCGTATGTTATTCTATGGAGCCAATGCACTAAGATTTCTCAACGTTAAGAGATCTTAGTGCATACTGTAGGTGAATACAATATGAGAAACTTTTAAGCGGCTCTGAAGTTACCGGAATCTCTTGCAGCTCAACCACAGTGTCCTTCCAAACGGATAGCAGAAAACATGTGCCAGGAAGAACAATGACCCCCCCAGGTCATAACAATTAAGCACTCAACCACACAGTCTACCGCACAATGTTGAACACTTCCATAATAATTAAAAACATGAAACTTTTATTATCAAAAAATCGTGATTAAGTGGTAACACGCGAAACGCGTTGATGTTTAAACCCTCCGGATAACTGAGGTGATCATGTAACTTGAGTCACAGATATGGATAAGTACTTGTTTTATTTTTTGAAAATAAAAGTTTCATGTTTTTAATTATTACGGGAGTGTTCAACATTGTGACTGGTGGGTGGGGCACTGCTGAGAATTTTTAGGTTATTTTATGACGATTTAACACCTCTTTGTGTAATTGAATTAATGATTTCGAACAAGATCAAAGTATTTTATTTACACAAGTGAGCAGGCTGTGTCTGCACTTGTGGGAGGGGCGAGAGGATTGTTAACCAGCTCCAGCAGCTTCCTCTTCGAGGCATCTGGAAGTAGTTGCGCACCTGTGAGCAAGCCAGGAAGCGTCTGCCCTAAGCCTCCATCTCCTTCCTGTCATCCATTGCCCTCCACATCCGGTATTCGCTTCACCTCCTCCTCTTTCTTGTACAAGCTTCCAGCGTCTTCCATCCAACGTAGCAACGTCATCGGCCCGCGCCGGCCCGTCAGCCTTACCACACGGGCGCATGGCTTGTTTGCCACCTTCAGTGTCACCATCCTCGTGGCAACCAGAGGAGGACGAGCTACATCAGGCCCCCACTCTCCTCCAACATATCCGTTCTCCTCCAGGATTCTCCCAGTAAGATTGTAGCCAACTTAGCTATCTTTAGCTTCATCCTCATAGTGCTGTTTCTCACTACCCCTGGAGTTCTCTTACCCAGTCCCTGCTCTAATGTCTATAGCACCAAGACAAGCTATCCTGCGGACACCATGCTCCTTCTCTTCTGCTCCCATCCACGCTGACATTTAGTCTCAAACATTAAAGGGATAGTAATGTTTCATAACAAAAGCAGCTCTAATTAATCATCATAGTATTTGGACTTTGGAGAGTGTTATTTCAATTCTGTCAGAGTTGTAGTTCAAGAGTAATTCAATGACAAAGTATCCGCCTCCCGCCCCTTTTACTGATGTCACACTGTTCAGCCACAGCAGAAGGGAGGTGCCCAGGTAGACTGCAGAGAGGGACAATCTTCAATTAAGATAAGGGAAAAACCTGAAAAACATGTCAAGGGGGGCAGGGCTTTCATTGTTCTCATAGGAAGAAGAGTGTCCCCTGCTGTTATTTGTCTGGTCTATGGACTGCATTCCACATCTGAGAAGAGATGGCTTACACTAGGTAAAAGGGGCAGGAGGGGAAACTTTGCTTGTGACTATCTGTCAAACCATAAAGGTTTGAGAGAAAAGACTTATATCGTTCTTCATGTTTTTTTAATGTCTACAAAATAAAATAAAGATAAAACGAAGTATTACTATCCCTTTAAGGTGAGGTTCAAGTGACCTCCATAACTGAGTGCCTTCTTCCTCTCATTCCAGCACGCTGCACTTAGATTCCAGCTAATTAAATGTCTCCGAATCTTATCTTTAATTCTGCGGTAATAGGCAGGGGTACTTCACATTCGGGTAGCTTATATGTATATATTTGATTTTAATCATTTAGGTTCTCTTAAGGCACATGTTTTATTGTATTTCAGATTCACTCGATTTTCTCACAAGTCGCGGCTGCTAAGCGTCACCTCATATAGGTTCAGGTATCTCCTTTATACTTTAGGTAAGGGCTTCTCTTCAGCTCCAATCAGTCAGCTGGTCATGTCTACAAGTCACACCCCATGCATCTTACAAATCTCATTTTCGTCATTTCAGATTTCATCGCCGCTGGCTACCTGTGCGTTCATCCAATCAGTCACGTTACTTATCAAGACTCTGAATCTTCAGTAGTAAGTCCAATTAAAAAAAAAAAGTTGTATGATTCAATCTTATTGTTCACTAAATTCCATTTCAGCTCTAGAGCTATGGATGCTCATCAAGGTAGGTGCCGATAATCACATTTGAGGATATTGTCATATCCTTAAATAAAGGGTCTCCTCCCCAATTTCCCCCCCTTAATTTGCATTAGATTCCTCATTCTCACTTCCACCGTCCTTCACCCCACATTCTTCACTATCCAGCTCCACGCAGGGCGGTCTCTTACCAGTCTTCCTCCCATCAGAGGGACAAGACTGATATTCACCGGGTCAGTCTCCTGTCAGAGACCCTGGCTGCCTTAGTCTTCCCAGGCAGTCTCCCATCAGAGGCTCCAGTCCTGGTCTACCCCACTTATAGTTTCTCCCGCCAGAGGTTCATATTTTTGCATTTCACTTCACCTACTGGTCCCCCCCCCCACCTCTTCTTCCTCATACAACCCGTCAGAGGTACTACCACCCTATTCTCCTCCCCCACACTTTTATAAGAACCTGGTCACTATCCTGCAGCTTTAGGAGGGCATTTTAGCTAGGTCTCTCTTGTTTATGGACCACTATATGTTCCCCCTTTCACTATCACTTCCGGTTAACCACTTGTTTGTCCCCTGCAAACCTACACCAGTTCTCCTTCACATCCGCTGCCTCCCCGGCGTTGATGTCCTTTTCTGCCTGATGGTGAACAGGCAGACGGGATATCTTCCTGCAGGAGGTGTCTGTCCCTTGCTTCTGTAATCGCAGTGATCTCCGGATTGCCAGTCACCTCCTTCACCCCGCCTCCTCAGACAGCATGTCTGTTGAGCCTTAAAGGAGCAGTCAACTTTTTTAATGAAATCTCTTACATTATAGAGCTTTTTCCTGATGGGTAGAACAAGAACACTCCCTCCTCTTTTAGTTGTTTTATTACATAACAGTTCAAATTATCAGGAAGTGAATTACAGTGTGATGACTTCCTGAAAGTTCTAGTTGACAGCAGGACTCAGCAGTTTCCCTCACATTCTATATAGAACTGTTTGTCGGTGACTTTCCCCTCAGGTAGAATTTAACAGAATAACTCATTTAAATCTGATTATTAGAGGGAACTGTTAATGGAAATATGCATCTCAGCAAAAGCCCTACTGTATGTATGTGTGTATATATATATATATATATATATAAACATAAGTTTATTGTTCCTTCAATTATCTCCTGAAACAGAGTTATAACATATTACCCAATTGAACCAACCAATACATATGATATATATATATATATATATATATATTGCAGGCTTTATTTTTTTAAGTAAAACAAGGCAACTCACATTGTGGAAAGCAGTTTTATTCAAAATTTATTCAAGCTCAAACTTGCATATTTTGGGTGCAGTACTTCTAATGCCTGAGATTGCATTGGGGGCACTGTTGCAACACCAGTCTATGGACAACTATGGTCAGTTGATCATATATCTCCAAAGGATGCTGTAGCAAGGGCACCCCTGTAAAATTCAGGTCATAGAGATACTGCACTCCAAAAATTTAAGACTGAACTGCAATAACTTTGAAATAAAACATCAGAAGTGAGAGCACCTTTGTTTAATTCAGCAGGATATATATTGCAAGATACATTTTTTCAATATTAAGCATTACTATCCCTTTAAGGGTAAAATATATTGACTCCCCAGGGAGACAGTGTGCCCCGAGGACCTAGGTTGCGGTTGTTTACTAATACTTACCCATGGGAGCCAGGTGGTTAACTCTGTTTTAGGAGATAAGTGTTAATATCCCTTTAAAGTGCGAATTTGGACATACCGTTAGAAAGAAGCTGTGTAGGTGCCGGGTCCACATTAAAATAATTAAAAAAAGTTTCTGTACTTCAATTACTTTGGAATTGGAATGACACATTTTCTTGCAAGGGTATGACTCTTGTTTTTCTAAGAAAGCACTCTAAGATATTTTTGATAAAACAAGTCGATCTTTTCTTTAATTTCTGTTGTAAATCAATTTGGAGAGTGTTCTTTACAGCTTTTGGCCAACAATAACAGCTTCTTTAGTCTTACAACATACAACAAACAGTTCATCATCTGAGAGTCCTATCTAAGAAAAAATGTGCACAATAATCTCGGCACAAAGCGAATATTCCAGCCGTCCACTGATGTATTTCATTCCAGCATAGGGAGGTACCACAATTGATCACATCTGTGTTGTTTATCCATTTTGATTTATATGGCAGTGGATCTCATTTTTTTAAACCATGGAGATATGATAAAGTTCTAGAACAAGATGAGAAATAAACTATGCGTACTGTTTTCTGCAACTGCTCAAGAATGTGGATTATATCATTACATGCCAACAATTTGCTGTCAAATGATCTTACAGGATGCAAGTGATATGTCCAACAAATGCAATCATAATTCACCGATAATCACAAGAGAAATGCATTTGCACTCTGATGTAATCTGTGTAGACAAATGGGAGTGTTATGATTTCTAAATAAAAAGTAACTCCAATCTTTATCCCTCTGAATTTCAGGGACGTATGCGAGGCAAGGCTTTCGAAATGCTCCTAATGTTGCCAGATCTAAACAGGCTTAAAATGTGAAAAACATGAAAAATACATGATTCATTGCTGCCTGGATGCCATTGCATTACAATATCTCAATGTATTCCTCCTAGCAAGATAATTTCTAAATAAATATGTGTTTAAGTCCTTAACCGCTTTTGCTGTGACATTGCTAGTAACGTGAGATAGTAAAGCGTCTTACTTGTTATACAACAATAGGATTGATACAGTTAGCTAAGAGAGCCCTTAATCTGAATGTTTAAATTATATTGCTTCTTTATTCAGCTGCTAATGAGTTGTCAGTAACGCATACCTCCCAAGTGTCCCTCTTTAGGAGGGACAGTCCCTCTTTTAGACCCAAATCCCTCTGTCCCTCTTTCCTACACTTGTGTCCCTCTTTTTAGGAGAACAGACTGTGTGGCGTGTATAGAAGTGTATCACCCTGGTGTCCCTGTGTTTAGGAGATCAGACTGTGTGGTGTGTATAGAAGTGTATCACCCTGGTGTCCCTGTGTTTAGGAGATCAGACTGTGTGGTGTGTATAGAAGTGTATCACCCTGGTGTCCCTGTGTTTAAGAGATAAGCCTGTGTGATGTGTATAGAAGTGTATCACCCTGGTGTCCCTGTGTTTAGGAGATCACTGTATGATGTATATAGAAGTATATCACCCTGGTGTCCCTGTGTTTAGGAGATCAGACTGTGTGGTGTGTATAGAAGTGTATCACCCTGGTGTCCCTGTATTTAGGAGATCAGACTGTGCGGTGTGTATAGAAGTGCATCACCCTGGTGTCCCTGTGTTTAGGAGATCATACTGTGCTGTGTGTATAGAAGTGTATCACCCTGGTGTCCCTGTGTTTAGGAGATCAGACCGTGTGGTATGTATATAAGTCTATCACCGTGGTGTCCCTGTGTTTAGGAGATCAGACTGTGTGGTGTGTATTGAAGTGTATCACCCTGGTGTCTCTGTGTTTAGGAGATCAGACCGTGTGGTGTGTATATAAGTGTATCACCCTGGTGTCCCTGTGTTTAGGAGATCAGACTGTGTGGTGTGTATGGAAGTGTATCACGCTGGTGTCCCTGTGTTTAGGAGATCAGACTGTGTGGTGTGTATAAGTGTATCACCCTGGTGTCCCTGTGTTTAGGAGATCAGACTGTGTGGTGTGTATATAAGGGTATCACCCTGGTGTCCCTGTGTTTAAGAGATCAGACTGTATGGTGTGTATATAAGTGTATCACCCTGTTGTCCCTGTGTTTAGGAGATCAGATTATGTGGTATGTATATAAGTGTATCACATTGCTCCATAGCAATAAAACTCATATTAATTTTTGTTTAAGCGTCAGTATATATGTTTATAAATTAGTCTGGGTAAATAAAATACTTTGGTCTTGTTATAAGTCACTTATTAGGTTACACAAGGAGGTTTCAATAGGACACTAAATAGCCTAAAAATTCTCATTAATGTACCGCCCACCAGCCACGCCCCCAGCAACACCCCCTAAAACACAAGTGTCCCTCTTTGGCAATTTGAAATGTTGGGAGGTATGGTAACGTCATGCAAGAACCAGCACTCAGACTGATGTCATCTACAGTTTTATCGATGCAATGTTCTATGTTTCCTGTGGCTCCAATTAATCTTCATAGTATTTGTGCCATGAAGAGTGTTATTTCAATACGGTCAGAGTTGTAGTTCAAGAGTAATTAAATGATAAAGTATCCCCCTCCTGCTCCTCTTACTGATGTAACACTACTCACCGCAGAGCACCAAGACTGTCTAGATGGATCACAGAGAGGGACAATCTTCAGTGATCATAAGGAAAACCTGATAAACCTGTCAAGGGGGGCAGGGTTTTCCTTATGCTCACAGTAAGAAGATTGTCCCTTGCTGCAACCTGTCCGGTTAAGTGATCAGATTCCACATCTGAGGGGAGGCGGCTTACACTAGGTAAAAGGGGAGGGAGGGGGGAACTTTATCATTCAATTACTCTGGAACTACAACTCTGACAGTATTGAAATAACACTCTCCATGGTCCAAATACTATGAAGATTAGTCGGAGCCGCTGCTTTTGTGAAACATTACTATCCCTTCATGCTTAGCTTAGTTGAAACCTTTGAGTCTACAGGAGTCGTTACAAAACATCCTGCAGGCTCATTGTGGATTTATGGTTTTTGCAATGTTCTGTGTATACCCTTTATGGAAGCTGCAGCGATGAAAACAACACTAATCTTAGACTTTCAGTTTTATGGAGGGATGAAGAGCGAATTAACCCCTTGAGTGCCAGAGAGGTATCCAACATGTTGCACATGCATTGGATGCCTCTTTGGCACTCAAAGGGTTAAGAGCTTTTTGACCACTGTGGGACTTCTAGGTGATAAACTCATTGCCAAGCAATTGGAGAGTTAACCGTTCTAGCTTGCAGTGGGTTAAAAGTCCCATTTAAATCGACTGGAATTTTGCATGCCCCTCTGGCACCCAAAGGGTTAATATTTATTCCTTACGGTGCCATTGGTTTGCTGCAGAATTATACCACTTTTTACACTATATCAGCCCCACTGACTGTGCTCAGAACGCCACTATGATCTTATAAAGTAACCCCTTGAGTGCCAGAAAAGTATCCAACACATTGCACTCAGGGAGTTATCGTTGGATTGTTCAGTGTTCAATGTGGAATGTTCAGTGTTAAGTGTTCAGTGTGGAATGTTCAGTGTGGAATGTTCAGAGTAGAATGTGCAGTGTGGAATGTTCAGTGTTAAGTGTTCAGTGTGGAATGTTCAGAGTAGAATGTTCACTGTTAAGTGTTCAGTGTGGAATGTTCAGCGTGGATTGTTCAGTGTGGAATGTTCAGTGTGGAATGTTCAGAGTAGAATGTTCGCTGTTAAGTGTTCAGTGTGGAATGTTCAGCGTGGATTGTTCAGTGTGGAATGTTCAGTGTGGATTGTTCAGTGTGGAATGTTCAGTGTGGAATGTTCACTGTTAAGTGTTCAGTGTGGAATGTTCAGCATGGATTGTTCAGTGTGGAATGTTCAGTGTTAAGTGTTCAATGTGGATTGTTGAGTGTGGAATGTTCAGTGTTAAGTTTTCAGTGTGGAATGTTCAGTGTTAAGTGTTCAGTGTGGATTGTTCAGTGTGGAATGTTCAGTGTGGATTGTTCAGTGTTAAGTGTTCAGTGTGGATTGTTCAGTGTGGAATGTTCAGTGTTAAGTGTTCAGTGTGGATTGTTCAGTGTTCCAGTACAATGTTGACCTTGCCAGTATGACCTTTTAAATATAATGTTTGGCCTCCCTATAGGCTATTTGAATCATCTGTATTCATGTGCCCCTGAGCGTATGACTGAACCCCAGGCGATGGCCTTTCTTTATATACAGGAGTGAAAGAGGCAAGTACCTAAAGATAGCTTGCACTCCTAATAAAAACTATACATTGAATGCATATTGCAGAAACACATACTCATCCTAATAATAAACCCAGGTTATCTTAAAGGGATAGTAATGGATTATTTTAACAAAATGTAATATTTTAAAAATGAAAAAATAAATTAATTGATGCCAGATCTATCTCTCAAACATGTATAGTTTGAGAGATATACTCTGCTAAAGTTCCCTCTTCTCACCCCTTTCACAGACATCAGCGCTCTAGCTGACACAAGGAGATCCTGGTCATTTGACCAGCTGGAGGCTCTTCAGCAGAGCCGAAATAGCGTTATCTAAAAATAAGTACTTCATTGGAATGGTCTAAAAAGTGTGCTTGTAAACCAGCGAATAGGTGGAATAATGTATTAATTTATTTTTTTAAATTGCTATTTGGCCGAAATTAAACAAATAAATATTGCTCTGTGCCCTACTTCCAGACAGACTGCGGTTACTACCTCTGTACTGCAGTCTGTCACTCCTCCTCTGCTCCCCTCCCTCTATCCAGCCTCCTCCAATGACTGAGGCTTTCTGCCTGTAAGCTGGAGTAATCTCATTGGCCAGAGACCACTCCATCTTACATGCAGAAAGCCTCCGTCATTGGAGGAGGCTGAATTGAGGGAGGGGAGCAGAGGAAGAGCTGGTAACAACAGACTGTCTGGAAGCAGCGCACATCCTACACCATCCTATTGAGATTTATTGTCAATTGACCAGAGCTGTACATAGGATGGTGTAGCAACAGCGCCACTGTACAATTTCAGGCCACTGTGATACTGCACCTAAAAAAGTCAAGTTTAAGCAGCAATAACTTTTTAATAAAAAAACTTTCAGCACTGGAAGTAGCCTTGTTTTGCTCAGGAGAATAGACCCTACAGCATATATTTTTTTTTTTACATTTTAAGTATTACTATCCCTTTAAACCAACTGCACCGCAGGGGATGAATAAAAAATTCCCATCAATTTAACTGTTTTCATGCCAGAGTGGTATCAAAGTCATTGCATAGCTGGTTAAAGGGATAGTAATGTTTCACAAAAAAACAGCAGCTCCAATTAATCTTCATAGTAGTTGGTCCGTGGAGAGTGTTATTCCAATACTGTCAGAGTTGTAGTTCAAGAGTAATTGAATGATAAAGCATCTCCCTCCTGCCCCTTTTACCTAGTGTAACACTGCTCACCTCAGATGTGGAATCTGGTCTCTTGACCAGACAGGTTACAGCAAGGGACAATTGGATTTCAGGTGTTTCCTTATGATTACTGAAGATTGTCCCTCTCTGTGATCCATCTGGACAGTCTTGCTGCTCTGAGGTGAGCAGTGTTACATCAGTAAAAGGGGAGGGAGGGGGATACTTTATCATTCAATTACTCTTGAACTACAACCAACAATATTGAAATAACACTCTCCACGGCCCAAATACCATGAAGATTAATTGGAACTGCCTTTATTGTGAAACATTACTATCCCTTTAAGTGTGGCTTCTAATTAAATCAACTGAAAATTCTGGGAATGTTATCAGCACCTGTGGTGTAGTAAGTTTATTATAAAATTACCCATTTTTTTTTCTGCAGAAAACCCTGTTTTTATATTTCAATTTCTTTACACAAAGGGAAGTTCACAAAAGCCTGAGAAAAACTGAGCTTTCCTGCATGTTACATTTCTTGTTTTCTTTTGATAAATGTTTGGTGCAGGACATCTAACAATGACAGTATTCATCCCGTTTATATCTTGGAGAGAGCTATACAGATGCACAAACTCATGTTGCTGCTGCAGGACAAGAATGTAAACAGCCTTATTTGCAGTATGTCAACAGTATGGTTATAATTTCCTAAATGTTATTGCTTCCAAATGCAAAGGCTGCTGCGGCACCAGTAGTAGATCTGTCTGCATTGTGTGATACTTAAAGCGGAACTATCACCTAAAACCAAAGTTTTACCATGCATTTTAATGTTTAACCCGACATTAGTGCTGTGTGTGTGTTCTTCAAGTTTCCTGGTAGTGGAGATATTTGCCCTGCAAAATCGGGCACTTAACAGTACCTTCTAGTGGTCAAATTCTAATTAGATTTCCTGTTAGATTCTAATGGAGAGGAAAGTCAGAGACATACAGTTCTGTATAGAATGTGATAGAAACTGCTGAGTCACTTCCTGTCAGTTAGAACTATCAGGAAGTAAACACAGTAAATTCACTTCCTGTCAGTTAGAACTGTCAGGAAGTAAACACACAGTAAATTCACTTCCTGTCAGTTAGATCTATCAGGAAGTAAACACAGTAAATTCACTTCCTGATTATTTAAACTGCTATAATTTTTGAATAAAACATCTGACAGCGATGGGAGTGAGCTTGTTTTATTCAGCAGGAAATGCTCTGTAAAATATGTGTTTTCTTAAAAAAAAAGTTTACTGCTTCTTTAAGCAAAAGGTTTTTGACCAATGTGTCTTCCCAGTCCTTACGTATTGCTGAGACACATGGACACTGAATGCCAAAGCATCTTGATAAAGGGCCAGGTTTGGGCCAAAACAATGATGGAACAAAACCGGCGCATTTTTTAAACCTGCAAAAGACCTGTGAGTGCATTTCTTTTGGATTGTCTATGAACTGTTTATTATGGAACAGCACCCAGGCCAGAGGCTTAGTATTACAAGTGAGTACACAGTTTAGACCTCCACGGATATCAGGAGGGTAGACATATCTGTGCTGGGGTTAGGGTAAAGGAAATAAGTGGAGGTGGTATAGGAAGTTAGGTAGGGGACGTCACGGGAGGATATAAGTACGGGTTACCACTTCCTGAAGTGTGGCAGAGCGGGTGAACCGGGAGAAGCAGCAGTTCCCTCCCTCCCTGTTTTAGGGCTTGTATTTGGTGGGACAATTGTTCTGTTAAGGGGTTTTGTACTTGCTACTGTTGTTTGTCGCAGCTTTGTTGGCACTTTGGACCCTTGCCAATGTATAGAATGTCAGTAAGATGGGGGAGGTTACAGGAAGATGGTAGGCCAGCGGCCTAGGTCTAAGGACACCCGGACTTTGTCGCGGGTTAGACGCCGGCCTCATTGAGCTGCATTGACCAGCTAATGAAGTACGGTTAAGAAAAACAATTTGGGTGTTTGGAGTCTCGGCTCAAAAAGGTGGATAGGCTGGGTTAGCCAGTAAAAGTTGGACATTGGCAAGGGCTTAAGGTTGGATGTGAATTTTACTGATTGGAAAATGGTTTTTATATAATAAAGCTTCAGCCTAATTTAAACCCATGAAGTGTGTGAAGTGTATTTCTTGGACCTATACCCCATGCATAAGACATGGGGATTACTATATATATATATATATATATATATATATATATATATATATATATATATATATATATATATGTATATATATATATGTGACAGAGCAACATTTTTATTCACCTTTATTTATAAAGTGATCATACAACCGCTACTAACTCCATGTGAGATAAATAAAACTGTTGAAGCAATGTGTTCTAGATCTCTCTATCATTCAAGTAATTGAAAGCTCCATTTATATAAACAGACTGGGTGAATAGTGTATGTGTCTCCTATGGTGCAGTTCATTTTTTCCAGAATTGCACCTCTTTAGCAAATTGAATACAAGACTTGGAACCTTATTCATCACTTTATTGAGGTGCAGTTCTAGGGCCACCAATTTAGTCCACGCCAAAGGAGTGAACTAAAAAATCTGCGTGTTCCCTTTAATTCAAATGGTGCTTTTAACCCTTTGATTTCCAGAGCAGTATCCATCGCACCGTGAAAGGGTTACCTCATGAATGCTTCAGTTATCTCCAGTTCATTGTGATGGAGTCTGACACCCCAATGAGAGGATCTTAGAATCCAGAAACACGCTGGTGAAATTTGGATACGTTGTTTTTTTCATTTTCATTTTTTGCTGTTCTATTATTAACCCCTTAAAGGCCTATGACAGTCCTGGCACGTCATGGGTCCAACATGCGATAAGGACCCAAGACGTGCTAGGACCGTCACGGATTTCAGGGCTCCCGCGCATGGCTGCACACCATTCGAGGAGCCCTGAGCCAGGTTGTCTAAAAAATGGTCTGTAGTTCTTAAGTGCCCTCCAAGTGCGTGCATGGCCGGTTCTTAAAGGGATAGTAATACTTTATTATTACTATCCCCCATATTGTACATATTTGTAAAATAATGTAATAGCCCCCAGGTTCATCTCTCAAACCTTTATGGTTTGAGAGATAACTGAAGGCAAAGTTCCCCCCATCCCTCCCCCTTTCCTGAAGTCAGCGTTGTACTGACTGCAGGGGAAGTCTGTCGTACGACAGGATTAGCGGCTCTGCAGCTGAGCCGAGATCCCGTTAGTGACAAAGAATTATTTCACTGAAACGGTCTTCTACATGTGCTTGGTTTGTGATTGGTTTGCAAGCACATGGAGAAGACCGTTTCAGTGAAATAATTCTTTGTCACGAACGTGATCGCGGCTCTGCTGCAGAGCCGCATGATTAATGTCAGACCGGATATCCCTGCAGTCAGCACAACGCTGACTTCAGGGAAGGGGGAGGGAGGGGGGAACTTTGCCTTCAGTCATAAAGGTTCATCATAAAGGTTTGAGAGATGAACCTGGGGGCTATTACATTATTTTACAAATATGTAGAATTGGGGGATAGTAATAATAAAGTATTACTATCCCTTTAAGGGGTTAAAGCAGAACCTGTTATAAACATTGGCTGATCGCTTCTGTGTGGGCACATTGGATGACAGTAGTTGACCATTGGAATGCCTTACAGGATTAATCCCCTGTTGCTATTAACCGGTTGTGCGCTTATCACTTATCACTAATCGTGATTAAGAATATTATTCCTGTTGGTTTTGGATATTAACCATTTACACATGAAGCACCATTGATGCTTTTTTCACTTTTTCTGTCTGTTTTCCTTCTCTCTTTCAAGGTGTCTGTTTGGGAAGCAGCTGATTGGATGTCTATCTGCGTGGAGGGCGGTGTAATATCCCCCACGCGCTTGTTTAGCCACTAATTGTGGCCAATACTTTATGTATATTTCTGAATCTAAGAAAGTATTCACCCTAGGAGTGCCTCCACTTTCTTCTCTTTTTTCCTTTTTATATTGTGTATTATTAGTAATTACTTACAATGCCCCAACAGGTTCCGCAGCGCTTTACAATAACCCAGATTGAGGCTGTTAGAACTATTACCATTTTCGTTTGAACTTTGACATTCTGATCTCCTTCCAGCGAGGGCTGTCTGCAATGCACTGTGGAAGGGATATGATCTGACCTACGCAAGAGAGAGAGAAAAAAAAAGCAATTCAGTGACACAATAGAACTGAGAAAAGCTGGCCCCAAATGAAATAAAAAAGAAGTTAAAGGTTATAAGGCAAGAAAGTTCTCCTGGAATGCAGAGAAGAGAAATTATTCTGTCAAACCAGCGACAAGCTTGGTGGAACAGAAGCAAGAAAAAAAGTAACTACCAAAAGCCCCTACAGAATTCATTCAGCGAGTGGAGAGCGTGGGAGTGTGACACATTTAAAGCCGGGTTGTTAATGCACCTGGTAGTTGGATCTCGGACAATCGAAGCGCACTGGGTGTTACTTATGTCTCGATGGATTTGCTGGTAAAATCACAACTCTTTTCTTAATTTACCACACCAGTGATTTCCAAGAACAGTGACCCAGCAAGACTTTCAGGATAAAATTCACAGTCCCAGTGAGTCCATAGAAAGCAATTCTTATTCAGCCTTCATCCGAGTTCAGCAGGAACAGTCTAGGTTATTGTAATGCTCTGTCAAGTGTTGACTAAATGTATTACTTGTATATTGCAGTTTTCTTAAAGGGATAGTAATACATAAAATGTAAAAAAAAATATGTTGTAGGGTTTATCCCCCTGAGTAAAACAAGAGTACACCCAGTGCTGAAAGGTGTTTCATTCAAAAGTTATTAATTTTCAAAGTTGAATTTTTTAGGTGCAATATCACAGTGGCCTGAAATTGTACAGTGGCGCTGTTGCTACACGATCCTATGGACAGCTCTGGTCCCGGAACCATAAATCTCCATAGGATGGTGTAGCAACAGCGCCACTGTACAATTTCAGGCCACTGTGATATTGCACCTAAAAAATTCAACTTTGAAAATTCATAACTTTTGAATGAAACACCTTTCAGCAGTGGGAGTACTCTTGTTTTATCCAGGGGGATAAACCCTACAACATATTTTTTTTTACATTTTAAGTATTACTATCCTTTTAAAGCGGAACTACCATCCCTATTAAACGTTGGCCCAAATAATTACCCCTCTGGTGACTAGCTGCTCAGTAGTGCTAGTCACCAGAATTATTACTGCGTTATTGAGAATTCCTACTGCTCCTGGGACTGACAGGCAGGAACATAGGCGTGCGCAGCCAATTGCATTAGGGTGTGCACCCAAAAGCACAAACACACATGTGTGCACGCACACGTGTGTATATATATATATATATATATATATATATATATATATATATATATATATATATACGTTAACACACTCACTCATGCATCATACATACAAGACACTCACTCATATAAATATCAAATGAAACAATAGTTTAAAGTTGCGGGTGTCTGTCTCACAGCCGAGTCAGTGCCAGTGCCTGCAGCCTCTTCACCCGCTGTTCGCTCCCTGACACCTTCCCCCAATGTAGCGAGCGCTGAATGGAAGTGACATCACTTCCTCTCAGAGCCACAACGAAGGAGGGAAGGCTCATGCAGGCTTTTGCAGTGTTTGAGCCCGAGTGCTTGACCCCCCCCCCCTTGGTCTCCCCGAGCACAGCAGTCAGCAGCAGATAGCCATGGCAAACGGCTAAGGTATAAAGCCGGTGACGCAGCTGCATTAATATGCGGAAATGGCCATTTAATTTCTGAAAAGCCTGTGGCACACCTATGGGCAGGAAACAGTGCAGACATCTTTGCATAGTGACGTCTGTGCGTCTGCGCTGTCAGTCCCTTTTGGTACCAAACGGCTCCTAGCGACGCCTCCTAGAGCGGACTGGGACTGACGACGCAGGAGCGCAGACGTCACTATGGAAAGATGTCTGTGCTATTTCCTGCCTGTCAGTCCGGGAGCAGTAGGAATTCTCTATAACACGGTAATAATTCTGGTGACTAGCACTACTGAGCAGCTAGTCGCCAGATGGGTAATTATTTGGGCCAAAGTTTAACAGGATTGGTAGTTATGCTTTAGCCCCTTTGAATGCCAGCAATGTGTTGCGTACCTCTCTGGCACTCAAAGGGTTAAACCCTTGGATTTTTAGCAAGGTCTCCAGTGCATTGCAAATCAATGCATTACAGACCTCTCTACAATCCAAGGGGTTAACTAATAAATACATTAATAATAATTACAAAAAAAAGCAAACACTATAATAACCACAATACGTACTGCATGATGACCACTGATTAACCCTTTGTGTGCCAGAGGGTACGCAACGCATTAAGAAATTCCTGTTTAAAGGGACACGGTCACCTAAAAACTACTTTAATGACTTTAAAAAAATGAAAATGCCCTGTTTGTTGTGTTAGCCACGTTTTAATTTGGAAAAGTGGTTTGTGAGATATTTAAATGTATATCTTATGCAAATAAAACACGACATGCAGACATTTCCTGTCTTAGCACTACAGTATCTCCCTAGCTCACTGACATTTAACCTTTACAGTGCTAGGGTAGGTGGAGAATGCATCACTGAGCGGTGTCAGTGAGCAGTGGAGGTAATTTACTAAGACAGGAAGTCACTACTAGGGAATGAGTGCAACAGGGTGACCACTTGTCCTGGATTGCACAGGATAGTTCTGGATTTTAAATGTGTTTCCCATGTCCCTGGTAGTCCCCTTCTGGGATAATACAAAGTCCCGGAATTAAGACTCCAGACCACAGAGTTCTACACTAGAAGCATTTTCTACTGTGACAGGAAATGATGCCTTTGCTGGGCTACAAGAAAATAATTTGCACCCCCAACTTCACATAACGTGAAAAGGGACAAAATTGTGAGTCTTATACTTGAGATTTTACAGTACCCCCAGTGCCAGAGACGTATCTATCTCTTTACAAGACAAAGGGGGTTATGTACAAAGGAGTGATAAAGAGGTGATAAAGTAGAGATGACTTCTCCAGTGATATCACTTCTCCAATTCCTATGTTATTCTATGGAGCCTATTCACTAACATGTCCAAAGCTGAAGAAATCTTAGTACATAAGCTTCATAGAATAACATAGGAACTGGAGAAGTGATATCACTTGAGATGTCATCTCCACTTTATCACCTACTTATCACACCATAGTGCGTCTCTCCCAGCGTGTTGGCTACCTGTCTGGCACTCAAATGGTTAAACCTAGGGCTCTTAGACAAATAATATCCACTCCTTGTTTTCTTGCCTCCGATTGCCCAATACATTTCAATTGCACCTATTTATTTATGATCTTTAAAGACACAAAATATTTCTTTTAATGCTCATTTATTTTTCAAAAAAAAAAAAAAAAATTGGCAAAACCTTCAATGCCAAAGCTGTTAGTCAGAATACGAATTAACTGATATGAAAATCCTTTGAAGTGCGGAACACATTCTTTGTAGCCCCAATTTTTTTTTTCTCTTTTAAATTCCATCACTAAACATGATCCATAAACTCTGGACATCAGAAGGACGTGAATGTGCAAATGTAGTGCAAGACTAAACAAAATGTCCACCTGGAATGTGAAAATCTCACTTTGACTAGGTTCAATTCTACTCTCAGTGCTAATGATGTCCAAATGTAACAGCTGAGATTTCTTGTACATAACGCGTTGGGCATATTTTAAAAACATTTAAAAACAACTTCATGTTAGGACTCACCTTCAGTGACCTGTAGAGAGTGAGTAGCAGGCCAGGTGAGTCCTAACATGAAGTTGTTTTTAAATGTTTTTAAAATATGCCCAACGCGTTATGTACAAGAAATCTCAGCTCATAAGAAATGCTTCATCAGGGATGTTTTTAACTTAGATAGGATGATTGTGTGAAGTTAGGTACTCGCCTATATTGGGGAGCCTTGACATGGCAGGCGGGCTTAAACATACTTTGGCCAAACTATGCAACAGAGACCCCAAATTTTATGAAAGTGGTATACAATATGCTCTATACAGGGTTAACACTTGGATAGTTTATATGGAGGAGCGCAGATTTGGTTTGGTTTTGGGTTTCTGTTTGGGCTTAGGCCTAATCTTGGGGAGCTTGGAGAACTCCCTCATTTCTTGCTGCTATCTGTATTTATTCACTTGGGTACTCAATTTATATCTGAAGACTAAATGCATAAATTAATGTGAATTAGCTCTCTGAATTTTTTTTTTTTACTAGTGTTATCATCACCTGCATTGTGCACACGACTGGTTATCAAAGGGTGAAATACGAAAAGGGTGAAAGGTGCAATACTGGTGCAAAGCCACTGCACTGCAGGGGACAATTATACATTTTGAAAATCCCCATTGTTTTAAATGGGACTTTTAAACCCTTGAATGCTAGAGATGCCTCCAATGGATTGTTTTGCGTTGGAGACCTTTCTAGCATGTAAGGGGTTAAATGTCCCATTTAAATTAATGGGGGGTTTCATTTGCACCCTCTGGTATCTGAGTCCATATTTTCTGTTGTTCCCCCATAGTAAAGTGAATTACAAAGTGTTTGCATTATTTTTTCCTTCTAAACCTTTTCTTAACCCCTGGGGCCCTCGGGACCTCAATAAAACATGATGGGCTAAACTTTCTGGGGACTTCCAGTGTCTGGAGGCCTAATTGCTCCCTGGGCATGGCCGGGCCCCTCCTGGTGGTTGGCCCTCAGTCCATGCCCGGATGCCCGACTGCTCAGTCCTCCCCTGCTGACAATATCTCTGAGGAACGTCAACAACACAAAAGTATTAGAGTTTGGACACAAAAAATGATATATGGGGCTACTACGCCTTCTATCAGACAAAATAATGTAATATACAAGCAGTAAACGGGGACTCACCGCTGTGTAGCAGACTGGGTGCTCCAAAGCCAAGTCGGGTTCTCCAATCCCGCAAAAAGTTACAATGATCGTAGTGATGGAGGCACTCCAAGCAAAAGAAATAACCCGCTTGTAAAATCAAATAAAGCTTTATTGATCCTCAATTAAAAAACATATAGAATCTTCAAGCGACATATAACAATTGCAGAGGTGACATGTAACAATGTTGCTAAAACAGTTGCTCCATCACTGTCTCACGCATTTCATGCTTTATATGCGTTCAGTCCGCCTCTGCTGACAATATCTCTGAGGAACGTCAACAACACAAAAGTATTAGAGTTTGGAAGCAGAGATTTTACTGTTATGGGTGAATACATAATGAATTCCTTAACAGAGAGCAGGTTGTCTCATGGTGCAGTAACAATGGGAACAACTAAATATATTACATTTTATTGCTGATTCAGGCATGTAAACAAAGATAGGAAAAAACAAACACCAATCTGGTTGTCAAAACAGTGGCAGGTAATGTAAAGGACAAAAAATGCTCATACAGGCAGACTCCAAGGAGAATAGAAACGTTTACAAGGCTAAAAAGGTAGGTAATGACATTATAAAATGTGCTAAATCCAAAGCAGAGTCTGTAGAAAGGTAGCATATCTTTGGTATATTAGCAAAAAGAGAAAAAATTAAGGAGACGTAGGATTAAAGTTAGAAAATGGTAGATATGTGAAATAAGGAAATAGCTGACCCTCTACTTATTTATTCCTGCTCAGTCTTTACAGAAAGCTATGAAGAAGCACCCCAAATTAAGAGGAAGAACTGTTACTGTTACATTTGTGTCTTTTTACAGAGGATGGGAAGTTACTGATGTTATCAAAAACAAAACAGGATAAATCAGTTGGCCCCGATGAGATTCATCCAGTAGTTTTAAAAAAAGCTTAGATTTGTTATTGTAGCACCTCTAGATGAACATTTTAACAAATCTATATTAAGAGGAGTGGTTCCAGATGAATGGAAAATTGTCAGTGCAGTACCATTACACAAAAAGGCAGTAGGAAGGACTCTGAGAATTGCAGACACGTGAGTCTGACACTGGTAGTTGTAAATTAATGAAAAGACTACTTAAAGGGATAGTAATGTTTCACAAAACAGCAGCTCCAATTAATCTTCATAGTATTTAACTCATAGAGAGAGAGAGTTACTTCAATACTGTCAGAATTATAGTTAAAGAGTAATTGAATGATAAAGTATCCCCCTCCCATTCCTTTTAGTGTAAGCCACCTCCCCTCAGATGTGGAGTCTGGTCTCTTGACCGGACAGATCACAGCAAGGGACAATCTTCTTACTGTGACCATAAGGAAAACCCTGCCCCGTTGGCAGGTTTTTCAGGTTTTTCCTGATGCTCACTGAAGATTGTCCCTCTCTGTGATCCATCCGGACAGTCTTGCTGCTCTGAAGTGAGCAGTGTTACATCAGTAAAAGGAGCGGGAGGGGGATACTTTATCATTCAATTACTCTTGTACTACAACTCTGACAGTATTGAAATAACACTCTCCATGGCCCAAATACTATGAAGATTAATTGGAGCTGCTTTTATTGTGAAACATTACTATCCCTTTAAAGGACAAATTGTTACACATGTGAAGTGTAGTGATATGCAAGATCCATGGCAGCATTGCATTACTACAGGAAGCTCTTGCAAAACAAATCTAGCTGAAGTTTTCAATTAAGTTCCTCAAGGGATAATAATAAATAATGTTACCATTTAACCTGTTATGTAATAAATTAATAAACCTGTTTATTGCATTTGTTTGAGAAGTTTGAAACATTTCTTGACTTTATTAGGGCCCCCCAAAAACATACAGCTGTCCCTGCTGGGGTGTCAGACGTTTTATGTGTAGTTCTGTGACTACCAGCATACACTGAAACAAAAATTGGGTTCAGACAGCATATTTGTGGGTCTGTGACTACCACTAACAGTGGACCAAGGCTGGAGTGTCATAAAATGCATGTCTGATTTTGTAAAAGTCACAAATAGATGTTATGGTGGTACAGAAACGCTGCGAAGTTTCTCCATAAATTAGCTGAAACACATGGATTTATTATGTCCAAAGCAATCTGATATAAAGATGTATTTATAAAATTATAAAGGGAAATATATTTGTTGTTTTACCCTTGAGAAAGTATCTTTGTTGATACGAAACGCTTTGGGGCGTTATTTTTAGCATATATATTGCACATTGATTTTAAACATAATTTTTAAAGAATAAAGATTCTTAATACTATTTCCTACTGCTGTGAGTGCTGTCTTCAGACGGAGGAGATCCCAAAGATGAATAATTGATCCCAGATATACTATTGCATTGTCGTGGTTCTGGTGAGCATAAAAAGTTAAGGGGTTTAACATTGTTGTGAATATACAGATTTGTTCTTAGAGGGTCTGCGCCCTTCTCATTTTGCCTTGACTGTCTGATTTTGTGACTATCGAAGGTACATGACTGGGGTGTCAGTGAATGTCTCAGAGCAAGCTTCAGTGCTTCTCAACTTTCACACTTGTATTTGACTTCAGGTCATGCTTTAAATGTCGCTTTCTGCAATATGATTTGCTATGTTTGTATTTGGTTATACATATATCAATAAAAAATAAATAAATAAATAAAAATAAATGTGTAAAAATCTAAAAATATAGAGCGCAACAACAAGAAGATAAAAAGGGAGGACAAAAGAATCCTCTAAGTGTAGTACTTTAATAAAACAATGAATAATTTAATAATTAGGAATTTAAATCACATTAGAATAAGAAACAAATACCCTCCTCTCCCATTGCACTTACAAAACGCCCATCTTGGGCTTTGAGCGTCTCAGGGGTCCCAACCCCTATACAGCCACGTAATTGTGTCCCTTGTTTTGGCCGGTTGGTCTCAACTCCGTTAACAATCCTCAAGATGCTCCAACAGTTCTGTGCTGCCTAGTCTGTAGTAATGGGTCTGCTGCAATAGACTGATCGTTCAATGGTAACGGGCAAACTCCGAATGCAGTTGTAAATAGTTGACACACGTGGAGCGAAGGACGCTGAATATGGCATTCAACCGGGAGACCTGTGTTAGAAACCTCAACCCGGGAAAACTCGCTGGGGGCGGGGAGGGACCCGGCACCGAATGAGCAATGGAGGGGGAGGAGATACACCCAACGCGTATCGTGGACGTCTCAGGTCCACTTCTTCAGGGGAATCAAAAAAAAATAAATAAATGTGTGTTTCTGTGACTACCAGTGGAACAAGACTTGGGTATCAGACAGTCCATGTGTGGTTTTGTGACTGCCAGTGGAACATCTAATTCCCTTCCCCTGATACCCTGCTCCATTTGACCCCCATTGTTCCATCTTCTCTGGGAGGAGTGTCTCTCTCCCAATCAATAATACTGTAGCCCTCCATAGAAGGAAATATTGAGGAAGTGGCCCTTGACTATATTTGAATTTGACATGCCTGCTCTAGTGCATACCCCAAAGTGAAAAAGAGGTTAACATCTAGCACAACAAATCTAGCTGAACTGTTAAATTTGTACATTCCCCCTATCTGCTTTCAGTAAATCATCATATTGACAGGGTCTTGACATTTCTTTTCTATACCACAAAATGTATAAAGAATGTTATTCCTTTATTATTTTCATATGTTTTCTGTATCTGATTTCTGATGGAAAATGGAGAAGACAAATGCACTTGAATCTACCACTTATTGCGGTGTTCTTAAGAATCCACAAAGAAAAATGAAATCTAGTAATATAAAATGAGAAAGGTGTTACTAGTAAATAACACAGAGCATTTTTCAAGAGAAATTTATTCGAAAAGCAGTTCTTTATAGAGCAAAATTACTTGTTTTTCTGATTTTGACAACTGCCTTTATGATTAACAGTGCAACAAAATCTAAGGACCAGCGTAAGTATCATTCGATATTTTCTAAAGCTTGTTTTTATGCAGTGAAATCATGTTCTCTCATGAAATACAGAAATATAGAATTTGATATGAGATAAAAAACAATTGGCCTATATGGTATGCCCATTTCCATAGCTGTTTAAAGAAGAGTAGACTTAGATAATCCATAGAATAGGCAAATATCTATCTCTGAGAAGCTCAAAACTACCCTACCTATAGCTGTAATTTTTCATATATTCTTCAAATATAACCTGCGTATATGAAAATAGCTATAACTACAGATATGATAAAAAGGTAGACAAGATGTACCGTTTTTGAAAGGAGATAACCCACTGCATCAAATGGTCACTTGATTTCCTAGCCTTAGCCTGGTGCACACAAGTGTTGCCAGAAGATGGCACTAAAAGAAACATTTTCTTTTGTCATTTTTACAACTCCAAAGGTAATGTTACCTTTGAAAACTATGGAAACGTACATGGTACTTGTCAACAGCTTCATTGGTAAGAGTTGACATTCCATAGTGGGTGTCAGATGCAAAAAAAACAAAACTCACCAAAATCTGTTATTTTTCTTACATTCTTACATGACCTCTTTTCCTAAAATAGCTATAACAGCTACAGGTATGAAGAAAAGCTACAGATATGGAGAAAATCCACTTCATCAAATTATGGGTAACCTGCTTTTCTAGGTTAGTGCACACAAATGTTTCTGGAAGGTGACGATATGGGAAAAATAAAACTTTTTTTAAAATTTCCCTCACTTCAAAGATTCAGATATCTTTGAATATCACCATATTTCCTACTGTATTAGGTATACTGCCAGCCTGCAAAATATAGTACCCCATTAGAATGAACTAACATACTGTAGGAGTACCATAAGCATAAAACATGTCTACCACACTGTGTTTTTTTTTTGTTTTTACATTTTTAAATATGTCATCAAATGAACACCCAACTTAAGTGTTTTAAAAAGTATCTTCATCTGGAAGCGAGGCCTTCCCTCTTTCAGATGTGGGGGCCAGTGTCCTCCTAGGATTTAGATAGATACTAGATAGAGACACCCATGATACATTATTTTAAAATGGGCAATAAATCACTTCACCCACAATCAGTTCTGTTGAGCAATTTACAGAAAAATCAACGCTACCTTCATTACATGAAGCAAACATTCTTGGGGAAGGGGTAAGGGGAAAGGAGAAGGAGGAGTACATGGATGAGGTATTAAAGTAATACTCATAAACTATGCATGAAAGATTTGTGGCGGCACACCAAAATCAGCTAGGCGACATAAAAAAAAGCCTTTATTTCAAAAGCTTAAAATGACATATAGTTAAGCAATGATATATAAACACACATATATAGCAGGACCTCCAAAAAGGTCTAACGTGTTTTGCTCTGTACTTAGCGCTTACTCCTTACACCTTTCTGTGTGTGTGTGTGTGTGAACATATGTGTGTACTGTATGTAAATGTGTGCAAATATGTTTGTGTGCATGTATGTATATGTGTATTTATGAGTGTATATTTACACTAGTTACCCTTTCATTGCCAGAAGGTAAGCAATCCACTGTGGATGAAAGCATTGCTTACCCCTTCAGTGTTCCAAAGGTTAAAGACCACCCTTAAAGGAAACTCCCCCCTTTCACAAAAGGGCAACCCCTACATTTTTAGAGCAAGAGAAGTTAGGATAAGGGTTCTTTAAGAGCCCCCCATGCCGACACTCTGGGCATTTTGTGTATGTCTTTAGTCACTTCAAAATTTAAAGGCATTAGAACCAGCGGATTCCTCTAAAAGATGGATAGCTTCTGGTTTAAATTTGGGAATGTTTGCCTTTTAAAGAAAGTAGTAGATGTGAGAGTAAGAGAACTGGGTGTGTTTCAGTGGTGATTAAATTATAAATGTCTTGATAGAACTCTTTAAAAGGATAGTAATGGTTCACAATAAAAGCAAATCCAATTAATCTTCATAGTATTTGGGCCATGGAGAGTGTTATTTCAATACTGTCAGAGTTGTAGTACAAGAGTAATTGAATGATAAAGTATCCCCCTCCTGCCCCTTTTACTGATGTAACACTGCTCACCTCAGAGCAGCAAAACTGTCCGGATGGATCAAAGAGAGGGACAATCTTCAGTGATCATAAGGGAAAACCTGAAAAACCTGTCAAGGGGGGGCAGGGTTTTCCTTATGATCACAGTAAGAAGATTGTCCCTTGCTGTGATCTGTCTGGTCAAGTGACCAGATTCCACATTTGAGGGGAGGTGGCTTACACTAGGTAAAAGGGGAGGGAGGGGGAAACTTTATCATTCAATTACTCTTGAACTAAAACTCTGACAGTATTGAAATAACACTCTCCATGGCCCAAATAATATGAAGATTAATTGGACTGCTTTTAATGGGAAACATTACTATCAATCATGAAGCCAAGGAGCAGAAGTGGGCAGAATCTTAAAGAAAACTCCCCACATCTGGAGATTCAGTCTCTGCCCCAGAGACCCGTTAATGCACTCTCAAAACCGGAGTCTCTGTGCCAGATCTGGAGAGTTCCCAGGTATTGAGTTTCCTACATGTTGCTTGTATGAGAGATAGGAAGCAGCTGGATTTTGTATGCAAGTGTAGCTATGTAAAGGGGGTTCTGGAGTTTATTTTTTAGGAGTCTTGCTGGTAGCCAAGGTGTGTGGGTAGTTTGAAGGGAGAAAGGACAGTTGAGAAAAACAAAAGCTTTTTTTGACTAATAAGCAATTACCAATCAGACAGGAAGGTGACAAAGTTCTTACCTGTACTGGCTAAGTGTCTACTGTGACTGACTGAGTGGCAGTCTAACAGATACACTTCATAGACAGATAAGAACACATCATACACCTAAGAGACAGATAAGTACAACTTACTTGACACTCACACCTACAACCACAAAAAGAAAAGAGAGGGAAGTATATAGTGAGGTGTGGTGCTGTATGCCTGCACCAGCTACTGTGATGTGCACTTTATCTTTTATTGCAATCTGCTGATTCTGAAGCTAACAGGTCTATCCTTATACGGAACTGCATTGTAAAAACTAACACTGCAGTCAAGTTAGGAGACATTTTGATAATACCTACGCGTAGATTCAGATAGACAGCCAAAGAGGGGGAGAATGAGTCACTTCCTGAGTGTGTGTGCGCGCGCTCTTTCTTTGTAGACAGTGACAGAAGGACAGTTTACAAATAAATAAACAAACAAAAACAGGAAAAAAAATCCACAAAAAAACAAACACATTTTTTACTGATAAGTGACCTCAACCGGAGCTGTGACTGAGACTGGCAGTGATAGATACTAGACAGAGACAACCATTATACATTATTTTAAGATGGGCAATAAATCACTTCACCCACCATCAGTTCAGTTGTGTACTTTACAGAAAAAAAATCAACACTACCTTCATAACGTGAAGCAAACATTCTTGGGGCAGGGGTTTTTCTGGATTTTTTCTGGATTTTTTTGTTGTTGTTCTGTCTCTCACTGTTCAAATAAACCTACCATTTAAATTATAGACTGATCATTTCTTTGTCAGTGGGCAAACGTACAAAATCAGCAGGGGATCAAATAATTTTTTCCCTCACCGTACACATACATATAACAGGACCTCCAAAAGGCTCTAATGTGTTTCGCTCTGTACTTACAGCTTACTCACAGACACCTTTGTGGAGGTCCTGCTATATGTATCTCTTGACTGTATGACCCTGTGATTGATTTCTCTCCATCCATGAACTGTATGTATCATTTATTTATTTGCTATGTGCACGCAGATCAGCTTATAATGACAGAAGTGAGTGCATCCCAACCCCAATGGAACTGTATATTATATATATATATATATAAACAACTTCTTTCCCCAGACTTCCCCAGCACAGAGAAGTCTGCACCTGAGCTCTGGAATTCCCTCCCCATCCCATCAGACTCTCCCCCAGCCTTCAGACGCTACCTGAAAACTCACCTCTTCAGGGAAACCTATCAACTGCCTCCATAAACATTATCACCAAAACCCACCCCTTCCCTGGACCGCTGCACTTAACAGCACTTCTCACTCCCACCCACTGACCGGCAGTTCATGTGGCAGGAGGCACTTACACCCAATAGCACTTACTCCTTTTGTGTCACACCTACCTTCCTCTAGACTGTAAGTTCTCACCAGCAGGGGGCCCTTTGATCCTTCTGTTCTCCACATTTGATTGTACTATTTAATACCTCTGAATGTCTATTCCCTACTGTAAATCGCTGTGGAATTTGTTGGCGCTATATAAATAAAGATTAATTAATGAATAATAATAATAACAAAATCACAAGCAATTTGGACTCCAGCTGCCTGTGTCTTGCCAGTCAAATCAGTAAGACAGAATTTGGGAGTATTTGGGGTCAACCTCCTTCCTCCCTTCTTCTCTCCCATAGTGCCCCTAGACTCCTCTAGTACAGAGAACAAATGTCCTACCTAAAAGACTCTCTAAACTAAGCTTCAATTCCCCTTTATTCACATATCTCCTCTAGCTGAAAAACATGCTGATCTCTCCTCTCACAAACACAAAATGGCTGCTGTGAGAGCTTGACAGCCTTTTATATGGCTGTACACAGAATGGCTGCTGTGAGAGCCTAACACCCTTTTATATGGCTGTACACAAAATGGCTGCTGTGAGAGCCTGACAGCTTTTTATATGGCTGTACACAGAATGGCTGCGGTGAGAGCCTGACAGCCTTTTATATGGCTGTACACAAAATGGCTGTTGTGAGAGTCTGACACCCTTTTATATGGCTGTATAAAACTAGAGAAAACTTTCATGTGGTGGGGAAACATTTTTTTTCCCATTGATTTCAATGCAATGAGCCAGGCGAAAAAAGAGGGAAAATGACACATTTTGCAGAATATTTTTCACCAAGCAGAAAGTGCCACTTTTCTCCAATTTTGGTTTGAGGTGAAATTTTTTGCCCAACCCTACTGAGCACCCATTCTATTTCATTTCGGTGAGTCCACTTATACATTTATATATATATATTTTATTAATGTGCAAACTTTTGCACATGTACACTGCATACACTGCTAGCGTTGTAGCCCATTAGCTCCCTATAATTACTCATAAAACTGACTGTGGCCATGGTTGATGAAGATTGTGCAATAAGTGACTGTAATCCCCCTCCTGAGAAGGCTGTTTGTACAAGTGATATGAAAAGTTCCAACCCCACTACCACTAGTAGTATTCGTACTAAACCTTTTAAAGGGATAGTAATATTTAAAATGTAAAACAATATATGTTGTAGGGTTTATCCCCCTGAGTAAAACAAGAGTACTCCCACTGCTGACAGGTGTTTCATTCAAAAGTTATTCATTTTCAAAGTTGAATTTTTTAGGTGCAATATCACAGTGGCCTGAAATTGTACAGTGGCGCTGTTGCTACACCATCCTATGGAGATTTATGGTCCTGGGACCAGAGCTGTCCATAGGATGGTGTAGCAACAGCACTACTGTACAATTTCAGGCCACTGTGATATTGCACCTAAAAAATTCAACTTTGAAAATGAATAACTTTTGAATGAAACACCTTTCAGCAGTGGGAGTGCTCTTGTTTTACTCAGGGGGGTAAACCCTACAACATATTTTGTTTACATTTTAAGTATTACTATCTCTTTAAGTTCACTGAAAAGTACATTAGAGAAGAGACATCTAAGGGGTGATATGATTACCCATTTACAAATACATTCAAGGTCAATACAAAGAACTATCCAATGAATTATTTATGCAAAGAGCTGTGCTAAGAACAAGAGGTCATCCATAAAGACTAGAGGAAAGGTGCTTTCGACTAAAACAAGGGCAGGGATTCTTTACAGTAAGGGCGGTAAGGCTATGGAATTCTTTGCCTCAGGATGTTGTGCTTGCGGATAATGCAACTGCATTCAAAAAAGCAATGGATGCCTATCTAGCACAGAACAATATTGAGATTTATGACATATGACTATAAAGCAGATAGGATATTGATCCGGGGAACTATTTGACTACCAATTGGAGTCAGGAAGGAATAATTTCCCCCCACACACTTGGGACTAGATTGGAAATAGCTTCATCGGGTTTCTTTTTTGCCTTCCTCTGGATCAGCGGGGGTGTTTTTGGCATGGGCTGAACTTGATGGACGCATTTCTTTTTTCAGCCTTATCTACTATGTTACTGTGTTACAACAACAAGTCACATTCTAGTGTTGTTGCCATAGCGAAGGTGGGTTTAGCAGTTCAACCAGCTTCTGTGTCTGACAAAGACAGTAACATTCATCTGCAGGGTAATGGAGAATGCTCTGTAAATTCTCCTAACAGTAAATGTAATGTGAAATCTTTTGAAACTTCGTAAATATTAAAGTAGTTGAGAGGAAATGACTGATGAAGTTGATGACCTCAAATTGATGATGATGTTAAGCTAGAATGTATCCCTTCACTGTCCTCCAAATCCTCAGGTGAAGTAGAGCGAGAGCAGTGATAATAAAAATAATAGAAAACTTGGAAAATCTGACTCTGGTCAAGTAAAAATGGCTAAAAATACAAAATTATCATATCATCACGTGCAAGTTCAACTAAGACACAGTCACACTCAATGTTGTTGAGCAAGCAGCAGCACAAATCATCATCAACATCCACAACCCTATCTATATTATGCATGTTTCTGCTGTTGTTGGAAGTGCAGTACCATTGACACAGACTGCTAGTACAAGCATAGCATCTAGGCCCTGTAGTAATAGCAGTCAAGTGTATGAAATCTACAGTATGAAGGTATTTCTCTCACTAGCCATCAGGTAAAAACATTGCTATCTGTTGTCTTTGTACAAAACATGACTGAGAGGTACGTCTTGTCCTGAAAATATTGCTTGTTTGTTTAGTTATGTAGAAAGTGTTTATCAGAAATAGTACATTGAGATTTCTCTCATTTTCAAGGATGTTCTTGAGAGCTTTCATAGACCAGAGAGGGAGCTTTATAAAAAGCATTCTTAGTGTATGTTTTAGAACCTGGATCTAAAGTTCACAACATCGGGTCATATTTATAAAGAAGTAAAGTCAGGTTTATAAATATGTCTATCCGAGAATTTTCGGGGAAAATTTGCAACAGAATATTTTTTCACATACATAGCCATCACTATATACTCCCATTAAAGCTGAAATTATCATATATTTATATATATATATATATATATATATATATATATATACAGGCCTTAAAAGTTGAAGTCCTTTGCTACTAGCCAGACCTGAAAAGTTACTCTCCTCTGCAAGCCATAACATACCCATCAGGGCTGAGTGGAAATTTTGAGCCCTGTATATATATATATATATATATATATTGAGAAAACAAAAAGTGGGCACTCCATAACAAGATTTGAAAAATTGTTTAGTTACTTAGCTACTTGCCAGGTGTGACTTGAATCAGTGATGTATAAAAAGTTGTAGATGGTCAATACCATCAAACAACAAGAGCACACAAGGGTGTTTAAAGAATAAGAAGATACATTATTATTAGTGTTGAGCGAGCACCCCGATGCTCGGGTGCTCGGGTGCTCTGACCGAGCACCGCCGGAGGCTCGAGTTCTCGGCCATGCACCCGAGCCCCATTGAATTGAATGGGGCGACACGAGCATTACACCAGGCACCCCCTGCTCTGATGAGGGGAGGGTGCCTGGTCAATGCCCCCCTTCATCTCCGCTATGCCCCCTTCAGCTCCGAATGCCCCCTTCATCTCCGCAATGTCCCCCTTCATCTCCGCTATGCCCCCTTCATCTCCGCTATGCCCCTCTTCCACAATGTCCCCCTTCATCTCCGCTATGCCCCTCTTCCACAATGTCCCCCTTCATCTCCGCTATGCCCCTCTTCCACAATGTCCCCCTTCATCTCCGCTATGCCCCCTTCATCTCCGCAATGCCCCCTTCATCTCCGCAATGCCCCCGAACCTCCAGTCCCTGGTGGTCCAGCGGAGCGTCTTCAGATCTGTGCCTCCTTCGGCACAGATCCCCGCCACCCGAACATGCCGGGCGAGCACATGGCGGTACTCGTACGAGTACCGCCATGTGCCGAGCAGAGCGATGCTCGAGCCGATCCGAGCATCGGCCGAGCATGCTCGCTCAACACTAATTATTATTATGAAATATCAATGTTTTGACCCCTTGAGAAAGGACCCAAAGGGGTTGAAACGTTGATATTTGATATTTCATAATAATAATAATAATTTATTTTCTTATTCTTTAACCCCTTAATGACCCTTGACAATCATAGCACGTCATGGGTAGACCTGAGTCAACGACCCATGACGTACTATGACCGTTGTGGAATTCCGAGCTCCCCCCGCGGCTGCACGCCGTTCAGGGAGTCCGGAACCGGAAACATAAAAAAAAAAAAAAAATGCTCCATGGTCCTTAAGTGACCTCAATGGGCCGCGCGCCCGGTCGTAAAAGGGTTAAAGACCCGTGTGTGCTCTTGCTGTTTGATGGTCTATTGGCCTTGACCATACATATATATTGAGTGTGTGTGCAGGGACGTGCACAGACATTTTGGGGGGCAGGGGCTCAAATGAAAAAAAGGGCACTTCTGATTAAATTTTTTTTTTTTTTTTGTTAAAAGGGCACAAGGGCACTTTGGACAAAAAGGGCAGGTGCTCAAGCCCCCCCTTGGTGTCTATGTGTGCACGTGCCTGTGTGTATGTGTATAAAATCTACAGTATGAAGGTATTTCTCTCACTACCCATAAAGTAAAGACATTGCTATCTGTGTATAAAACATGCGAGCAGGTAGAAAGAACGATCCCATCCAGCCATGTCCTCACTGAGTCCCCCTTCTCAAGCACAACCACATTTTTGATTGAGAGATCCACCAGCAACACATCAGAGGTGCCATGACTAGCAGAAGTAGAAGCATTCTTAAAAGTGCACAGGGCCATATGGCACATGATAACAATATTATAGATGTCTCAGGGAGTGGGACTATGTCTTCTACTGTAACAATAACACACAAGTTTCAGGTAACAGAGGAGGTGACACTGAGTGAGTTGGAGGTGACAAGACTCGTATAGTCCATACACCCATTGCAATCAGAACTCCACCACCACTAGTCAAATTGTTAGAAGTTACACAGTTCTTCTATATGCTACCAAACCACACTTACTGAGTTCTTTGAAAGAAGTTAAAAAAAAAAAAACACAATTTCTTTGAAAGAAGTTAAAAAAACAACAAGATAATCCTAAAATGTGCCTGTGGAATGGCAGACTTGCCAAAATGCTGGTGGTTGACATGCTGCCCTTTTCTTCTGTTGAAAACTGAGGTTTAAAATAATTGATGTCGTGTGTTGCACCCTGCTGGCATATTCCAAGCCACAGTGATTTTTCAAGAATGGCTGTGCCAGTTGTTCTACAAGCATAGTTAGGAACTCTCCAGATCTGCCCCGGAGAATCTGGTTTTCACACTGCATTACCGGGTCTCTGGGGCAGAGGCTGATTCTCCAGATGTGGGGAGTTTCTACTGAAACTCTGCCCACATCTGCTCTTTCCCACTGTGTTCCTCCTTCCCTAGCTTATTTTGGTTGTTTGTGTCACCCCTTTTAAGCCCTGCCATCTCCCACTCGCTTTAAGCCCTGACCCTTTTTTTGACGCATTTCACGTCATTTTCCTCACCCCTTCTGCAGCACAGGACTCCCCTCCAGGGAAACAATACTTTGATGTTCTCAGGTATGTCTACAAGCAGTTGGTGAATACCATGGGCAAAGGATAAAGACACAGCCTGCTAACAATTTTTTCAAGACATATATTGCTGAAAGAACAAGGATAACACCCACAGTTGTCTCCCATCCCTTATCTCAACGCACTGTGCAATGACAAACTGGACTTTCGCATTGGATCTGCAAGCTTAAAGGGATAGTAATACTTCAATATTACTAATCCCCATATTGTAGTAATGTTAAAGAGAATTTAATTGTCCCCAGTGTCTTGTCTCAAACCTTTATGGTTCGAGAGATAACCACCCACAAAATTCCCCCTCCCTCCCCTTTCCCTGAAGTCAGCGTTGTAGCTGACTTCAGGGGAAGCCTGTCGTACGACAATCAGGTGGCTCTGCAGCAGAGCTGAGATCGCGTTAGTAAAAAAGAATTATTTCACTGAAATGGTCTTCTACATGTGCTTGGTTTGTTCTTTGTTTGCAAGCACACGTAGAAGACCATTTCAGTGAAATAATTATTTTTTACTAACGCAATCTCGGCTCTGCTGCAGAGCCGCCTGATCCACGTAAGACCGGAAATCCCTCCAGTCAGTACCACTCTGACTTCAGGGAAGGGGGAGGGAAGGGGGATTTAGTGGGCAGTTATCTCTCAAACCATAAAGGTTTGAGAGATAACTGGGGACAATTACATGTTTTTTAACATGGCTCCAATATGGGGATTAGTAATATTTAAGTATTACTATCCCTTTAATTCTTCAAGCTGCATTTGAATTTTTTTAACCCTGAGGTACTGCGTTGATCTCTGACAAATCCAGTAACGGTGACAGCGTTCAAAGCAATACCTCTCACCTGGAGAAGAAAGTGTAAATAACAAAAGATTTTTCCAAATATTTTTGTGCTTTTTAAAAAAAAAAAAAAAAAACTGATGGACACTGACCAAATTTTGCATATATGAATCAAGCATAAAACTTGTCACGGCGGGGAAAGTGTTAAAAAATTCACATGCGGCTTGAAGGATTAAGCTTGCAGATACAATGCGAAAGTGTGCTGAGAGAAGGGGAGAGAGCGACATATAAGGAGGAAGCATGAGAATCTCACGCTTTTTATGCAGGGCGAGATTCTCCTGTCACCCTTTTAGAAAAATGTGACCTGGTCAATGTGGCGTTTTTTATCACGCACTTTTCAGTGCAGCCTTTTAAAAGGATCCCGAGAAGGAGGCGAAGGGAAAAGGGTAGAAGGTATTACTTGAGCGACCAGCTGCCCAGTGCAGGGAGTCAGCTTCTGGAACGGGAATCAGCAGGGGATTAGAGGTCTATAGGTTTTGTATAAATCCACGTCAGTCCTTGTCAAAGTCGGTTTACTATCGATATGTCGCCCACCGAATATTGCGTCTTGAATTGGCGCATTTGTTTAGGCGCGTCATTCCGAATGGCACGAAGAATCTGCAACAATCCCGACTAGCGTCTCTTGAGGTCAGACCACTGACGAAGAATCTGCCTCCTGGTCCTCGCTATGCCACTGGACCTCTGCATTTTGCAGGCTATTTTGTTTAAAACTCACCTGCGAAATACAGAGCCCAGTCAGTCCCGCAGCCTATCTGGAAGATACTTGTCCATACAGTGGACAAGTATCCCCAGCTCAGCATTTGTAAAAGAAGGCTTTCTAGGCATTTTATGGCTTTCTAATGTGCTCATATAGCTCATATAGCTGTACTACACTTACTGCTGATAAGCTGTAGTGTCTGCTGTAATGTCGCAGTGGTATTTCCTGTTTTGTTTTTGTACTTCCTGCATACATGATGCTGAATTTTGACACATTGCATCACTATGAAGTATTGACTGAGTCATTTTTGCCCCCTTATAACATTGGGCCATAGTTGCACCATTGTTGCCCCCTTATTGCGCCATGTGACCCTTGCACCCATGTTGCACCATATAGCGCCATTTGCACCCATATAGCACCCATATAGCACTATGATAGCCCCCATATAGCAGGATTTACAGTGATAGGATGGAGCACGCTGTTGGTGCGCCATTTACCATTGGAATTCAGCATTTGAATACACGATATTTGGAATGCGTAATTTGAATACGAGATGTTTGTGATGCGTCATTTGAATAGGCGCGACCAAAGGAATGCACCATTTAATGACGCGCGACATAACAATTGCGACATAAGAAGTGCCGCTGTACGTGAATCGACATATGAAAAGGATACCATCAAAGTCCAGCCATTTGCCTCAAAGGTCAAGAACGGATTCTATCCTACCCACGGTGAGTACAATGTAGCTTTTTATATTGTGCAAGAGTTAACCTGTTACTTTAAGATTAAGAACATAAAATTCTGAATGCTAATCTTCCACTAGTTCTCTTTCTACACATCGCACAGAATACTGGCAGGAACAATGGTATAAGTTACAGTTCATGAATATAATTTCAAGCTTCTTTAAAACAATTAAGTGAATGTAATAATGAGACCGTGTTAGTGTCATTCACTGGCAAATAGAATCAATTTGAATAGAAGTTAATCTGCCGTTAGCTGAAACTTACCCCATTCACACTCCATAGTCTTCCGTTAATGTGTTTTTTTTGTTTTCTTCTGAAGGTACTTACTAAGCATTGGAAATGATTTTCCTTGATTTCCTTTGAAAAATTAAAAAAAAATCTGTCTTCCATAGCAGCTTCATAGTAACACAGTAACATAGAAACATAGAAGTTGACGGCAGATAAGAAACATTCGGCCCATCTAGTCTGCACATTTCACTACCATATAAACCTCAGACCTTATTTGGTCCTTGGTCTTGTCTTATGCCTATCCCATGCTTACATTCCATCACTGTATTTAGTGTTGCCACCTTTTCTTAAAAAAACAATACCGGCCAAGGCATTCCCTCCATAGACTTAACATTGGAAAGAAGCCAATTTTTTACCGGCCTGCCGGTAAAATACCGGCTGGGTGGCAACCCTAACTGTATTAACCTCTACCACTTCAGCTGGAAGGCTATTCCCCTTATCTACCACTCTCTAAGTGAAGAAAAACTTTCTTACATTACATCTAACATAGTTGAAGAGGCTTAAAAAAGTCATGTCTATCAAGTTCAGTCCATGCCATTTTGAACCAGAGGAATCCAAAAAAAAACAAACCGAAAGCATTGAAGCCATTTCCAATTAAAGGAGCAGTAAACTTTTTTATGAAAACAGTATATATTGTATGGATTTTCCTGTTCAGTAAAATAAGGGTACTCTCACTACTGAGAGATGCATATTTCCAACAGTATTACAGTTTAAGCCCTTGTTTTTTCACATTAGCAATGCCCTCTAGTGGTCAAATTCCAATTAGTAACTCTGCTACGTTCTAATGGAGAGGAAAGTCAGTGACTTACAGTTCTCCACAGAATGTGATAGAAATTGCTGAGTCACTTCCTGTCAGTTAGAACTATCAGGAAGTAAACACAGTAAATTCACTTCCTGTCAGTTAGAACTATCACTTCCTGTCAGTTAGAACTATCAGGAAGTAAACACAGTAAATTCACTTCCTGTCAGTTAGATCTATCAGGAAATAAACAAACAGTAAATTCACTTCCTGATTATTTGAACTGTTATAAATATTGAATAAAATAACTGACAGTCGTTAGAGTCCCCCTGTTTTACTCAGCAGAAAAGGCTCTATAACAGAAATCTTTTCATAAAAAAGTTTACGGCTCCTTCAAGCCTCAAGTGGTAAAAAAATTCCTTTATGACTCCAAATGGCACTGGGTTATTTCCCTGGATCAACATCCTATTTGCTTTGAAACAAACTATCATAATTCTCAGTAATGTTCTGAGCTATAAAGGTATCCAGCTACCCAGGTACTAATATAACTAATGCCATCACTTTGCAAGCAAAAATAACATTTGTGTTAAAGTCCTTGGTCCCATTTCAGGCTGTCAGACATCAGTAGGGATGAATTATATTATTCATTTTTATTTGTATTCATCCGAATCAGACTGTGTCACACACATGCAATTTTAGCCTTTCAGTCTGCAAGAAAAAGCCATCATGTGAAAAAATAAGGTAAAAAAAGCATAGTTGCCTTGCTTCAAAGATCTTCAAAAAAGTATCTTATCTAGGTCACTACTCTTCTGGACCAAGTAGGTGAACTGCTTGAGTGAAACTGCTTAAAGGGATAGAAATACTTCGTTTTATCTTTATTTTATTTTGTAGACATTAAAAAAACATGAAGAACGGTATAAGTCTTATCTCTCAAACCTTTATGGTTTGAGAGATATTCACAAGCAAAGTTTCCCCTCCCGCCCCTTTTACCTAGTGTAAGCCATCTCTTCTCAGATGTGGAATGCAGTCCATAGACCAGACAGATAACAGCAGGGGACAATCTTCTTCCTATGAGAACAATGAAAGCCCTGCCCCCCTTGACAAGTTTTTCAGGTTTTTCCCTTATCTTAATTGAAGATTTTCCCTCTCTGCAGTCTACCTGGGCACCTCCCTTCTGCTCTGGCTGAGCAGTGTTACATCAGTAAAAGGGGCGGGAGGGGGATACTTTATCATTGAATTACTCTTGAACTACAACTCTGACAGAATTGAAATAACACTCTCCAAAGTCCAAATACTATGATGATTAATTAGAGCTGCTTTTATTATGAAACATTACTATCCCTTTAAGTATGTTCCTGCAAGTTATTCTGTGATCAAATGGACTACTACAATGTACTCTGTGATCAAGCAGATTACTGCAATTTATAGTGTAATAAACTGGTTTACTAGAAAATATATTGTGATCATGCAGGTGTAATACGCACCTGTGTATAATATGCAGGTGTATATTATACCCAAGATTTTAGGGGAAAACAAGAGTGCCTACTTATAATACGCAGCCTTGTTTTCCCCCTTAGTAAAAAAAAATATGAGGGCTGCCAAATACCTTCCCTCCCTCAAAGCAATTCGCTCGCATAAAATTATGCTTACTTTGACTGGAGTTGACATCTTCCCTTCGGGTGACATGCTTGCATTTGCCTCCTGCTTCCTTCAATGTCCTGTCAGGACTTTCTGCCGTCAGCCAACGGTAATGCCCTGTGAGGATCTCAAGGTCCTTGCAGGGCAATACCATAGGCGGTAAGATTAAGATTTGCCTGAAACTGTTTTCAAGACCCAAAACATGTTTTGAAACAGGTATTTTGCTTGTTTTGCCATTTCAAAAAGCAGATTGCAGAAAAATGATCAAGTAATATCCAAAAATGAAACAAAAGCAGATGTGTCATAAAATCAGTTCCTAATTGGGTCATTACTAATTAGAACAATGTACAAAAACTGCTGGATTTGGCTATAATTACTTACTATGAAAAATGCAGGACTGATCAGTTTGTGAATGCCAGTGATCATCATACCTCCCAAGTGTCCCTCTTTAGGAGGGACAGTCCCTCTTTGAGACCCAAATCCCTCTGTCCCTCTTTCCCACCCTGATGTCCCTCTTTTTAGAAGATCAGAATGTGTGGTGTGTAAATAAATGTATCATATTGCTCCACAGCAATACAACCCACATGAATGCTTGTATAAACTACAGTATATGTGTTTATAAACTAGTCTATGTAAATAAAATACTTTACTCTTGTTATAAATAATTTATTCATTTACACAAAGATGCGTCAATAGGTCAGGAAATAACCAAAAAATTCTCTGTAATGCCCCGCCCACCAGCCACGCCCCCAACAACACCACCCAAAACAGAAGTGTCCCTCTTTGGTCATTTGAAATGTTGGGAGGTATGGATCATGCCCAGTTTAGACATCTGTTTGTATATGATGATGATCATGCCCATTTTACATAGGGGTATTTTTGATCAGTTTATACATGCCTGAGATCATACCCATTATACACATGATTTTTATGACAATAGTTTGCATATATCTGTTACCATGCCCAATTTACATAGTTTTATGTCTGTGATCATGCCCAGTTTACATAGGGTTATTCTGATGATCAGTTACTATGTCTGTGATCATGCCCAGTTTGCACTCGATTTTTCTGATTATCAGTTAATATATGTCTGTGATCATGCCCAGTTTACATAGGGTTATTCTGATGATCAGTTTCTATGTCTGAGACCATGCCCAGTTTACACTGGATTTTTGTGATCATTAGTGTTGAGCGAGCACCCCGATGCTCGGGTGCTCTGACCGAGCACCCCCTGAGGCTCGAGTGCTCGGCCGAGCACCCGAGCCCCATTGAATTGAATGGGGCGACACGAGCATTACACCAGGCACCCCCTGCTCTGATGAGGGGAGGGTGCCTGGTCAATGCCCCCCTTCATCTCCGCAATGTCCCCCTTCATCTCCGCAATGTCCCCCTTCATCTCCTCTATGCCCCTCTTCCACAATGTCCCCCTTCATCTCCGCTATGCCCCTCTTCCACAATGTCCCCCTTCATCTCCTCTATGGCATAGAGGAGATGAAGGGGGACATTGTGGAAGAGGGGCATAGCGGAGATGAAGGGGGACATTGTGGAAGAGGGGCATAGAGGAGATGAAGGGGGACATTGTGGAAGAGGGGCATAGCGGAGATGAAGGGGGACATTGTGGAAGAGGGGCATAGAGTCTATGCCCCTCTTCCACAATGTCCCCCTTCATCTCCGCTATGCCCCTCTTCCACAATGTCCCCCTTCATCTCCGCTATGCCCCTCTTCCACAATGTCCCCCTTCATCTCCTCTATGCCCCTCTTCCACAATGTCCCCCTTCATCTCCACACTGTCCCCCTTCATCTCCGCAATGCCCCCTTCATCTCCGCAATGCCCCCGTACCTCCAGTCCCTGGTGGTCCAGCGGAGCGTCTTCAGATCTGTGCCTCCTCCGGCACAGATCCCCGCCACCCGAACATGGCGGGCGAGCACATGGCGGTACTCGACGAGTACCGCCATGTGCCGAGCAGAGCGATGCTCGAGCCGATCCGAGCATCGGCCGAGCATGCTCGCTCAACACTAGTGATCATCAGTTTATATATGTCTGTGATCATGCCCAGTTAACACATGATTGTTATGGGGATATGTGTGTGATATATTACAAATGCCCAGTTTGCAAAGGATGCCCAGTTTGTTTTTGGGATGATCAGGTTATATTTTCCTGTACTGAACCAGTTTTTATTTTATTGCTTAAAGTGATTAGTTCCTATATTTTGGGGAATTTCATATTTTCTCCTAGTCTCTATAGTAACACAACATTCAGTGAAATGTTTGTTTTTTTTAACGTTATTAACTGACTGTAGCTGATATGTTGTGTTTGCTTCCCAAGTAAACATTTGGTGTGTTTTGCATATGCAATGTGTTTTTGCCACTTTATTTATCTAATAAAGCAACACAGACATTGCTGTACCTACTGCATCTGGTGTGTTTAAGTGGCACCTACTGTAGCTGTAATAGCAAGTAATAATGAGGCGGTAGGAGAGACAACAAGACACTGCCTGAGCGGTACGTCTTATACTGACATATATTGCTTGTTTGTTTAGTTATTTAGAAAGTGTTTTTATCAGAAATAATACACTGAGATTTCTCTCCTTTTCGAGTATGTACTTGAGAGCTTTCATAGACCAGAAAGGGAGCTTAATAAAAAGCATTCTTAGTGTATGTTTAAGAACCCATCGCTAAAGTTCACAACATCGGGTCATATAAGTAAAGTCAGGTTTATAAATATGTCTATCTGAGAATATTCTGAGAAATTTTGCAACAGAATAATTTTTCACATACATAGCCATCACTTTATATTTCAATTAAAGTGGAAATATTTCATATATATATATATATAAGTTCCCCCCAATTAATTTTTACTATAGCGGTAAGCATAGAAATCCTTTTATAATCCTTATTAAGTCCGGCATTAATTAGAAATCTAAGTTCTTAGGAGACTCACCGCCAGACGAAGAGGCATCTGTTTCTGTCCCTGTCTGCTCACTGATTGACAAGCAACCTAGGTGGAAGTTGCATTGTATTGCACGGTACAAACAGCGACAGGGCTGGTGCACAGATGCCTCTTCGTCAAGATGTCTGCACTGTCATCTGGCGGTGCGTCTCCTACGTACTTAGATGTATAGATAATGCCGGCACTTAATAAGAATTGTATAAGGATTTCTGTGCTTACCGCTATAGTAAAAATTAATTGGGGGGCACATATATATGCAATAGTTCCGCTTTAAAGGGATAGTAATGTCCCACAAAAAATATTTAGAAAATTGTAGTCCTTAAAAAGTTGACCAAAGAGCAGAAAAATGTATCTCTCAAACCGCTATGGTTTGAGAGATATCCGCATTTAACGTTCTTGATTTCCAGCTGTCAGCTGTATAAATGCAGGATGTAAATTGTGTTTAAAGGGATAGTAATGTTTCATAAGAAAAATAGCACCAGTTAATCTTCATAGTATTTGGGCCATGAGAGTGTTATTTCATTACTGTCAGAGTTGTATTTCAAGAGTAATTGAATGATAACGTATCTCTCTCCCGCTCCTCTTACTGATGTAACACTGCTCAGCTGAAAGCAGCGGGGTGGTGTCCAAGTGGATTGCAGAGTGGGACAACCTTCAATTAACATATGGGAAAACCTGAAAAATGTGTCAAGGGGGCAGGGTTTTCCTTATACTCAGAGTAAGAAGATTGTCCCTTGCTGTGATCTGTCCGGTCAAGAGACCAGATTCCATGTCTGAGGGGAGGTGGCTTACACTAGGTAAGAGGGGGTGGGAGGGTGATACTTTATCATTCAATTACTCTTGAACTACAACTGACAGTATTGAAATAACACTCTCCATGGCTCAAATACTATGAAGATTAATTGGAGCTGCTGTTTTTGTGACACATTACTATCCCTTTAAGAAGGGAAAACAGATGTAGTTATTTCTCTAACATATACTTCTGTCAGTGCCCTCCAACGGCTTAACCCTTTGAGTGCCAGAGGGGTAAACAGCGCATTGAAGGGCAATGCATTGTTCACCCCTTCTGGCACTCAAAGGGTTAAATGTACGCCAGCCTTAGTGTGTCTGCGTCTTCTTTGAGGACTCTATAGAGTGTCTGACTGATCTGTCTGTCTGTGTGGTTGCTGCTTTATGGGAACACCTTTTTTGCAGTCTACTTTTTGTTTGCTATACCTTATAGGAGATACAGAGTCTGATTTGTATTTCCAGTGCATGACAAGAGCACCGTCAAGTCATCCCGACCTCCAAAACCCTCCCCCCCCAACAAAATACAAAGGAGGATGTCCAGATGGGCAGAAAAGGCCACAGCAGTTATTAACATAACCATGTTTAAAGGGATAGTAATACTTAGTTTTATCTTTATTTTATTTATCTTTATTTTATTTTATAGGCATTAAAAAAACATGAAGAATTATATAAATCTTATCTCTCAAACCTTTATGGTTTGAGAGATATTCACAAGTAAAGTTTCCCCCTCCCGCCCCTTTTACCTAGTGTAAGCCATCTCTTCTCAGATGTGGAATGCAGTCCATAGACCAGACAGATAACAGCAGGGGACAATCTTCTTCCTATGAGAACAATGAAGGCCCTGCCCCCCTTGACAAGTTTTTCAGGTTTTTCCCTTATCTTAATTAAAGTTTGTCCCTCTCTGCAGTCTACCTGGGCACCTCCCTTCTGATCTGGCTGAGCAGTGTTACATCAGTAAAAGGGGCGGGAGGGGGATACTTTGTCATTCAATTACTCTTGAACTACAACTCTGACAGAATTGAAATAACACTCTCCAAAGTCCAAATACTATGATGATTAATTAGAGCTGCTTTTATTATGAAACATTACTATACCTTTAACTTAACAAATATACAACAAATATAACACCCTAGTGCTTGCTAGTACACCACCGTTCTTGCCTCACTGTATAGTAATGTACACCCTCATTCACACTATTTGACTGGGGGCCAATGCCACCATCCTAACCTAAACTATTTGAATGTGACACCAGCCGCAATTTCCCAAACCTTGGGCCCACGTCCAAGAGTCCTGATCCCGTACCATAGCTGCAAACACCTGTTTTCCCAGAAAGCTCCCACCACACTATGACAATATCAATAGCCACCACCTGCCCACCGGCAGCCCCACTCAATCCCCACACCCACTACCCCTTGCACTGAAAGGAACCACACCAAGGTGCTCTAACGGCATGCAACTGGGGCTGGAGGGTGGGGAACCATACTTGTGAGGCTCATCACAATAAAATGGCCACGGGACCACAATCCCTTGCAGACGATACTTCCAGAAGTGCAATCCTCCAGGCCATATCACCACGGTCCCTTCCTGACAGGCCTTGTCATGCCCCCACCACCTATCCTGTGCTCCATCTCCAGTGAGGTCTTCTGCTCGAGACACTTAGGCATCTTCGCCCCACACATGGTCAAACCTCCAGTCCTCATACAGGATGAGTATCGCCTATCCGAAATATCTGTATATACATAATGAGTTATCTTGGAGATGGGACCCAAGTCTAAACACAAAATTCATTTGTGTTTCATATTCACCATATACACATAGCCTGAAGGTAATTTTATACATTTTTTTAAATAATTTTGTGCATGAAACAAAGTTTGTGTACACTGAACCCAGGGGAGGGCTGGCAATTTGTGGCCCAGGGGGCAAATACATTCAAGTGGCCCATTTCTATTATCGTTCCAGGCCACTGTCCCAGCCCACTCCTTTGTTAATTTTAAAATTGACATGAATGTTGTGATGTAAGTCACATTATACCACAGAGCTTACAGATGAAATGGGGCTACACTAGTGCGCCAATACAAAGCTTACAATTTAAGTAAAGCTTACCTAGTGATACTATAGAGCTTACAAGGGAAATGGTTTATGCTACTAGTGTAGATCCATTTGGATTGTAGCTCTGTGGTATCACTAGTGTAGATCCATTTGGATTGTAGCTCTGTGGTATCACTAGTGTAGATCCATTTGGATCGTAGCTCTGTGGTATCACTAGTGTAGCTCCATTTGGATTGTAGCTCTGTGGTATCAATAGTGTAGATCCATTTGGATTGTAGCTCTGTGGTATCACTAGTGTAGATCCATTTGGATTGTAGCTCTGTGGTATCACTAGTGTAGATCCATTTGGATTGTACCTCTGTGGTATCACTAGTGTAGATCCATTTGGATTGTAGCTCTGTGGTATCACTAGTGTAGATCCATTTGGATTGTACCTCTGTGGTATCACTAGTGTAGATCCATTTGGATTGTAGCTCTGTGGTATCACTAGTGTAGATCCATTTGGATTGTACCTCTGTGGTATCACTAGTGTAGATCCATTTGGATTGTAGCTCTGTGGTATCACTAGTGTAGATCCATTTGGATTGTAGCTCTGTGGTATCGGTAATGTAGATACATTTGGATTGTAGCTCTGTGGTATCACTAGTGTAGATCCATTTGGATTATAGCTCTGTGGTATCACTAGTGTGGATCCATTTGGATTGTAGCTCTGTGGTATCAGTAGTGTAGATCCATTTGGATTGTAGCTTGTGGTATCACTAGTGTAGATCCATTTGGATTGTACCTCTGTGGTATCACTAGTGTAGATCCATTTGGATTGTAGCTCTGTGGTATCACTAGTGTAGATCCATTTGGATTGTAGCTCTGTGGTATCATTAGTGTAGATCCATTTGGATTGTAGCTCTGTGGTATCACTAGTGTAGATCCATTTGGATTGTAGCTCTGTGGAATCACTAGTGTAGCTCCATTTGGATTGTAGCTCTGTGGTATCACTAGTGTAGCTCCATTTGGAATGTAGTCTGTGGTATCACTAGTGTAGATCCATTTGGATTGTAGCTCTGTGGTATCACTAGTGTAGATCCATTTGGATTGTACCTCTGTGGTATCACTAGTGTAGATCCATTTGGATTGTAGCTCTGTGGTATCACTAGTGTAGATCCATTTGGATTGTAGCTCTGTGGTATCATTAGTGTAGCTCCATTTGGATTGTAGCTCTGTGGTATCATTAGTGTAGATCCATTTGGATTGTAGCACTGTGGTATCATTAGTGTAGCTCCATTTGGATTGTAGCTCTGTGGTATCATTAGTGTAGATCCATTTGGATTGTAGCTCTGTGGTATCACTAGTGTAGCTCCATTTGGATTGTAGCTCTGTGGTATCACTAGTGTAGCTCCATTTGGAATGTAGTCTGTGGTATCACTAGTGTAGCTCCATTTGGAATGTAGTCTGTGGTATCACTAGTGTAGATCCATTTGGATTGTACCTCTGTGATATCACTAGTGTAGATCCATTTGGATTGTAGCTCTGTGGTATCACTAGTGTAGATCCATTTGGATTGTAGCTCTGTGGTATCATTAGTGTAGCTCCATTTGGATTGTAGCTCTGTGGTATCATTAGTGTAGCTCCATTTGGATTGTAGCTCTGTGGTATCATTAGTGTAGCTCCATTTGGATTGTAGTCTGTGGTATCATTAGTGTAGATCCATTTGGATTGTAGCTCTGTGGTATCATTAGTGTAGCTCCATTTGGATTGTACCTCTGTGGTATCATTAGTGTAGATCCATTTGGATTGTAGCTCTATGGTATCAGTAGTGTAGATCCATTTGGATTGTAGCTCTGTAGTATCATTAGTGTAGATCCATTTGGATTGTAGCTCTATGGTATCAGTAGTGTAGATCCATTTTGATTGGACCTCTGTGGTATCACTAGTGTAGATCCATTTACAGTAGCAATCGGGAGATTTAGTGAGATGCAGTGGCCTACCAGCCCAGATATATGACCAGCCCAGGGGGCAACTGCCCCCTGCCCCCCAGGCCAGCCCTCCCCTGACTGAACCATCAGAAAGCAAAGGTGTCACTATGTGGACTATTATTTAGGATTTTGGAACATTTCGGATTTCGGATTTTGGGGTGAGGGTTGCTCAACCTGTATGAACCCACTGAGACCCCTTCCACTGTTGTGTTGCACAGAAAAGTGTAACAAACATCACTAGTTCCTTTACAACTTGTATGATTTTGAAATAGTTTTCAGAATCACATACACATGTATACACACACATACACATATATGTTATCAATTATTTATTTAAAACAATTGTTTACAAGATATTTAGCTTTATTTCTGTGTCAGTTTATGCAAATGAGGGGTTCCTTGATGGGGCAGGTAAGCTTTTTATGCTTTTAGGCAAAAACAAATTACTAAACCCCCCACCATTTATTATTTACAGTAAGTCACGTTATTTATTTCCTTTTTTTACTTTGTAGATGTAGCCAAGACAAGACATAGTATTTGCTGCTCTCTTGAAAATACACATTTATAACTATTGGAACACTACTAATAAATGCAATTTTGAGCGCATAGTAACATACCGTAAAATCTCAGGTATAACACGCACCTGTGTATAATACGCAGGTGTATATTATACCCAAGATTTTAGGGGAAAACAAGAGTGCCTATGTATACACGCACCCTTGTTTTCCCCTCTTATGAAAAAAAAATTACGCCGGTCAGGACCCTTCCACCCCCCGGCGCTATCCGATTCTAAAAAGCCACTTACTTTCTTAAAAAGACAAGTCCCCGCATTTTCAACATTACCAGGAAACATGTAAACGATGTGAATCTTCCCCTGCGGGCGGCATGCTTCCATTCGCCACCTGCGTCATTCCGGCTATGGTACTGCCCTGTGAGGACCTTCAGATTCTCACAGGGCATTACCATTGACTGGAGCCGGTAGGTCCTGAAAGCCAATTGAAGGAAACGGGCGGCAAATGCAAGCATTCCGCCTACAGGGGAAGATTCACATCGTTTACATGTTTCCTGATAATGTTGAAAATGCGGGGACTTGTCTTTTTAAGAAAGTAAGTGGCATTTTAGAATCAGATAGCGCCAGGGGAGGGAGGGAGGGAAGGGTTCTGGCCGGCTTAATTTTTTTAAAATAAAAAACTCTCGAGTATAATATGCACCCCCCACTTCACATAACGTGAAGTGGGGTAAAATTGTGTGTATTATACCCAAGATTTTACGGTAGTAACATTGTTGACGAAGCTGAAAAAAAGACATGTCCATCAAGTCCAGCCCATGCCAAAACACCCCTTTTGATTCAGAGGAAGGTAAAAAAAAAAACCCTGAAGTCATATGCAATTTAGCCCCATGTGGGTAAAAAAATTCCTTCCTGATCCAAATAGCAGTCAGATATTTCCCTGGATCAACATCCTATCTGCATTGAAGCCAACTGTCGTACTTTTCAATATTGTTCTGTGCTAGATAGGTATCCATTGCTTTTTTGAAAGCAGTTACAGCATCTGCAAGTACAACATCCAGAGGCAAAGAATTCCATAACTTTACTGCCCTTCCTGTAAAAAAATCCTGCCTTTGTTTTGTTGCAAGCATCTTTCCTCTAGTTTTATTAGATGACCTCTCATTCTTAGCTCACCTCTTTGCTTAAATAATTTATTGGGTAGTTCTTTGTGTTGATTTTTAATGTATTTGTAAATGGTAATCATATCAGCACTGTATATTTTATGTTTATGCAGGTATTTTGGGAGGTTTTGGCTCCTTCTCTCTTTGTTGGTAGCTCCCTTAGATCAGTTGATCTAATGAAATGTATAAATACCTCTCTTATTTCCCTCAAAAGGGTTTTGTTCACAGTATGGGTAAGGTGATATTACTGTTTTTAATTACATTATACTAAACACATGTTCACATTTCGCCAGATCGGGACTTACCTAAATCTGGGGTGTCTTGATGGGGCAGGGAAGCTTTTTTTAAAAAAAAAAAACACCAAGGGCTCTGTGTTCAAAAGAAAACTGGATTAATTCTGGAATAAACCAACTGCATCATAGGGAAAATGTATACATTGTCATTGATTTAAAGCAGAACTGTCATGTTCCAAACCCACTCCCCAAGAAGGTCTATACTCACCAAATAAAAAAACCCAGTGTAATTTTAATTATTGACCCCCACATAAAGAAAATGTACCTGATCTGTGTACTGTACTAAGAGGGAGAGTACTGCCATCCTGATGAAGTATGGAATGATTGGCAGCTCTTTCCCTCTGAGAAGCCATTCCTCTAAGCCTGTCCCCTAGTATTTCCTTATTGAGGATGCACTGCACAGTGTCCTTACTTCAAAACAATACAACACACATTCATCTCCTGTCTCTGTAAGTCAAGTGCACTGCAAGACTGAATATAATTACAAACAGAGGCAGTGTAGGTCTCCAATCTTGTTTGCCTTCCTTCACCACAGGTCTTTTTTGAGTGCCAGAGACATTTCCAAGGTATTATGCTCGAAGGGTTAATATATTTAGCGTGTGGATGGAGCAGAGCAGAACATGCAACCTCGATGGAGAAGAACATTTTAGAGACCGAGCATGACAGAGTCCCGTGGTGGTGAAAGAAGGCAAACAAGATTGGAGACCTAAGCTGCCTCTATTTGAAATTATATTGAGAATTACAGAGAGCGTGCTCGCTGGGAGGGAGGCTGGTGGCAAATTTCAGAAAGAGGAACATCCTACAGTGCGGTGCGGTACAGCTTGTACCCCCAGTGACAGGAAATGCTGACATCGCTTAGTACATTATAAAAGGCTATGGGCTGAATCCTATTGCAGGTGCTAATTTTATCACTGCTTTTATCTCCAGGTTTCCCCATAGACTTCAACAGGAAAATGTTTGCTAAAACGGTTGTTAACATTTATCACCTGCAATAGAATCTAGCCCTATATCTTATAAATTATTCCTATTTGAATAAAAATAATTAAACAACTTATAGGCAATTTTAAGAGATACATCCATTTAGTAAAAGGTGAAAGTTCCCCTTAGAAAGGAACTTTTAAACTTTTGAGTGCCAGAGTGGTGCCAAAGGTAAGGCCACATTTAGAATATGGAGTACAATTTTGGTCGCCAGTACTTAAAAAAGACATTGAACTGAAAAGGGTGCAGAGACATCTAACAAAACTGATAAAGGGTTTGGAGGATCTGAGTTGCAAAGAGAGACTAGCCAAACTGGGTTTGTTTACATTAGAGAAGTGACATCTAAGGGGTGATATGATTACCATTTACATATATAATCAAGGTCAATACAAAGAACTATCCAATTAATTATTTATACAAAGATCTGAGCTAAGAACGAGAGGTCGTCCATTAAGACTAGAGGAAAGACGCTTTCACTACAACAAAGGCAGGGATTTTTTACAGTAAGGGTGGAAAGCTGTGGAATTCGTTGCCTCGGGATGCTGTGCTTGAAGATACTGTAACTGCTTTCAGAAAAAACAATGGATATCTATCAAGCACAGAACAGTATTGAGAATTATGACAGTTGGCTTCAATGCATTGTTGATTCAGGGAACTATTTGGCTGCCATTTGGAGTCAGAAAGATTTTTTTTACCCACTTGGGGCTAAATTGGAAATGACCTCAATGTTTTTTTGTTTTTTTTTTGCCTTCCTCTGGATCAACAGGGATGACTTGGAATGGGCTGGACTTAAAGGGATAGTAATACTTCGTTTTATCTTTATTTTATTTTGAAGGCATTAAAAAAACATGAAAAACGATATAAGTCTTATCTCTCTAACCTTTATGGTTTGAGAGATATTCACAAGCAAAATTTCCCCCACCCGCCCCTTTAACCTAGTGTAAGCCATCTCTTCTCAGATGTGGAATGCAGTCCATAGACCAGACAGATAACAGAAGGGGACAATCTTCTTCCTATGAGAACAATGAAAGCCCTTCCCCCCTTGACAAGTGTTTCAGGTTTTTCCCTTATCTTAATTGAAGATTGTCCCTCTCTGCAGTCTATCTGGGCACCTCCCTTCTGATCTTGCTGAGCAGTGTTACATCAGTAAAAGGGGCAGGAGGGGGATACTTTGTCATTGAATTACTCTTGAACTATAACTCTGACAGTATTGGAATAACACCCTCCAAAGTCCAAATACTATGATGATTAATTAGAGCTGCTTTTAGTATGAAACATTACTATCCCTTTAATGGACGCATGTCTATTTTTCAGCCTCATCAACTATGTTACTAGGTTACCCCTCTGGCACTCAAAGGGTTAAACCCTGGAATTCTAGAGAGGATTCCAAGGCACTGGAGACCTCATTAACAGTCAAGGGGTAAATACTAACAGCTTCATGTAAAACTGTATAAACAAAAAGCACTTGGGTTATTGGTATTTGTTCCTTATGTTGTACATGGTGCGTCCCAGAATTACTCAAGTTACTTTTTGAACACAGAGCCGGTGCATTTCACTGCTGAAATTATGACGTTACTTTATATTCAGCTCCCATCCTTTCAATTTATGCAAAGCTGTAAGCAGCTGTGAAGATGGAATTTTCATAACATAAACACTCTTGACAAGTAGCAAAAATATTGGTAAGCAAGAAATTGGCTGACACTGTATGTTGATGCCTGAGGTATTTTAAACCTGAAAACTGGCTGAATATAAAGTTGCAGTTTCCATCAGCCTCAATATTGTAAGGAAGTGAATAATTAGCATAAAAACCTTGTTTAACTTTTTTCGCTATTCAGTAGAAGAAGTGGATTTTAATTTGTTTAATATAAAGGTGAACTCTCCCCTTGAAATAAGTGATTCAATTTATTTAAAGGGTTAGTAATGTCTTGTAGAAATAAAAGGTAATACATAGTAACATAGTAACATAGTAAATTAGGTTGACTAAAGATACAAGTCCATCAAGTTCAACCTTTGCCTCATAACCCAGTGACTGAGAATTTTATAGCTTTCCTGCTACCGATTAAATGAGTCTTTACTAGTGATGAGCGAGCACCCCAATGCTCGGGTGTTCGGGTGCTCTGACCGAGCGCCCCCGGAGGCTCGAGTGCTCGGCCGAGCACCCGAGCCCCATTGAAGTCAATGGGAGGACTCGAGCATTACACCAGGCACCCCCTGCTCTGATGTGGGGAGGGTGCCTGGTCCATAGGAAAAGGGCAGAAAAGGATGGAAACACCACAGAAATGGTTCAGGGACAGCATAGGGAGGATGTCTGGATGCATCTTGGACTCCAACATCGCTGCTGGGAACGATCTTTCGCCCGTAGTACGCCATTTTTACAGACTGACCGTAAAACACACAAAAAGGAAAATAAAAACGACTTTAGGCGAAAAATTGTTACCAAACAATATTTGCTGTATATTTACTTGTATATTATCTGCAAATTATCCCAAAAATTTCCTTGATTTTCTGAAGTGAGGCCATGATTAAGAGGGAAACGTGCGCAGAGGCAAATTCTCCCAAAAATTTCCTTGATTTTCTGAAGTGAGGCCATGATTAAGAGGGAAACGTGCGCAGAGGCAAATTCTCCCAAAAATTTCCTTGATTTTATTGAACTGAGGCCATGATTAAGAGGGAAACGTGCGCTGAGCTGACCATCTAAAACATTATGGGTGAGGGTCTGCTGCAGAGCTGACCATCCTAAACATTATATGCGAAGGCCCGCTAGTGAGCTGACGCTATAAAACATTATATGAGAGGGCCCGTTAGAGAGCTGACCCAATAAAACATTATATGAGAAGGCCCGCTGGTGAGCTGACCTATATAAAAATTGTCAAACAGGGCCCGCTGGTGAGCTGGCCCTATATAAAAATTATATCACAGGGCCCGCTGGTGAGCTGGCCCTATATAAAAATTATAGCACAGGGCATATGGAAGAGGAGGAGGAGGATGAGAAGATTAAGAGTCAACCATATACCCGTTTTTTGGGTGGAAGGGGTGAATGGGAATACAGAGTATTCCCATCATTGTAAATAACATATATAAAGTCACTTTATGTTCCCCCGGGGCTTTCCTCCAGTGGAGTGGAGAAGTCAGGGGAAATCCAGGCCTTGTTCATTTTTATAAGTGTCAACCTATCAGCATTGTCGGTGGAAAGGCGGATACGCTTATCTGTTATGATGCCACCAGCAGCACTAAATACCCGCTCAGACAGAACGCTGGCGGCAGGGCAGGCCAGCACCTCCAAGGCGTAGAGTGCCAGTTCATACCACGTGTCCAGCTTGGACACCCAGTAGTTGTAAGGCACAGAGGGATCATTGAGGACGCTGACACGGTCTGCTACGTACTCCTTCACCATCTTCCAAAACTTTTCCCTCCTTGTGACACTAGGCTGCGCATCAGGGTGAGGGTGCTGGCGGGGTGTCATGAAGGTGTCCCACGCCTTGGAGAGTGTTGCCCTGCCTTTGTCGGAACTGCTGTGTGCTCCCCTTTTCTCCCCTTCTCGGTTGGCCAAGGTAGCACGTACTCTGCCGCCAGCGTTGTCAGATGGAAAATTTTGGAGCAATTTTTCAACAAGAACCTTCTGGTATTGCACCATTTTGCTTGTCCTCTCCACCGGAGGAATGAGAGATGAGAAATTCTCTTTGTAGCGGGGGTCCAGAAGGGTGAACACCCAGTAATCCGTGTTGTCTAAAATGCGTACAACGCGTGGGTCACGGGAAAGGCAGCCTAACATAAAGTCAGCCATGTGTGCCAGAGTACCAACAGGCAAGATTTCGCTGTCCTCACCAGGAGGATGACTCTCAATCTCCTCATCCTCTTCCTCCTCTTCTGCCCACCCACGCTGAAGAGATGGAACTAAAGTTCCATGGCTACCCTCTGTAGCGGAGGCAACCGTGTCTTCCTCCTCCTCCTCCTCCTCCTCCGCCTCCTCCAATTGTCGCTGAGAAGACGAAGTGAGGGTGCTCTGGCTATCACCTTGTGTAAGCTCTTCCTCCCCCATTTCCACCTCTTCCACATGCAAAGCGTCGGTTTTAATTGTGAGCAGCGAGCGTTTCAGTAGACACAGAAGTGGGATGGTTACACTGATAATAGCGTTATCGCCGCTCACCATCTGTGTCGATTCCTCAAAATTGCGTAAAACCTCGCAGAGGTCTGACATCCATTCCCACTCCTCACTTCTGATTACAGGAAGTTGAACGGAGAGGCGACGACCGTGTAACAGCTGGTACTCCACTACTGCCCTCTGCTGCTCACAAAGCCGGGCCAACATGTGGAAGGTGGAGTTCCAGCGCGTGCTCACGTCACACAGCAGCCGGTGAGCTGGCAATTGTAAGCGCTGCTGCAGCTTCAACAGGCCGGCCGAAGCTGTAGATGACTTACGGAAATGTGCACACACGCGGCGCACCTTGGTCAAGAGATCATGCACATTGGGGTAGGTTTTTAGAAATCGTTGAACCACTAAATTAAATACATGCGCTAGGCATGGTACGTGTGTGAGCTTGCCGAGCTCCAAAGCCGCCACCAAGTTACGCCCATTATCACACACAACCATGCCTGGTTGCAGGTTGAGTGGCGAGAGCCACTGCTCGGTCTGGTGACTAATCCCCTGCAACAGCTCTGAGGCCGTGTGCTGTTTGTCCCCAAGGCAGATCAGCTTCAGCACGGCCTGTTGACGCTTCCCCACTGCAGTGCTACACTGCTTCCAGCTACTGGCTGATGGGGGAGTGGCGCTGCGTGTAGAGAATTCGGAGGTGGAAACGGAGGAGGAGGAGCCAATAACGTAGGTGCTGGCGGAAACCCTGATGGAGGTAGGGCCCGCAATCCTCGGCGTGGGTAGCACCCGTGCCATCCCAGGGTCCGAGTCGCTCCCAGCCTCCACGACATTCACCCAGTGTGCCGTCAGGGAAATGTAGCGTCCCTGGCCACAAGCACTTGTCCATGTGTCAGTCGTTAAGTGGACCTTCCCAGTAACTGCGTTGGTCAGGGCACGGGTGATGTTACGGGACACATGGTGGTGTAATGCGGGGATGGCACACCGGGAAAAGTAGTAGCGGCTGGGGACCGCGTACCGAGGGACAGCTGCTGCCATCAGGCTGCGGAAGGACTCAGTGTCCACAAGCCTAAATGGCAGCATTTCGATGGCCAGTAATTTGGAAAGGTGTGAGGTTAGTGCTATGGCCTGTGGGTGGGTGGCTGGGTATTTTCGCTTGCGCTCAAATGCCTGGGGTAACGACATTTGGACGCTGTGCTGGGACAGGGAAGTGGATGTGGTCGCTGATGGTGCTTCAGATGCTACAGGTGCAGGGCGGGAGGTATGCGGGCCTGCGCCTTCGACAGGCGATTGGCCGGCACCGAAAACAGGGGAGGAGGAGGCAGTGGTGTGGCCTGCAGACACAGATGGGCGATCCAGGCGTTCCTCCCACTTATTACGGTGCTTGGATGCCATGTGTCGGATCATGCTGGTGGTGGTGAGGTTTCAAGTGTTCATGCCTCGGCTCATTCTGGTGTGGCACAGGTTGCAAACTACAATTCTTTTGTCGTCCGCACTTTCCTTAAAAAACGCCATACCGCGGAACACCTACCCTTTGGCAAGGTAGATTTACGCAAGGGGGTGCTCCGTGGAACATTTGCGGGCCGGTTTGGTGCGGTCCGCCTTCTTTCTGTAGCCACACCACTGCCTCTTCCAGCCTGTTGCGGTGCTGCAGATAACTCACCCTCAGGACTGCTGTCATCGCTCGGCTCTACACCTTCCCAGGTGGGGTCAGTCACCTCATCGTCCACCAAGTCCTCCTCCACTTCCTCACTCTGATCACCCTCCTCATGTCTTGATCCCACCACATACTCAGTCATTGACAACTGTATAACATTCTCCTCAACAAGGTCTTCAGACGGAAATAGTGGTTGATTTAATGGCAACTGTGTCTCATCATCATCATCATCATCCACTACTTCCTTTGACCTTAAATGCCGTTCACATCTGTCATCTTCTTGTGATTGGGTACCCTCTAGAGGTTGTGAATCAGGGCACAAGATGTCATGTTCCTCTGCAAGCGTGCTTGGAGAGAGGGTCAAATGAAGGATTGGTGATGAGTAGTGATGAGCGAGCACCCCAATGCTCGGATGTTCGGGTGCTCTGACCGAGCACCCCCTGAGGCTCGAGTGCTCGGCCGAGCATCCGAGCCCCATTGAAGTCAATGGGAGGACTCGAGCATTACACCAGGCACCCCCTGCTCTGATGAGGGGAGGGTGCCTGGTCCATAGGAAAAGGGCAGAAAAAGATGGAAACACTACAGAAATGGTTCAGGGACAGCATAGGGAGGATGTCTGGATGCATCTTGGACTCCAACATCGCTGCTGGGAACGATCTTTCGCCCGTAGTACGCCATTTTTACAGACTGACCGTAAAACACACAAAAAGGAAAATAAAAACGACTTTAGGCGAAAAATTGTTACCAAACAGTATTTGCTGTATATTTACTTGTATATCATCTGCAAATTCTCCCAAAAATTTCATCGATTTTCTGAAGTGAGGCCATGATTAAGAGGGAAACGTGCGCAGAGGCAAATTATCCCAAAAATTTCCTTGATTTTCAGAACTGAGGCCATGATTAAGAGGGAAACGTGCGCAGAGGCAAATTCTCCCAAAAATTTCCTTGATTTTCAGAACTGAGGCCATGATTAAGAGGGAAACGTGCGCAGAGGCAAATTATCCCAAAAATTTCCTTGATTTTCAGAACTGAGGCCATGATTAAGAGGGAAACGTGCGCAGAGGCAAATTCTCCCAAAAATTTCCTTGATTTTCAGAACTGAGGCCATGATTAAGAGGGAAACGTGCGCTGAGCTGACCATCTAAAACATTATGGGTGAGGGTCTGCTGCAGAGCTGACCATCCTAAACATTATATGCGAAGGCCCGCTAGTGAGCTGACGCTATAAAACATTATATGAGAGGGCCCGCTAGAGAGCTGACCCAATAAAACATTATATGAGAAGGCCCGCTGGTGAGCTGACCTATATAAAAATTGGCAAACAGGGCCCGCTGGTGAGCTGGCCCTATATAAAAATTATATCACAGGGCCCGCTGGTGAGCTGGCCCTATATAAAAATTATATCCCAGGGCACGCTGGTGAGCTGGCCCTATATAAAAATTATATCCCAGGGCATATGGAAGAGGAGGAGGAGGATGAGAACATTAAGAGTCAACCATATACCCGTTTTTGGGGTGGAAGGGGTGAATGGGAATACAGAGTATTCCCATCATTGTAAATAACATATATAAAGTGAGTTTATGTTCCCCCGGGGCTTTCCTCCAGTGGAGTGGAGAAGTCAGGGGAAATCCAGGCCTTGTTCATTTTTATAAGTGTCAACCTATCAGCATTGTCGGTGGAAAGGCGGATACGCTTATCTGTTATGATGCCACCAGCAGCACTAAATACCCGCTCAGACAGAACGCTGGCGGCAGGGCAGGCCAGCACCTCCAAGGCGTAGAGTGCCAGTTCATACCACGTGTCCAGCTTGGACACCCAGTAGTTGTAAGGCACAGAGGGATCATTGAGGACGCTGACACGGTCTGCTACGTACTCCTTCACCATCTTCCAAAACTTTTCCCTCCTTGTGACACTAGGCTGCGCATCAGGGTGAGGGTGCTGGCGGGGTGTCATGAAGGTGTCCCACGCCTTGGAGAGTGTTGCCCTGCCTTTGTCGGAACTGCTGTGTGCTCCCCTTTTCTCCCCTTCTCGGTTGGCCAAGGTAGCACGTACTCTGCCGCCAGCGTTGTCAGATGGAAAATTTTGGAGCAATTTTTCAACAAGAACCTTCTGGTATTGCACCATTTTGCTTGTCCTCTCCACCGGAGGAATGAGAGATGAGAAATTCTCTTTGTAGCGGGGGTCCAGAAGGGTGAACACCCAGTAATCCGTGTTGTCTAAAATGCGTACAACGCGTGGGTCACGGGAAAGGCAGCCTAACATAAAGTCAGCCATGTGTGCCAGAGTACCAACAGTCAAGATTTCGCTGTCCTCACCAGGAGGCTGACTCTCAATATCCTCATCCTCTTCCTCCTCTTCTGCCCACCCACGCTGAAGAGATGGAACTAAAGTTCCATGGCTACCCTCTGTAGCGGAGGCAACCGTGTCTTCCTCCTCCTCCTCCTCCTCCTCCTCCTCCTCCGCCTCCTCCAATTGTCGCTGAGAAGACGAAGTGAGGGTGCTCTGGCTATCACCTTGTGTAAGCTCTTCCTCCCCCATTTCCACCTCTTCCACATGCAAAGCGTCGGTTTTAATTGTGAGCAGCGAGCGTTTCAGTAGACACAGAAGTGGGATGGTTACACTGATAATAGCGTTATCGCCGCTCACCATCTGTGTCGATTCCTCAAAATTGCGTAAAACCTCGCAGAGGTCTGACATCCATTCCCACTCCTCACTTCTGATTACAGGAAGTTGAACGGAGAGGCGACGACCGTGTAACAGCTGGTACTCCACTACTGCCCTCTGCTGCTCACAAAGCCGGGCCAACATGTGGAAGGTGGAGTTCCAGCGCGTGCTCACGTCACACAGCAGCCGGTGAGCTGGCAATTGTAAGCGCTGCTGCAGCTTCAACAGGCCGGCCGAAGCTGTAGATGACTTACGGAAATGTGCACACACGCGGCGCACCTTGGTCAAGAGATCATGCACATTGGGGTAGGTTTTTAGAAATCGCTGCACCACTAAATTAAATACATGCGCTAGGCATGGTACGTGTGTGAGCTTGCCGAGCTCCAAAGCCGCCACCAAGTTACGCCCATTATCACACACAACCATGCCTGGTTGCAGGTTGAGTGGCGAGAGCCACTGCTCGGTCTGGTGACTAATCCCCTGCAACAGCTCTGAGGCCGTGTGCTGTTTGTCCCCAAGGCAGATCAGCTTCAGCACGGCCTGTTGACGCTTCCCCACTGCAGTGCTACACTGCTTCCAGCTACTGGCTGATGGGGGAGTGGCGGTGTGTGTAGAGAATTCGGAGGTGGAAACGGAGGAGGAGGAGCCAATAACGTAGGTGCTGGTGGAAACCCTGATGGAGGTAGGGCCCGCAATCCTCGGCGTGGGTAGCACCCGTGCCATCCCAGGGTCCGAGTCGCTCCCAGCCTCCACGACATTCACCCAGTGTGCCGTCAGGGAAATGTAGCGTCCCTGGCCACAAGCACTTGTCCATGTGTCAGTCGTTAAGTGGACCTTCCCAGTAACTGCGTTGGTCAGGGCACGGGTGATGTTACGGGACACATGGTGGTGTAATGCGGGGATGGCACACCGGGAAAAGTAGTGGCGGCTGGGGACCGCGTACCGAGGGACAGCTGCTGCCATCAGGCTGCGGAAGGACTCAGTGTCCACAAGCCTAAATGGCAGCATTTCGATGGCCAGTAATTTTGAAAGGTGTGAGGTTAGTGCTATGGCCTGTGGGTGGGTGGCTGGGTACTTTCTCTTGCGCTCAAATGCCTGGGGTAACGACATTTGGACGCTGTGCTGGGACAGGGAAGTGGATGTGGTCGCTGATGGTGCTTCAGATGGTACAGGTGCAGGGCGGGAGGTATGCGGGCCTGCGCCTTCGACAGGCGATTGGCCGGCACCGAAAACAGGGGAAGAGGAGGCAGTGGTGTGGCCTGCAGACACAGATGGGCGATCCAGGCGTTCCTCCCACTTACTACGGTGCTTGGATGCCATGTGTCGGATCATGCTGGTGGTGGTGAGGTTTCTAGTGTTCATGCCTCGGCTCATTCTGGTGTGGCACAGGTTGCAAACTACAATTCTTTTGTCGTCCGCACTTTCCTTAAAAAAACGCCATACCGCGGAACACCTACCCCTTGGCAAGGTAGATTTACGCAAGGGGGTGCTCCGTGGAACATTTGCGGGCCGGTTTGGTGCGGTCCGCCTTCTTTCTGTAGCCACACCACTGCCTCTTCCAGCCTGTTGCGGTGCTGCAGATGGCTCACCCTCAGGACTGCTGTCATCGCTCGGCTCTACACCTTCCCAGGTGGGGTCAGTCACCTCATCGTCCACCAAGTCCTCCTCCACTTCCTCACTCTGATCATCCTCCTCAAGTCTTGATCCCACCACATACTCAGTCATTGACAACTGTATAACATTCTCCTCAACAAGGTCTTGAGACGGAAATAGTGGTTGATTTAATGGCAACTGTGTCTCATCATCATCATCATCATCATCCACTACTTCCTTTGACCTTAAATGCCGTTCACATCTGTCATCTTCTTGTGATTGGGTAGCCTCTAGAGGTTGTGAATCAGGGCACAAGATGTCATGTTCCTCTGCAAGCGTGCTTGGAGAGAGGGTCAAATGAAGGATTGGTGATGAGACGAGCTCATCACTATATCCCAGTGTGGGATCACTTCTTTGACCAGACCGTGTATGGTGGGAGGAAGGATGATCAGAGTGAGGATTATGTTGACCAGACTCTTGGCTACTGAGAGTGGACTTGGTGGAAGACAGGGTGGTGCTTAACCGACTGGAAGCAGTATCAGCTGTCATCCAACCGACCACCTGTTCGCACTGGTCGGACCTCGAGAGTGATGTCCTGCGACGCCCTGTGAAATCAGACATGAAGCTAGGTATGGTGGATGTCTTTCTTTCTTGTGCTCTGGCACCAGGCACAGTTTCTCCGCGTCCTGACCCGCGCCCTGAACTTTCAGGATCACGTCCACTTCCCCGTCCCTTTTTACCCGCCTTCTTCATCTTACACGATATATATGACTTTAATATATATGAGTTTGAAAACTTAACAGTATTTCTTACTATTCTGCAACTCTGCAGAGTACACAGAATAGGCTGCTAAACTGCGGTGACACACACTGAATGGAATAAGTGACTTTAATATTTGAGTTTGAAAAATTAACAGTATTTCTTACTATTCTGCAACTCTGCAGAGTACACAGAATAGGCTGCTAAACTGCGGTGACACACACTGAATGGAATATGTGACTTTAATATTTGAGTTTGAAAACTTAACAGTATTTCTTACTATTCTGCAACTCTGCAGAGTACACAGAATAGGCTGCTAAACTGCGGTGACACACACTGAATGGAATATGTGACTTTAATATTTGAGTTTGAAAACTTAACAGTATTTCTTACTATTCTGCAACTCTGCAGAGTACACAGAATAGGCTGTTAAACGGCGTTGAAACACACTGAATGGAATATGTGACTTTAATATTTGAGTTTGAAAACTTAACAGTATTTCTTACTATTCTGCAACTCTGCAGAGTACACAGAATAGGCTGTTAAACGGCGTTGAAACACACTGAATGGAATATGTGACTTTAATATTTGAGTTTGAAAACTTAACAGTATTTCTTATAATTCTGGAACTGTACAGAGTACACAGAATAGGCTGTTAAACGGCGGTGAAAGACACTGAATGGAATATGTGACTTTAATATTTGAGTTTGAAAAATTAACAGTATTTCTTACTATTCTGCAACTCTGCAGAGTACACAGAATAGGCTGCTAAACTGCGGTGACACACACTGAATGGAATATGTGACTTTAATATTTGAGTTTGAAAACTTAACAGTATTTCTTACTATTCTGCAACTCTGCAGAGTACACAGAATAGGCTGTTAAACGGCGTTGAAACAAACTGAATGGAATATGTGACTTTAATATTTGAGTTTGAAAACTTAACAGTATTTCTTACTATTCTGCAACTCTGCAGAGTACACAGAATAGGCTGTTAAACGGCGTTGAAACACACTGAATGGAATATGTGACTTTAATATTTGAGTTTGAAAACTTAACAGTATTTCTTATAATTCTGGAACTGTACAGAGTACACAGAATAGGCTGTTAAACGGCGGTGAAAGACACTGAATGGAATATGTGACTTTAATATTTGAGTTTGAAAACTTAACAGTATTTCTTACTATTCTGCAACTCTGCAGAGTACACAGAATAGGCTGTTAAACGGCGTTGAAACACACTGAATGGAATATGTGACTTTAATATTTGAGTTTGAAAACTTAACAGTATTTCTTATAATTCTGGAACTGTACAGAGTACACAGAATAGGCTGTTAAACGGCGGTGAAAGACACTGAATGGAATATGTGACTTTAATATTTGAGTTTGAAAACTTAACAGTATTTCTTATAATTCTGGAACTGTACAGAGTACACAGAATAGGCTGTTAAACGGCGGTGAAAGACACTGAATGGAATATGTGACTTTAATATTTGAGTTTGAAAACTTAACAGTATTTCTTATAATTCTGCAACTGTACAGAGTACACAGAATAGGCTGTTAAACGGCGGTGAAAGACACTGAATGGAATATGTGACTTTAATATTTGAGTTTGAAAACTTAACAGTATTTCTTATAATTCTGCAACTCTGCAGAGTACACAGAATAGGCTGTTAAACGGCGGTGAAAGACACTGAATGGAATATGTGACTTTGATATTTTAGTTTGAAGACTTAACAGTATTTCTTCCTATTCTGCAACTCTGCACAGTACACAGAATGTGCTGCTACACTGCGGCGAAGCACACTGAATGGAATATGTGACTTTGATATTTTAGTTTGAAGACTTAACAGTATTTCTTCCTATTCTGCAACTCTGCACAGTACACAGAATGTGCTGCTAAACTGCGGCGAAGCACACTGAATGGAATATGTGACTTTGATATTTGAGTTTGAAGACTTAACAGTATTTCTTCCTATTCTGCAACTCTGCACAGTACACAGAATGTGCTGCTAAACTGCGGCGAAGCACACTGAATGGAATATGTGACTTTGATATTTTAGTTTGAAGACTTAACAGTATTTCTTCCTATTCTGCAACTCTGCACAGTACTCAGAATGTGCTGCTAAACTGCGGCGACGCACACTGAATGGAATACGTGACTTTGATATTTTAGTTTGAAGACTTAACAGAATGTGCTCTAATCTGCAACTTTGCACACTAAACAGAATGTGCTCTAATCTGCAACTTTGCACACTAAACAGAATGTGCTCTAATCTGCAACTTTGCACACTAAACAGAATGTGCTCTAATCTGCAACTGTGCACACTAAACAGAATGTGCTCTAATCTGCAACTTTGCACACTAAACAGAATATATATATATATTTTTTTTTTTTTTGTTTTTTTCCCCCCACACCAAATAACCTGCTGCCCCCACACACAGTAGTCCTAAAAAGGACTTTTGGTTCTTTTTTTTTCACAATTTTTGTTTTTTTCCTCCCTACACTGCCTTTCCCTTCCTATCCTCAGCTCTCCCTGGCTCAGACTGAGCCGAACTCGATGGTCAGGTGCTATACAGCACCTGACCACGGGTTCTGGCCAGCCAATCAGTGTAATGCCAGCAGCCAACATGGCTGCTGGCATTACACCGATGTCAGAGCCTCCCTGCACGTTTATTGGCTGCGCAGCAGCCGCAAAACGTGCGGGGAGGAGACCCGAACATGGCGGGCGAGCACATGCGGTACTCGTACGAGTACCGCCATGTGCCGAGCAGAGCGATGCTCGAGCCGATCCGAGCATCGGCCGAGCATGCTCGCTCAACACTAGTGATGAGACGAGCTCCTCACTATATCCCAGTGTGGGATCACTTCTTTGACCAGACCGTGTATGGTGGGAGGAAGGATGATCAGAGTGAGGATTATGTTGACCAGACTCTTGGCTACTGAGAGTGGACTTGGTGGAAGACAGGGTGGTGCTTAACCGACTGGAAGCAGTATCAGCTGACATCCAACCGACCACCTGTTCGCAGTGGTCGGACCTCGAGAGTGATGTCCTGCGACGCCCTGTGAAATGAGACATGAAGCTAGGTATGGTGGATGTCTTTCTTTCTTGTGCTCTGGCACCAGGCACAGTTTCTCCGCGTCCTGACCCGCGCCCTGAACTATCAGGATCACGTCCACTTCCCCGTCCCTTTTTACCCGCCTTCTTCATCTTACACGGAATATGTGACTTTAATATTTGAGTTTGAAAACTTAACAGTATTTCTTCCTATTCTGCAACTGTGCAGAGTACACAGAATAGGCTGCTAAACTGCGGTGACACACACTGAATGGAATATGTGACTTTAATATTTGAGTTTGAAAACTTAACAGTATTTCTTCCTATTCTGCAACTGTGCAGAGTACACAGAATAGGCTGCTAAACTGCGGTGACACACACTGAATGGAATATGTGACTTTAATATTTGAGTTTGAAAACTTAACAGTATTTCTTCCTATTCTGCAACTGTGCAGAGTACACAGAATAGGCTGCTAAACTGCGGTGACACACACTGAATGGAATATGTGACTTTAATATTTGAGTTTGAAAACTTAACAGTATTTCTTCCTATTCTGCAACTGTGCAGAGTACACAGAATAGGCTGCTAAACTGCGGTGACACACACTGAATGGAATATGTGACTTTAATATTTGAGTTTGAAAACTTAACAGTATTTCTTCCTATTCTGCAACTGTGCAGAGTACACAGAATAGGCTGCTAAACTGCGGTGACACACACTGAATGGAATATGTGACTTTAATATTTGAGTTTGAAAACTTAACAGTATTTCTTCCTATTCTGCAACTGTGCAGAGTACACAGAATAGGCTGCTAAACTGCGGTGACACACACTGAATGGAATATGTGACTTTAATATTTGAGTTTGAAAACTTAACAGTATTTCTTCCTATTCTGCAACTCTGCACAGTACACAGAATGTGCTGCTAAACTGCGGCGAAGCACACTGAATGGAATATGTGACTTTGATATTTTAGTTTGAAGACTTAACAGTATTTCTTCCTATTCTGCAACTCTGCACAGTACACAGAATGTGCTGCTAAACTGCGGCGAAGCACACTGAATGGAATATGTGACTTTGATATTTTAGTTTGAAGACTTAACAGTATTTCTTCCTATTCTGCAACTCTGCACAGTACACAGAATGTGCTGCTAAACTGCGGCGAAGCACACTGAATGGAATATGTGACTTTGATATTTTAGTTTGAAGACTTAACAGTATTTCTTCCTATTCTGCAACTCTGCACAGTACACAGAATGTGCTGCTAAACTGCGGCGAAGCACACTGAATGGAATATGTGACTTTGATATTTTAGTTTGAAGACTTAACAGTATTTCTTCCTATTCTGCAACTCTGCACAGTACACAGAATGTGCTGCTAAACTGCGGCGACGCACACTGAATGGAATATGTGACTTTGATATTTTAGTTTGAAGACTTAACAGAATGTGCTCTAATCTGCAACTTTGCACACTAAACAGAATGTGCTCTAATCTGCAACTTTGCACACTAAACAGAATGTGCTCTAATCTGCAACTTTGCACACTAAACAGAATGTGCTCTAATCTGCAACTGTGCACACTAAACAGAATGTGCTCTAATCTTCAACTTTGCACACTAAACAGAATATATGTTTTTTTTTTTTTTTTTTTTTTCCCCCCACACAAAATAACCTGCTGCCCCCACACACAGTAGTCCTAAAAAGGACTTTTGGTTCTTTTTTTTTCACAATTTTGCTTTTTTTCCTCCCTACACTGACTTTCCCTTCCTATCCTCAGCTCTCCCTGGCTAAGACTGAGCCGAACTCGCTGGTCAGGTGCTATACAGCACCCGACCACGGGTTCTGGCCAGCCAATCAGTGTAATGCCAGCAGCCAACATGGCTGCTGGCATTACACCGATGTCAGAGCCTCCCTGCACGTTTATTGGCTGCGCAGCAGCCGCAAAACGTGCTGGGAGGAGACCCGAACATGGCGGGCGAGCACATGCGGTACTCGTACGAGTACCGCCATGTGCCGAGCAGAGCGATGCTCGAGCCGATCCGAGCATCGGCCGAGCATGCTCGCTCAACACTAGTCTTTACCAGACCTTCCTGATCTGCCTACTGATAAACAGCATAACTCTGTATGTTCCCTTTTGAAAGAAATGTATCTAATCTTCTCTTGAATGTATCCATTGTATCTGCCATAACCACCTCGCTGGGCAATGAATTCCACAATTTAACAGACTTTACTGTAAAAAAGCCCTTCCTCTGCTGAAGTTTAAACCTCCTTTCCTCTACTCTCAAGGGGTGTCCCCTGGTCACCTGATCAGGCCTTGGAATGAATAGCTCACCGCAGAGATCCTTGTATTGACCTCTAATACACTTGTACAATGTGATAAGATCTCCTTCTAGTCATTCCTCTGCTGAAGTCTAAACCTCCTTTCCTATAATCTCAAGGGGTGTCCCCCGGTCACCTGATCAGGCCTTGGAATAAATAGCTCACCACAGAGATCCTTGTATTGACCTCTCATATACTTATACAATGTGATAAGGTCTCCTCTTAGTCGTCTTTTCTCTAGAGTAAATAAACCCAAGTTTGTCTAGTCGTTCTTCATATGTCAAGTCCTTATTCAAAAAAATAAGTCCATCGATGCCACTTCGATCTCTCAAGCCATAAAGGTTTGAAAGATCTGTGTCGGCCGACTCAATGCAGCTCGTCAGCAGAGCCGAAATACCATGATCTACAAAGAACTACTTCAATGGAACTGTCTACAAAGTGTGCTTGGTTTGCAAGCACACTTTGTAGACCGTTCCAATTAAGTATTTCTTTCTAAATAACGCAAAAAGGGGAGGGAGGGAGGAGAGAGCTTTGTCACTTTATATCTCTCAAACCATAAAGGATCAGAGTTGCATCGATCGACTTATTTTTTGAAGAGCTACAATATTACTTTTTATTTCTATAAGACATTACTAACCCTTTAAAATAATTTTCTTCATAATTTGTAGTGATGAGCGAGCATGCTCGGCCGAAGCTCGGTTCGGCTGGAGCATCGCTCTGCTCGGCACATGGCGGTACTCGTACGAGTACCGCATGTGCTCGCCTGCCATGTTCGGGTCTCCTCCCCGCACGTTTCGCGGCTGCTGCGCAGCCAATAAACGTGCGGGGAGGCTCTGACATCAGTGTAATGCCAGCAGCCATGTTGGCTGCTGGCATTACACTGATTGGCTGGCCAGAACCCGTGATCGGGTGCTGTATAGCACCTGACCAGCGAGTTCGGCTCAGTCTTAGCCAGGGAGAGATGAGGATAGGAAGGGAAAGTCAGTGTAGGGAGAAGAAAAGTGTTTTTGAACTCTTTAAAGACCCAAAAGTCCTTTTTAGGACTGTTGTGTGTGGGGGCAGCAGTTATATTTTGTTTGGGGGGGCACAAATTTAAAAAATAAACGTCACATATTCCGTTCACTGTGCCTAGCCGCAGATTAGTAGCACATTCTGTTTAGTGGGCCTAGACGCAGATTAGCGGCACATATTGTTTAGTGTGCAAAGTTTAAAAAATAAACGTCACATATTCCGTTCACTGTGCCTAGCCGCAGATTAGCAGCACATTCTGTTTAGTGTGCCTAGACGCAGATTAGCAGCACATATTGTTTAGTGTGCAAAGTTTAAAAAATAAACGTCACATATTCCGTTCACTGTGCCTAGCCGCAGATTAGCAGCACATTCTGTTTAGTGTGCCTAGACGCAGATTAGCGGCACATATTGTTTAGTGTGCAAAGTTTAAAAAATAAACGTCACATATTCCGTTCACTGTGCCTAGCCGCAGATTAGCAGCACATTCTGTTTAGTGTGCCTAGACGCAGATTAGCGGCACATATTGTTTAGTGTGCAAAGTTTAAAAAATAAACGTCACATATTCCGTTCACTGTGCCTAGCCGCAGATTAGCGGCACATTCTGTTTAGTGTGCAAAGTTTAAAAAATAAACGTCACATATTCCATTCACTGTGCCTAGCCGCAGATTAGCAGCACATTCTGTTTAGTGTGCAAAGTTTAAAAAATAAACGTCACATATTCCGTTCACTGTGCCTAGCCGCAGATTAGCGGCACATATTGTTTAGTGTGCAAAGTTTAAAAAATAAACGTCACATATTCCGTTCACTGTGCATAGCCGCAGATTAGCAGCACATTCTGTTTAGTGTGCCTAGACGCAGATTAGCAGCACATATTGTTTAGTGTGCAAAGTTTAAAAAATAAACGTCACATATTCCGTTCACTGTGCCTAGCCGCAGATTAGCAGCACATTCTGTTTAGTGTGCAAAGTTTAAAAAATAAACGTCACATATTCCGTTCACTGTGCCTTGCCGCAGATTAGCGGCACATATTGTTTAGTGTGCAAAGTTTAAAAAATAAACGTCACATATTCCGTTCACTGTGCCTAGCCGCAGATTAGCAGCACATTCTATTTAGTGTGCCTAGACGCAGATTAGCAGCACATATTGTTTAGTGTGCAAAGTTTAAAAAATAAACGTCACATATTCCGTTCACTGTGCCTAGCCGCAGATTAGCAGCACATTCTGTTTAGTGTGCCTAGACGCAGATTAGCGGCACATATTGTTTAGTGTGCAAAGTTTAAAAAATAAACGTCACATATTCCGTTCACTGTGCCTAGCCGCAGATTAGCAGCACATTCTGTTTAGTGTGCCTAGACGCAGATTAGCGGCACATATTGTTTAGTGTGCAAAGTTTAAAAAATAAACGTCACATATTCCGTTCACTGTGCCTAGCCGCAGATTAGCAGCACATTCTGTTTAGTGTGCCTAGACGCAGATTAGCAGCACATATTGTTTAGTGTGCAAAGTTTAAAAAATAAACGTCACATATTCCGTTCACTGTGCCTAGCCACAGATTAGCGGCACATTCTGTTTAGTGTGCAAAGTTTAAAAAATAAACGTCACATATTCCATTCACTGTGCCTATCCGCAGATTAGCAGCACATTCTGTTTAGTGTGCAAAGTTTAAAAAATAAACGTCACATATTCCGTTCACTGTGCCTAGCCGCAGATTAGCGGCACATATTGTTTAGTGTGCAAAGTTTAAAAAATAAACGTCACATATTCCGTTCACTGTGCATAGCCGCAGATTAGCAGCACATTCTGTTTAGTGTGCCTAGACGCAGATTAGCAGCACATATTGTTTAGTGTGCAAAGTTTAAAAAATAAACGTCACATATTCCGTTCACTGTGCCTAGCCGCAGATTAGCAGCACATTCTGTTTAGTGTGCAAAGTTTAAAAAATAAACGTCACATATTCCGTTCACTGTGCCTTGCCGCAGATTAGCGGCACATATTGTTTAGTGTGCAAAGTTTAAAAAATAAACGTCACATATTCCGTTCACTGTGCCTAGCCGCAGATTAGCAGCACATTCTGTTTAGTGTGCCTAGACGCAGATTAGCAGCACATATTGTTTAGTGTGCAAAGTTTAAAAAATAAACGTCACATATTCCGTTCACTGTGCCTAGCCGCAGATTAGCAGCACATTCTGTTTAGTGTGCCTAGACGCAGATTAGCGGCACATATTGTTTAGTGTGCAAAGTTTAAAAAATAAACGTCACATATTCCGTTCACTGTGCCTAGCCGCAGATTAGCAGCACATTCTGTTTAGTGTGCCTAGACGCAGATTAGCAGCACATATTCCGCGTAATATGAAGAAGGCGGGTAAAAAGGGACGGGGAAGTGGACGTGATCCTGATAGTTCAGGGAGCGGGTCAGGACGCGTAGAAACCGTGCCTGGTTCCAGAGCACAAGAAAGAAAGACATCCACCATACCTAACTTCATGTCTCAGTTTACAGGGCGTCGCAGGACATCACTCTCGAGGTCAGACCACTGCGAACAGGTGGTCGGTTGGATTTCAGCTGATACTGCTTCCAGTCGGTTAAGCACCACCCTGTCTTCCACCAAGTCCACTCTCAGTAGCCAAGAGTCTGGTCAACACAATCCTCACCCTGATCATCCTTCCTCCCACCATAGAGGGTCTGGCCAAAGAAGTGATCCCACACTGGGATATAGTGAGGAGCTCGTCTCATCACCAATCCTTGATTTGAACCTCTCTCCAAGCACGCTTGCAGAGGAACATGAGATCTTGTGCCCTGATTCACAACCTCTAGAGGGTACCCAATCACAAGAAGATGACAGAGGGGAACGGCATTTAAGGTCAAAGGAAGTGGATGATGATGATGATGAGACACAGTTGCCATCAAATCAACCACAATTACTGTCTCAAGACCTTGATGAGGAGGATGATACACAGTTGTCAATGACTGAGTATGTGGTGGGATCAAGAAATGAGGAGGATGATCAGAGTGAGGAAGTGGAGGAGGACTTGGTGGACGATGAGGTCACTGACCCCACCTGGGAAGGTGGAGAGCCGAGCGATGACAGCAGTCCTGAGGGTGAGCCATCTGCAGCACCGCAACAGGCTGGAAGAGGCAGTGGTGTGGCTAAAGAAAGAAGGCGGACCGCACCAAACCGGCCCGCAAATGTTCCACGGAGCACCCCCTTGCGTAAATCTCCCTTGCCAAGGGCTAGGTGTTCCGCGGTATGGCGTTTTTTTAAGGAAAGTGCGGACGACAAAAGAATTGTAGTTTGCAACCTGTGCCACACCAGAATGAGCCGAGGGATGAACACTAGCAACCTCACCACCACCAGCATGATCCGACACATGGCATCCAAGCACCGTAATAAGTGGGAGGAACGCCCGGATCGCCAATCTGTGTCTGCAGGCCACACCACTGCCTCCTCTTCCCCTGTTTTCGGTGCCGGCCAATCGCCTGTCGAAGGCGCAGGCCCACATACCTCCCGCCCTGCACCTGTACCATCTGAAGCACCGTCAGCGACCACATCCACTTCCCTGTCCCAGCGCAGCGTCCAAATGTCGTTACCCCAGGCATTTGAGCGCAAGCGAAAATACCCAGCCACCCACCCACAGGCCATAGCACTAACCTCACACCTTTCCAAATTACTGGCCATCGAAATGCTGCCATTTAGGCTTGTGGAGACTGAGTCCTTCCGCAGCCTGATGGCAGCAGCTGTCCCTCGGTACGCAGTCCCCAGCCGCCACTACTTTTCCCAGTGTGCCGTCCCCGCCTTACACCACCATGTGTCCCGTAACATCACCCGTGCCCTGACCAACGCAGTTACTAGGAAGGTCCACTTAACGACTGACACATGGACAAGTGCTTGTGGCCAGGGACGCTACATTTCCCTGACGGCACACTGGGTGAATATCGTGGAGGCTGGGAGCGACTCGGACCCTGGGATGGCACAGGTGCTACCCACGCCGAGGATTGCGGGCCCTACCTCCATCAGGGTTTCTGCCAGCACCTACGTTATTGGCTCCTCCTCCTCCTCCTCCGTTTCCACCTCCGAATTCTCTGCGCGCAGCGCCACTCACCCATCAGCCGGTAGCTGGAAGCAGTGTAGCACTGCAGTGGGGAAGCGTCAACAGGCTGTGCTGAAGCTGATCTGCCTTGGGGACAAACAGCACACGGCCTCAGAGCTGTTGCAGGGGATTAGTCACCAGACCGAGCAGTGGCTCTCGCCACTCAACCTGCAACCAGGCATGGTTGTGTGTGATAATGGGCGTAACTTGGTGGTGGCTTTGGAGCTCGGCAAGCTCACACACGTACCATGCCTAGCGCATGTATTTAATTTAGTGGTTCAGCGATTTCTAAAAACCTACCCCAATTTGCATGATCTCTTGACCAAGGTGCGCCGCGTGTGTGCACATTTCCGTAAGTCATCAACAGCTTCAGCCGGCCTGTTGAAGCTGCAGCAGCGCTTACAATTGCCAGCTCACCGGCTGCTGTGTGACGTGAGCACGCGCTGGAACTCCACCTTCCACATGTTGGCCCGGCTTTGTGAGCAGCAGAGGGCAGTAGTGGAGTACCAGCTGTTACACGGTCGTCGCCTCTCCGTTCAACTTCCTCTAATCAGAAGTGAGGAGTGGGAATGGATGTCAGACCTCTGTGAGGTTTTACGCAATTTTGAGGAATCGACACAGATGGTGAGCGGCGATAACGCTATTATCAGTGTAACCATCCCACTTCTGTGTCTACTGAAATGCTCGCTGCTCACAATTAAAACCGACGCTTTGCATGTGGAAGAGGTGGAAATGGGGGAGGAAGAGCTTACACAAGGTGATAGCCAGAGCACCCTCACTTCATCTTCTCAGCGACAATTGGAGGAGGCGGAGGAGGAGGAGGAGGAAGACACGGTTGCCTCCGCTACAGAGGGTAGCCATGGAACTTTAGTTCCATCTCTTCAGCGTGCGTGGGCAGAAGAGGAGGAAGAGGATGAGGAGATTGAGAGTCATCCTCCTGGTGAGGACAGCGAAATCTTGCCTGTTGGTACTCTTGCACACATGGCTGACTTTATGTTAGGCTGCCTTTCCCGTGACCCACGCGTTATATGCATTTTAGACAACACGGATTACTGGGTGTTCACCCTTCTGGACCCCCGCTACAAAGAGAATTTCTCATCTCTCATTCCTCCGGTGGAGAGGACAAGCAAAATGGTGCAATACCAGAAGGTTCTTGTTGAAAAATTGCTCCAAAATTTTCCATCTGACAACGCTGGCGGCAGAGTACGTGCTACCTTGGCCAACCGAGAAGGGGAGAAAAGGGGAGCACACAGCAGTTCCGACAAAGGCAGGGCAACACTCTCCAAGGCGTGGGACACCTTCATGACACCCCGCCAGCACCCTCACCCTGATGCGCAGCCTAGTGTCACAAGGAGGGAAAAGTTTTGGAAGATGGTGAAGGAGTACGTAGCAGACCGTGTCAGCGTCCTCAATGATCCCTCTGTGCCTTACAACTACTGGGTGTCCAAGCTGGACACGTGGTATGAACTGGCACTCTACGCCTTGGAGGTGCTGGCCTGCCCTGCCGCCAGCGTTCTGTCTGAGCGGGTATTTAGTGCTGCTGGTGGCATCATAACAGATAAGCGTATCCGCCTTTCCACCGAAAATGCTGATAGGTTGACACTTATAAAAATGAACAAGGCCTGGATTTCCCCTGACTTCTCCACTCCACTGGAGGAAAGCCCCGGGTGAACATAAAGTCACTTTAGATATGTTATTTACAATGATGGGAATACTCTGTATTCCCATTCACCCCTTCCACCCAAAAAACGGGTATATGGTTGACTCTTAATCTTCTCATCGTCCTCCTCCTCTTCCATATGCCCTCTGATACAATTTTTATATAGGGCCAGCTCACCAGCGGGCCCTGTGATACAATTTTTATATAGGGCCAGCTCACCAGTGGGCCCTGTGATACAATTTTTATATAGGGCCAGCTCACCAGCGGGCCCTGTGATATAATTTTTATATAGGGCCAGCTCACCAGCGGGCCCTGTTTGACAATTTTTGTATAGGTCAGCTCACCAGCGGGCCTTCTCATATAATGTTTTATTGGGTCAGCTCTCTAGCGGGCCCTCTCATATAATGTTTTATTGGGTCAGCTCTCTAGCGGGCCCTCTCATATAATGTTTTATAGCGTCAGCTCACTAGCGGGCCTTCGCATATAATGTTTAGGATGGTCAGCTCCGCAGCAGACCCTCACCCATAATGTTTTAGATGGTCGGCTCAGCAGCAGACCCTCATTCCTAATGTTTTAGATGGTCAGCTTAGCGGCATGACCTCGCCCCTAATGTTTTAGAGGGTCACCAGCAGGCCATTAATCCTAATTTTTCAAGGGTGTGTATGATGCCCTCCTTTATGTGTAATAAAGGGTGTATTGGAGTGACATTGCAGTCTAATTTTTGGCAGCCCTTTCACTTAGTGCATAGGCTTTATGAGTGTTGGACCACTACCTGAACTATTGTACCACAATGTGAATGAGGCCCTCCATTTTGTGATATACAGGTTGTATCGGAGTGCCTCAGGTCTTCCCATTGAATTAAATAGGGCTGGGGTTTTCGACAGAGCAGAAGGTAGTTCTTGGCTTCATCCACTAAGTCACTTCGTCACTTTTACTGAATGGATCAGACCCCACTGTTCCAACTATAAATTTTGGACTTAACAAGGGCAAACGGACATGTTTTAAAACCTGTGGTAGCTGCGGCCTCCGTTCCTGAATGCTGTACCTTACCCGGGCCATAATAACGTTGAACACCTGCTTTACGCTGTGCGCGTTTCCCTCTTAATCATGGCCCCAGTTCCGAAAAATCGATGAAATTTTTTGCAGAATTTGCAGATGATATACAAGTAAATATACAGCAAATACTGTTTGGTAACAATTTTTCGCCCAAAATCGTTTTTATCTTCCTTTTTGTGTGTTTTACGGTCAGTCTGTAAAAATGGCGTACTACGGGCGAAACATCGTTCCCAGCAGCGACGTTGGAGTCCAAGATGCATCCAGACATCCTTCCTATGCTGTCCCTGAACCATTTCTGTGGTGTTTCCATCATTTTCTGCCCTTTTCCTATGGACCAGGCACCCTCCCCTCATCAGAGCAGGGGGTGCCTGGTGTAATGCTCGAGTCCTCCCATTGACTTCAATGGGGCTCGGGTGCTCGGCCGAGCACTTGAGCCTCCGGGGGCGCTCGGTCAGAGCACCCGAACACCCGAGCATTGGGGTGCTCGATCATCACTAATAATTTGTCCTTAATAGCATAATAAGTTATATTCAATTGCTGTTTGTTTGTTTGTTTTGTTTTTTTCATTTGAACTCTGCTGTAGTCTATAACTGAACAGGGATATAATACTTCATTGAGAATGTTTTCATGACCCTTTAGAATAGTGGGTGGAGTTCTCTCTATCTCTCATTGGATAATTTCAGTCATACTGAAAAAGGCTATTGTTTAGAGTGTGGAGGTGCAAACTAAATACAGTGCTAAAATATTGAACAGCAAATACAGACATCTTCAGGTACTATGAAAAATTAAATAAATAGATTATATATAACAGCTGTATTATAGACTCCTACCTAGGTAAGTCCTTCTGTTACACACAGTAATTACACAGATACACCTGACTGCTGTGTGATGGACTCCTACCTAGGTAAGTGCTTCTGTTACACACAGTAATTATATAGATACACCTGACTGCTGTATGATGGACTCCTACCTAGGTAAGTGATTCTGTTACACACAGTAATTATATAGATACACCTGACTGCTGTGTGATGGACTCCTACCTAGGTAAGTGCTTCTGTTACACACAGTAATTATATACATACACCTGACTGCTGTGTGATGGATTCCTACCTAGGTAAGTGCTTCTGTTACACACAGTAATTATATAGATACACCTGACTGCTGTGTGATGGACTCCTACCTAGGTAAGTGCTTCTGTTACACACAGTAATTATAGAGATACGCCTGACTGCTGTATGATGGACTTCTACCTAGGTAAGTGCTTCTGTTACACACAGTAATTCTATAGATACACCTGACTGCTGTGTGATGGACTCCTACCTAGGTAAGTGCTTCTGTTACACACAGTAATTATATAGATACACCTGACTGCTGTGTGATGGACTCCTACCTAGGTAAGTGCTTCTGTTACACACAGTAATTATATAGATACACCTGACTGCTGTGTGATGGACTCCTACCTAGGTAAGTGCTTCTGTCACACACAGTAATTATATAGTTACACCTGACTGCTGTATGATGGACTCCTACCTAGGTAAGTCCTTCTGTTACACACAGTAATTACACAGATACACCTGACTGCTGTGTGATGGACTCCTACCTAGGTAAGTCCTTCTGTTACACACAGTAATTATATAGATACACCTGACTGCTGTGTGATGGACTCCTACCTAGGTAAGTGATTCTGTTACACACAGTAATTATATAGATACATATGACTGCTGTATGATGGACTCCTACCTAGGTAAGTCCTTCTGTTACACACAGTAATTATATAGATACACCTGACTGCTGTATGATGGACTCCTACCTAGGTAAGTCCTTCTGTTACACACAGTAATTATATAGATACACCTGACTGCTGTGTGATGGACTCCTACCTAGGTAAGTCCTTCTGTTACACACAGTAATTATATAGATACACCTGACTGCTGTGTGATGGACTCCTACCTAGGTAAGTGATTCTGTTACACACAGTAATTATATAGATACATATGACTGCTGTATGATGGACTCCTACCTAGGTAAGTGTTTCTGTTACACACAGTAATTATATAGATACACCTGACTGCTGTATGATGGACTCCTACCTAGGTAAATGCTTCTGTTACACACAGTAATTATATAGATGCACCTGATTGCTGTATGATGGACTCCTACCTAGGTAAGTCCTTCTGTTACACACAGTAATTATATAGATACACCTGACTGACTGCTGTATGATGGACTCCTACCTAGGTAAGTGCTTCTGTTACACACAGTAATTATATAGATGCACCTGATTGCTGTATGATGGACTCCTACCTAGGTAAGTGCTTCTGTTACACACAGTAATTATATAGATACACCTGACTGCTGTATGATGGACTCCTACCTAGGTAAGTGATTCTGTTACACACAGTAATTATATAGATACACATGACTGCTGTATGATGGACTCCTACCTAGGTAAATGCTTCTGTTACACACAGTAATTATATAGATGCACCTGATTGCTGTATGATGGACTCCTACCTAGGTAAGTGCTTCTGTTACACACAGTAATTATATAGATAGCCTGACTGCTGTATGATGGACTCCTACCTAGGTAAGTGCTTCTGTTACACACAGTAATTATATATATACGCCTGACTGCTGTGTGATGGACTCCTACCTAGGTAAGTGCTTCTGTTACACACAATAATTATATAGATACAACTGACTGCTGTATGATAGACTCCTACCTAGGTAAATGCTTCTGTTACAAACAGTAATTATATATATATACACCTGACTGCTGTGTGATGGACTCCTACCTAGGTAAGTGCTTCTGTTACACACAGTAATTACATAGATACACCTGACTGCTGTGTGATGGACTCCTACCTAGGTAAGTGCTTCTGTTACACACAGTAATTACATAGATACACCTGACTGCTGTGTGATGGACTCCTACCTAGGTAAGTGCTTCTGTTACACACATAGTTATCTAGATATACCTGACTGCTGTATGAGACACTCCTACCTATATAAGTGCTTCTGTTACACACAGTAATTATATAGCTATACCTGACTGCTGTATGATGGACTCCTCTTAGGTAAGTGCTTCTGTTACACACACTAATTATATAGATACGCCTGACTGCTGTATGATGGACTCCTACCTAGGTAAGTCCTTCTGTTACACACAGTAATTTTATAGATACACCTGTCTGCTGTATGATGGACTCCTACCTAGGCAAGTGCTTCTGTTATACACAGTAATTACAGATATACACCTGACTGCTGTATGATGGACTCCTACCTAGGTAAGTGCTTCTGTTACACACAGTAATTATATAGATACACCTGACTGCTGTATGATGGACTCCTCCTTAGGTAAGTGCTTCTGTTACACACAGTAATTATATAGATACACACCTGACTGCTGTATGATGGACTCCTACTTAGGTAAGTGCTTCTGTTACACACAGTAATTATATAGATACACCTGACTGCTGTATGATGGACTTCTACCTAGGTAAGTGCTTCTGTTACACACAGTAATTATATAGATACACCTGACTGCTGTATGATGGACTCCTACCTAGGTAAGTGCTTCTGTTACAGTGATTATATATATATACCTGACTGCTGTGTGATGGACTCCTACCTAGGTAAGTACTTCTGTTACACACAGTAATTATATAGATACACCTGACTGCTGTATGATGGACTCCTACCTAGCTAAGTACTTCTGTTACACACAGTAATTATATAGATACACCTGACTGCTGTACGATGGACTCCTACCTAGGTAAGTACTTCTGTTACACACTGTAATTATATAGATACACCTGACTGCTGTACGATGGACTCCTACCTAGGTATGTGCTTCTGTTACACACAGTAATTATATAGATACACCTGACTGCTGTATGATGGACTCCTACCTAGGTAAGTGCTTCTGTTACAGTAATTATATAGATACACCTGACTGCTGTATGATGGACTCCTACCTAGGTAAGTGCTTCTGTTACACACAGTAATTATATAGATACACCCGACTGCTGTGTGATGGATTCCTACCAATGCATCTTAGAGTATCGTACCAATTGCTATGATACTCTAAGATATATATAGGGGCACTTACCCTTCATCACATTTTTTTCCCTTCTGGCAAAAGGACAGATGTAATGACAGCCTTTTCATATAACTTTTAGGTACAAATTGAGTTGGCTAGATTAATACGCAGACATTAATCATCCTTACTGACAAACCAGTTTGTGTCCCAGTATCCATCTTATTTAGTGTTCCATTTCTTTAATATACATTTGCTCTGCGTTTTACCATAAACACTCTGGGATGCTTGATAGCAGACTTATACTTAGGATAGAGTGCATAATATTTCTATATACCCCATATATGTACATTCCTAGCTCTATTTTCTTACTAAATTGATCTTATACTATATACTTTTGTGGCAAGCCAGATGTGCCCCGACAGTACACCATTAACTGGATACAGGAATTCATTTTGTATTTTTATATTTTTCCTCATGGCTTCTTTTTATTTGGTAATATTTAACAAAAGTTATGTTTTACTTCCAGTTTTATACCCACCTTATTAATCATATCCACCTGTTCACGTAATCTAGAGCAGTGGTTCTCAACCTGTGCCCTCAGTGGCTACTAACAGTCCAGGATTTGAGAATTTATTTTTAACCCTTAACAGCCCATGAAGTGCCAGGACCGTCATGGGTAAACTTCCCTTAAGGACCAATGATGGTCCTGGCACGTCATGGGTTAAACGATAGCAGCGCGCCTCCGTGTACGCTGCTATCATTCTTTTCAGGCTGAAACTGAGAGCTGGTGCAGTGGGCTGGCTGGATGCAGGTCCATTTCTGACCTGCTAAAAGCAGCATGTTTTTTTTTTTTTTTTTTTTCAAATTTAAAAAACAAAACATCTTTTAGTTAAACATTTTATTTATAAAATAAATATTTAAACTTGAAACAGTACAAAATGGGAGTGTGATTGTTGTGGAGCCATGCATTACACTTATACGTACCGCTAAATCTTATAGATATAAAAGTGGGAAAACAGGGAGGGAAAGATGGACATGGGGATTTTCACCCAAGGGGAACAGTGCCCACTTAAAACTGCCCATTTTGTAGGTATGACTGACCGGTCATCCCTTTCATGCTTTCTCCATAAAATTTAACCCATTGAGCCCAATTAATGCCAAGAGAAAAAATAAAAAATGGTGGTTTTTTACATTTTTTTACTGTTTTATCTAATTTTAATAAAGTAAATGATAGATTATCCATGTAAATGTTGTATCAAAATAAAACAGTATATAATTTGTGCGCAAAAAAACAGTATATAATTCATGTGGATGGCATAAAAGCCTTAGAGGGAAAACTCTGCTAAACAAAGACATAGTCAGAAGGGTCAGGATTGCTCCGGTCCTTAAGTGAAATCCACCTCAGATTTTACCGGTCCTTAAGGGGTTAAGAGCACAGGTGAGTTAATCAATACAACCGAGCCTCTGATCAACACACTTGTGTTCTAGCAGGGAAATTCCTAAGTCCTGGCCTGTTAGTGGCCATTGACGGCAGGAGTTGAGAACCTCTGATCTTCATTGTAAAGCTATCTGCCCTTCAGATTCTTTTAACTCTTTGAGTGCAAGAGGGGTATGTAACCCATTGCTCTGCAATGTGATCTGTACCCCTCTGGCGTACAAAGGGTTAACCCCATTCGAGCTCCTATTAACAGTTACTGAAGTAGTTAAACTGTGACATCAGATAGTAAGGACACTGGTGATTTGCTCACAGCTTCGGTTTGCATAATATATAATCATCATTGTACTTACCTGTGCTTTTCTGTGTCTCCTCGATGGGTATCTTGTGGAAGAAGTGTATTTGATGCAACCAGCGCTAGCTATATGCTTACACAGCGCGCAGCTGGTTGGCCTTATGTCACCCCGCCTCCAACTATTGTACGGATTCAGCAGAGAGCAGCTGAGCTGCTGGATGAGCAGAGCCTCTGAGCGCTTAGCTGCGTACCTCCCAACATTTAAAATGGGACATTATACACAATATGCAAAATGATCTATGCAGAAAACAATACACAAAATGCTGTACACAAAACACTAGACACAACACAAAGAGCAAAGCACAAATTGCTATACACAAAATACTAGACGAAACACAATGAGCAATACAACAAATGCTATACACAAAACACTAGACTCAGCACAATGAGCAATACACAAAATGCTATACAGAAAACACAATGTGCATATACAATACAATATATTCCAATGCAATACACAAAACGGTATTTGCAGAGGACTGTATGCAAAATGCTACAAGCAAAACACACTACACGTGCTCATGCTTACACACACTCACACAAGCTCTCGCTTGTAGCCGCTCTGGCACACACTCACACACTCTCCCACATGTTCATGCACATATACTCAAGCACACGCTCTCACACACTTTCATATTATCACACGCTCACACACTCTCTCACATGTTCATGCACATATGCTCAAGCACACGCTCTCACACACTTTCATGTTATCACATGCTCACACACTCACACACGCTCTCATGTGTTCATGCACGTACGCTCACACACACACTCTCACACACTTCATGTTCTCACATACTCACATAGCCTCTCACATACTCACATAGCCTCTCACATGCTCACACAGCCTCTCACATGCTCACACTCATACTCTTACACACAAACTCACATACACACTTCCTGAAGAAGAGTTGTGTAATGCAATGCTATTGGAATATACCTGGATGTCAGGGGAAAATAGTCCTACATGTAAATCCTCTTTTAATATTTTAAGTCTATTAATGCCAGACACGTATTCATTGCCTTCGGTTGCAATGCGGTGGATAACACACATAATGACTACTCCTGTTTAGGATGTCTTCTGTAGTGTCTGTCTTAATAACACACTTCCTTTATAAAACATTCTATACATGGGACTCTCAGTAGTGAACCCGGTCATTGGGTTCATTCATTCATGAAAAGCGCAGCACATCTCATGAATGAATCAATCAACAGGCCCAGCGCTTTCACGAATGAACGAACCCAATGACCAGGTTCACTAGTGGAAGTCCTACTCGAGATGGCTACTAAAGAACAAGCAGCCAGCTCAGATAGGGAGAAAAGGAAGGCAAACAAAATGACGGCGAAATCTAGCGCGAAGACGTGAGATAAGGCAATAATGGCGAGAGGACGCAGCAAGAGGTTAGAATGGCGAGCGCTCGCTCCGAGTGAGGAGGGGAGCAAGGAGCAGAGGGGAAGACATAATAGAAGTAAGGGATTGGCTTAAAGGTTAGTTTAAGGTTGTGCAAAAGAAAGGGGATATGTAAGAATACAAAAACGGAAGAATAAGCATAAGGATAGGAATAAAGGAAAAAATAAGAGCAAGAGAACTCATATAAATGAGAAGTAAAGGGTGGCACATAAAATATCAAAACAGAACCATGCAAAAACGGTTTATATAATGAATAAGACTGTCAGAATGTGACAAATATGCTGACCTGTTCCTTGAGGTGAGCAGCAAAGAAAGAGGAAATAGAAGGGGTTTGCACAGCTTGTCATACATGTTCTTTGCTCTGAATGGTTGTTATCTTTTGTTTCCTTTGCTGCTATTGGAGGTGATGTAGTAAAGAGATTTTATGCAAATATGAGCCTCCTGTCATGACTTAAAATTGTGTAATGCTTGGTGTACATTTCTAACACTTTGACTGCCACAGGGGTGAGCAATGCACATCCCTATGGCAATCAAAGGTATAAGGGAGTGATGCTGTCCATGCTGCTGAAAGCCTTCTCTTTACTCCCCTACTGGCCAAGTGGGAAAGAAGAGAATGCTCTTTAGGCCATATGTTCAAAGAAGTAGCGAAATAGCTTTTGTCGTTTGTAACGACTTTTCAATGTACAGTGTCGTTGGGCTCATTAATATTTTCAGAGTGTCGGTTGTGATTAGAAATAAGTCGTTTTTGTCCTGACTGAAACTGTCATATGTAATGACAAAAAATGTCTTAACCAACGACAAAAATGTCTTAAAAAATGTCCTAAGGACAATAATGTCTTAAAAAATGTGTTAATTAACGACAAAAATTCTCACATTCCGAACTTCACATTCCCTCCACTTTTTACTTACCATTCAAATGTTGTCTTTTGAAAGACATTTTTTTGTCGTTAGTTGCGACAAATTTTCTTTTCCTCTATACGACACTGGAGAATAGTTTAGCCACACCCTTGCCACACCCCTTTGCCCGTCAATTCTGGAGTTGTGTCGTACACAATGGACATTACTAGTTTTTTGTCATATACTCTATGGGAAATATGTCGTTCATGCATTCAATTACTTATTTTTGTCATTTATACGACATTTTTTTGTCGCTATCCCTTTGAACATATGGCCCTTAAACTTCAGAATCGTCATAGTGTTGGTGATGTGTGAAGAGAGGACATCCCTTCCACATCAACAGCACTTCGACAATCCTGTATGCTAATTGGGACCTTCTCCACCCTCCCCTTGCGTTCAAACATTTTAGAAAATATGTTGCTGTGTGTGTTCATTGAAATGTTGAAGTGTTTTAAACACATTGACAAAACCATATTGCCACAGCATAGACCTTTAGTGAATCTAAGCCCTAGTCTTTTCTAAAAACAGTGTTTCCTATACAGGCTGGTTAATTCTTTGATTTAGAAGGGACCAACTGTAAGTTTTAGTAAACAAGATGGAGTTCAGTATGTATTTTGCTGTGGAGCCTGAACTGTGTGAACTCTACATTCCATTATAATTTTCTATTTAGAGTCTATATGATATCGATTATATCTAAGGGTATAGTTCACCTTTAAGTAACACCCACCAGTCCGCAATACTATTAAACAGCAGTGTACACTAGGAGGTATGAGTGATAGCAATTAATGCACTCAGAAAAGCAATTTCATTAAAGAAATCAATAAATGGAAGGCCCAGCAAGTGTTCAAGCATAAATATGTCTGCCTTATTTAGAGACCTGAAGCCACACACGGACTCAGAAAAGAATTATTCTTAGAAAAGAATGTGTCTTTATGGTTTCTGAATCTAGGTTTGGTAAGAATGACCACAGTGAGAAGATATGATATTCCAAGGATGCCAGGGAACAGGATAACACCTTGCAAGTTTCTTGAATGTGAACCGCAGTCATTTGAACTTGAAGGAATATTCTCCTATAATATAAAAGGCCAGATGTATGTTTTTCCGATGCAGTCATGTGCAGAAGAGACTGCCCGAATGCACAGAATGCTGGGAGGTGTAGTTCTGTGGTAGTACACCTGCTGTGTAGTTCTGCGGTAGTACACCTGCCATTACATAGCCGTTGGTACCTTTCTTTAGGCATTTTGACCCATGTACACAGGCTTTTACACTAGTGAACTAATATTTCTCTTGGGTAACTGAAAGCTTACCAATACCTATGCCAGAGGCAGGCCACGTGCAGTGCTGGATTTATGTCTCAGACAAGGCATCTTAGGCACACTCAGTACCACCTATAGCCACACCCCTATTTTTTATAAGACTCCGCCACCAGTCCAACCACTGCTGCCTGGTACAGAAATTACCCTTACAGTAGAACCCAAAAGATATTTCTGAATGGAAAACTAACACGTCCGAATAATTGCCCTCATTTATGCAAATCTTGTAAGAAAACTAAGACACTTTTTAGGGCCCTATGTTCAAAAGAAAAGTGGAGGTGTTCTAGACAGGGAGGGTTTGATTTAAATCAAGTTGATTTAGCGATAGTAATACTTGAAAATTACTAATCCCCATATTGTAGCTTACTGCCCCCAGTGTCATCTCTCAAAACCTTATGGTATGAGAGATGATGGCGCTCAAAGTCCCCCCTCCCTCCCTCTTCCCTGACTGAACGCTGACTGCAGGGATATCTGTTATTACTTGCATCAGGCGGCTCTGCAGCATTGCCGAGATCGCTTTATAAAAAATAAATCTTTTACTAAAACGGCTTCTACGTGTGCTTGCAAACCACTAGAAGACTGTTTCAGTGAAAGATTTATTTTTTATAAACGTGATCTCGGCTCAGCTGCAGAGCCGCCTGATGCACATAACACTGTTATACAACAGCTTCCCCTGCAGTCAGCGTTCAGTCAGGGAAGGGGGAAGGAGGGGGGAACTTTGAGCGCTATCATCTCTCAAACCACAAGGGTTTGAGAGATGACACTGGGGGCAATAAGTTTCTTTTTAACAAAGCTACAATATGAGGATTAGTAATTTGCAAGTATTACTATACCTTTAAAGTGTTAGTAATGTCCAAAAAAACTTTTTTGCATTTAGAAGAGCTTAAAAAGCTGATCTAAATGCAAAAAAACGTATCTCTTAAACTGCTATGGTGTAAGAGATACAGGCGTTTACAGTTTGATCTCTCCTACTGACAGCTGTAAAGCTGTCAGCAGGAGATCTGTGTCGGCCAACACGGAGGCGCTTGAGCAGAGCCACAATCTCGTTATTTACCATGAATCCCTTCATTGGAATGGTCTAAAACGTGTACCTGGTTTTCAAGCACATGTTTTAGACCATTCCAATGAAGGGATTACGTATAAGTAACGAGATCTCGGCACTTCTCAGGCGCCTCCATGTCGACCGACACGAATCTCCTGCTGACAGCTTTATAGCTGTCAGTAGGAGAGATCAATTTAAACACCTGTATCTCTTAAACCATAGTGGTTTGAGAGATACGGTTTTTTGCATTTCGCTCAGCTTTTTAAGCTCTTCTAAATGCAAAAAAACTTTTTTTGGACATTACTAACACTTTAAATCACTAGTCAGTAAGACTCGATTTAAATCATGATTTTTAAATGCAAAAACTCATTCTTGCTGGTAGTTAAAACCATTAATATTTGCAACCAGGTGAAGAAGTCATATTTCGAATATAACCTGTCAGATTAGTAAAACAGCAATATCAGAACTGATTTTAGTTTAATAGATTAATCACTCGGATTTGGAACATATAATAAAATATAACATAAAATATAATTGCATGACTATACAGCCTCGGGTACATAACTAAGCTCTATTTCATGCTGAATAACCTTTAAACTATAATGTATCTTAAATAGAAAATATCTGTAGATAGATTTTTCCTCCAAAAGCATTTCATTAAAATTAATTTGATTTAAATCACACAAATCTGATTTAAATTTTAAAAAATCCTATTTTTTAAAAAAAATCAACGATTTTTTATCCACCCTGGTTCTAGAGCAAACCATTTACAGTACGGGGAGAACTAAATATCCCTATAGATTTAAATGAGGATTTTAACCCCTTGAATGCTAGAGAGGTCTCCAACGCATTGAGAATTTATACAATGGTTTGCCCCAGAACTCATCCACTTTTATTTTGGACATAAGGACCTAGAGACAGACTTAACCATCTGAGTGCTAGAGGGGTACGCAAGGCATTGCCTTGCAATGTGTTGTGTACTCCTCGGGCACTCAAAGGGTTAATAAAAGAACTGGATGAATTCTGATGCAAACTATGAGAATCATAATTCCCATTGTATTAAGTGGGGTTTTTAACTGTTAGAATGCTAGCAAGGTCTCGACACATTGCTCCTAATGAGTCTGAGACCTGTTTAAAGGGATAGTAATGTTTCACAATAAAAGTTGACAGAGCGCCTACATGGTGACCTTTAAGCAAGCTACAGTCTGATGTTGCCGCATGTTAAAGTGTTATAGTAATACTTCGTTTTATCTTTATTTTATTTTGTAGGCATTAAAAAAAACATGAAGAACGATATAAGTCTTATCTCTCAAACCTTTATGGTTTAAGAGATATTCACAAGCAAAGTATCCGCCCCCCGTTCAGCCAGAGCAGAAGGGAGGTGCCCAGGTAGACTGCAGAGAGGGACAATCTTCAATTAAGATAAGGGAAAAAGCTGAAAAACTTGTCAAGGGGGGCAGGGATTTCATTGTTTTCATAGGAAGAAGCTTGTCCCCTGCTGTTATCTGTCTGGTCTTACAACCAGAATCACATCTGAGAAGAGATGGCTTACACTAGGAAAAAGGGGCAGGAGGGGGAAACTTTACTTGTGAATATCTCTTAAACCATAAAGGTTTGAGAGATAAAACTTATATAGTTCTTCATGTACTTTTAATGCCTATAAAATAAAATAAAGATAAAACTAAGTATTACTATCCCTTTAAGCAGGTGACATTCTAATGTTGCTCTTCTGATGTGGGCAACATTCTGATGTTGCCCTTTTGATGGTCGCCATGTAGGTGATGAGATTTCAATAGTGAACTGTTTTCCTTATGCTGACAGAATATTGTCCCTCGTTGTGATCCCTCTGTAGCAGCTTTCAGATCCGAAGGGAAGAAGAGTGAAACAGGGAAAAGGGGCACGAGGAGGAAACTTTATAATAAAATTGCATTAAAACTACACCGATATTGGCAGCAACGATAAAGAGCATTACAAAACAGTATAATGAATAATCAGATATGCCTTTATATCATGCATTTACTATATCTTTAAGTCCAAGGTCCATGTGTCCAATCAGTAGACCAGCATAGTAAAAATGATACTTTTATTGGCTAACTGAGTGGCTCTAGGATTCAAACTTTCAAGACAACTAGGGGCAGGATTCTATTACTCGCGCTAAAACCGGCGTTACATTAAAAATAAGCAACGTGTATTTTGCAAACATGTTATGCCGGTATTCTATTGCAGAACCATGGTAAAATAAAACTGGCGTAGACAGCTCATTTCTACGAACTAACAAAAATGGCGTTGTCTGCTTTTATTCAACTGCCGCCTAAAAAAACACACAAAATGTCCAAGGAAATAGGTTTACGTTTGATGACAGAAAGATCAAGTTTAGTGTTAGATGTGTTCCCCACATTATCAAATCTGACATAGAGTGCCCCCTTCGACATATTTACCCACCCAGTTTTCACCATTTTAATTCGACATATATTGTTCATATTTGAAAATGTAACCCCCTCCTTTAAAGGGGAACTTTCACCCCGCAATAACTTAATGTTAACTTAATGCACACCTGGCGACTAGCTGCTTAGTAGCGCTAGTCGCCAGCAATATTACCCGGTTCTTCAGATATCTGCTTTTTGACGATGGTGACAGGAGCAGGAAGCACGGACGTCTCTTCACAGTGACGTCCGTGCGCCTGCTCTGTCAGTCCCTTTTGCACCACACCCTTGTTGTATTTGTATTGTATAATTAACCCTATGAGTACCAAAGAAGTAACAACACTTAGCAATGTGCTTGCTACCCCTCTGGTACTCATAGGGTTAATAGGCAAGGTATGCGGCTGAATACCTTGCCTGTATATGTGTACGAAATTAAATTTTATTTTTTTATTGATATGTTTAAAAAAAAATTCAGACCTCAAAGGTGGCATCAGGACCCCTCCTGACACCCCCTAGCATTGATCACCTATCCAGAAGGATAGGTGATCTATGCAGGTGACAATTTCCGGCATTGTCACTAAAGCCCAGGTCCTGACAGGGCATTGAAGGAAGAAAGCAGCAAATGCAAGCTTGATGCCCTCATGGAAGATGTCGACTCCAGTGAAACTAAGCATTATTTTATGCGAGCGGATTGCATTGGGGGGAGGGAAGATATCTGGCAGCCCTCATATTTTTTTATTAAGAGGGAAAACAAGGGTGAGTATTATACATAGGCACTCTTGTTTTCCCCTAAAATCTTGAGTATAATATACACCTGTGTGTTATACCTGAGATTTTATGGTACCTAAAGAGTCTTGAAAGCTTGCATTCTAGAATCACTCAATTAGCCAATAAAGACATAATTTTCACTCTATCAGTCTACTGCATGGTACCACCTTTTACCCATATGTACAAATGCTAAACTTTTTCATTGTACATATGCCCTTATGTACACCATCACTTTATGCAATCCGGAAACCAGAACGATCTTGGAAATGACACCAACTGTTCCTCTTCTTTATTCAACGCAATAACGAGCGATTACAGTAGCACAGCGGCAGTTCACTTCCTACTTGGCACCAACCTCCTGTCTTTGAAATATAATGTAAAAGACATCAAAGTACATTAAAAAAAAGTTTGTTATCTGAGCTTGGTTTGTAAGTCATCTCTGTTTACATGAAGACATTCTTCAGATATTTTATGTTCATTTTGCAGAAACACTTTCGGTTTAAGCAATTTCCATCTATTCATTTCTGTCTTCCAGTTGAGTTGATGAGTAACATCTGGTGAGAAGAAGTGGTAATTTTAGACAGCTGGATATGACTGCTTTGAAAAGCCCCCCTACTTGTTGCTGTTCTGATTGTAAGAGGGGGAGCCATTGGAAGGTGGCTTATCTTAAAGATGAGTTGTGGCTTGATACATTTCTGTGGAGAAGAGAGCTTATGGAATGCAAACAACGTATGTAGCAGTGGGGTTAAGAAAGATCTTGTCTGATATTTCCTCTCAGTTTAGTTGAGCGGGAGTAAGAGTTGGAACATGGCAATTAACTATGATCTCTTTATTACTGTTACCATATAGCATACCACAAATGCTTTACTGACCAAGGTATAATTTGTGGGCTTGATATGCACATTACTAAATGTTAATTTGCTTGTTCCTTAAAGGGATAGTAATGTTTTACAATAAAAGCAGCTCCAATTAACCCCATTGCGACGATGGACTTACCAGGTACGTCATGAAAAAATGTCACTTAGTGACAGATAACGTACCTGGTAAGTCCAGGAAGTCATTCGCTAGACTAGGAAAACAAAAAGTGCTGTCCGAGTGTGCGTGCGGCTGGTCACTAAGGGGTCAATCTTCATTGTACTTAGGCTGTGGAGAGAGTTATTTCAATACTGTCAGAGATGTAGTTCAAGAGTAATTGAATGATAAAGTATCTCTCTCCCACTCCTTTTACTGATGTAACACTGCACATCTCAGAGCAGCAAGTCTGTCTGGAGAGGGACAATCTTCATTAAGCATAAGGAAAAACCTGAAAAACCTGTCAAGGGGGGCAGGGTTTTCCTTATGCTCACAGTAAGAAGATTGTCCCTTGCTGTGATCTGTCTGGTCAAGAGACCAGATTCTACATCTGAGGGGAGGTGTCTTACACTAGGTAAAAGGGGCAGGAGGGGGATACTTTATCATTCAATTACTCTTGTACTACAACTCTGACAGTATTGAAATAACACTCTCCACGGCCCAAATACTATGAAGATTAATTAGAACTGCTGTTTTTGTGAAACATTACTATACCTTTAAAAAGGCTCTTTTTTATGTATCAAGAGTACCAAGGGGTAATAACTATTTGTTATTTAGTGCAAATGTAACTGGTGCTTTACCATACCTCCCAAGTTACCCTCTTTAGGAGGGACAGACCCTCTTTGAGACCCAAATCCCTCTGTCCCTCTTTCCCACCCTGGTGTCCCTCTTTTCAGGAGAGCAAACTGTGTTGTGTGTATATAAGTGCATCAAATTGCTCCACAGCAATAAAACTCATATTAATGTTTGTATAAACTATGTATTTATAAATTAGTCTGTGCAAATAAAACACTTTGGTCTTGCTCTAAATCATTTATTCAGTTATACAAAGAGGCATCAATAGGTCATGAAATGACCTACAACTTCCCTGTAATGCCCCACCTACCAGCCACGCCCCCAGATAAATTAGTTAAAATTAATTAAAAGCAGCTCCAATTAATCATCATAGTATTTGGACTTTGGAGAGTGTTATTTCAATTCTGTCTGAGTTGTAGTTCAAGCGTAATTGAATGATAAAGTATCCCCCTCCTGCCCCTTTTACTGATGTAACACTGCTCAGCCAGATCAGAAGGGAGGTGCCCAGGTAGATTGCAGAGAGGGACAATCTTCAATTAAGATAAGAGAAAAACCTGAAAAACTTGTCAAGGGGGGCAGAGCTTTCATTGTTCTCAAAGGAAGAAGATTGTCCCCTGCTGTTATCTGTCTGGTCTATGGACTGCATTCCACATCTGAGAAGAGATGGCTTACACTAGGTAAAAGGGGCCGTATGGGAAACTTTGCTTCTGAATATCTCTCAAACAATAAAGGTTTGAGAGATAAGACTTATATCGTTCCTCATGGTGAAATTCAGGAGCAAATTGACTGCACCAGATGGAATAAATGCAATGCATCAAAATTCCCATTAATTTAATGGGCTTTTTAACCCAGTGAATGCTAGTGAAATGGGCTTTTTAACCCAGTGAATGCTAGTGATGTCTCAGTTGTATTACTTCTCCATGCGTTGGAGACCTATTTAACATTTATTATTTAAAGCAATTAAAAATGACTTGAAGTGTGGTGGGTGGGGGGCTACAAAGACTAGAAAAGGGACTTCTGCCACTGCAATAAAAAAAAAGAAGTTTGCGATTCTTAGCTTTAACCCTTTGAGTACAAGAGAGGTGGCACTTATAGGGTTAACCTAAACCCAAATCCTATCGCTTACACATTTACATTTTCCCCTGCTTCACAGTGCAGTTAATCTTACAGGTTTATAAAACAGACCTTTTATTCATTGTATTTGATTTACATCGTTTTTTTTATTTAAAGAATCTTAATTTTATTGACTGCCAACGTATATTTTTGGCAAACGCGTTCCTTGAGACAAAGCGTTTTGTTTCTCTGTCGTTTTCCAGACCCTGATGACTCTGTGATTATTTACCTAATGTGCCTTTATAAAATTCTTTTTAAAACTGAGTAAATAATAGCGACACTCTCTATAAAAACCCCACGTAATGGAGTGCTGTTACCATGTTGAGACAGCTGGGCCTCCTATGTTGATTTCAAGTGGCATTAAGCTTGTGTCCATGTTGGAATCTTTTGCTTTGATGGTTTATAAACAGTTCAGTTATTTGGTAGAATGACTCACACCTGCTATATTCTCAGACATCCAACGAGCAGGAAAAAATAAAGACATATTTAAAAGGACGCTAATGCCTTCTAATAATAAACCCTGATTTATATAAGCAATCGTGGGTTGAGAGGATTCACACTGGGGAGAATGGGGAGAGAGGAGGCATAGTGAGGAGAATGGGGAGAGAGGAGGCACAGTGGGGAGAATGGGGAGACAGGAGGCACAGTGGGGAGAATGGGGAGAGAGGAGGCATAGTGAGGAGAATGGGGAGACAGGAGGCACAGTGGGGAGAATGGGGAGAGAGGAGGCACAGTGGGGAGAATGGGGAGAGAGGAGGCATAGTGAGGAGAATGGGGAGACAGGAGGCACAGTGGGGAGAATGGGGAGAGAGGAGGCACAGTGAGGAGAATGGGGAGACAGGAGGCACAGTGGGGAGAATGGGGAGAGAGGAGGCATAGTGAGGAGAATGGGGAGACAGGAGGCACAGTGGGGAGAATGGGGAGACAGGAGGTGTAGTGAGGAGAATGGGGAGAGAGGAGGCACAGTGAGGAGAATGGGGAGAGAGGAGACACAGTAGGGAGAATGGGGAGACAGGAGGCACAGTGGGGAGAATGGGGAGAGAGGAGGCATAGTGAGGAGAATGGGGAGACAGGAGGCACAGTGGGGAGAATGTGGAGAGAGGAGGCATATTGAGGAGAATGGGGAGACAGGAGGCACAGTAGGGAGAATGGGGAGACAGGAGGCACAGTGGGGAGACAGGAGGCATAGTGAAGAGAATGGGGAGACAGGAGGCACAGTGGGGAGAATGGGGAGACAGGAGGTGTAGTGAGGAGAATGGGGAGAGAGGAGGCACAGTGGGAGAATGGGGAGACAGGAGGCACAGTGAGGAGAATGGGGAGACAGGAGGTGTAGTGAGGAGAATGGGGAGACAGGAGGCATAGTGAGGAGAATGGGGAGAGAGGAGGCACATTGAGGAGAATGGGGAGACAGGAGGCACAGTGGGGAGAATGGGGAGAATGGGGAGACAGGAGGTGTAGTGAGGAGAATGGGGAGAGAGGAGGCACAGTGAGGAGAATGGGGAGACAGGAGGCACAGTGGGGAGAATGGGGAGACAGGAGGCACAGTGGGGAGAATGGGGAGATAGGAGGCACAGTGGGGAGAATGGGGAGACAGGAGGCACAGTGGGGAAAATGGGGAGACAGGAGGCATAGTGAGGAGAATGGGGAGAGAGGAGGCACAGTGAGGAGAATGGGGAGACAGGAGGTGCAGTGAGGAGAATGGGGAGAGAGGAGGCACAGTGAGGAGAATGGGGAGACAGGAGGCACAGTGGGGAGAATGGGGAGACAGGAGGCACAGTAGGGAGAATGGGGAGACAGGAGGCACAGTGGGGAGAATGGGGAGACAGGAGGCATAGTGAGGAGAATGGGGAGACAGGAGGCAAAGTGGGGAGAATGGGGAGACAGGAGGCATAGTGAGGAGAATGGGGAGAGAGGAGGCACAGTGAGGAGAATGGGGAGACAGGAGGCACAGTGAGGAGAATGGGGAGAGAGGAGGCACATTGAGGAGAATGGGGAGAGAGGAGGCACATTGAGGAGAATGGGGAGACAGGAGGCACAGTGAGGAGAATGGGGAGACAGGAGGAACAGTGAGGAGAATGGGGAGAGAGGAGGCACAGTGAGGAGAATGGGGAGAGAGGAGGCACATTGAGGAGAATAGGGAGAGAGGAGGCACATTGAGGAGAATGGGGAGACAGGAGACACAGTGGGGAGAATGGGGAGACAGGAGGCACAGTGAGGAGAATGGGGAGACAGGAGGCACAGTGAGGAGAATGGGGAGACAGGAGGCACAGTGGGGAGAATGGGGAGACAGGAGGCACAGTGGGGAGAATGGGGAGACAGGAGGTGTAGTGAGGAGAATGGGGAGACAGGAGGCACAGTGGGGAGAATGGGGAGAGAGGAGGCATAGTGAGGAGAATGGGGAGAAAGGAGGCACAGTGGGGAGAATGGGGAGAGAGGAGGCACAGTGAGGAGAATGGGGAGACAGGAGGTGTAGTGAGGAGAATGGGGAGACAGGAGGCACAGTGGGGAGAATGGGGAGACAGGAGGTGTAGTGAGGAGAATGGGGAGAGAGGAGGCACAGTGGGGAGAATGGGGAGACAGGAGGCACAGTGGGGAGAATGGGGAGACAGGAGGTGTAGTGAGGAGAATGGGGAGACAGGAGGTGTAGTGAGGAGAATGGGGAGACAGGAGGCACAGTGGGGAGAATGGGGAGAGAGGAGGCACATTGAGGAGAATGGGGAGACAGGAGGCACAGTGGGGAGAATGGGGAGACAGGAGGTGTAGTGAGGAGAATGGGGAGAGAGGAGGCACATTGAGGAGAATGGGGAGACAGGAGGCACAGTGGGGAGAATGGGGAGACAGGAGGCACAGTGAGGAGAATGGGGAGACAGGAGGTGTAGTGAGGAGAATGGGGAGACAGGAGGCACAGTGGGGAGAATGGGGAGAGAGGAGGCACATTGAGGAGAATGGGGAGACAGGAGGCACAGTGGGGAGAATGGGGAGACAGGAGGCACAGTGAGGAGAATGGGGAGACAGGAGGTGTAGTGAGGAGAATGGGGAGAGAGGAGGCACATTGAGGAGAATGGGGAGACAGGAGGCACAGTGGGGAGAATGGGGAGACAGGAGGTATAGTGAGGAGAATGGGGAGACAGGAGGCACAGTGAGGAGAATGGGGAGACAGGAGGCACAGTGGGGAGAATGGGGAGACAGGAGGCACAGTGAGGAGAATGGGGAAGGAGGAGGCACATTGAGGAGAATGGGGAGACAGGAGGTGTAGTGAGGAGAATGGGGAGAGAGGAGGCACATTGAGGAGAATGGGGAGACAGGAGGCACAGTGGGGAGAATGGGTAGACAGGAGGTGTAGTGAGGAGAATGGGGAGACAGGAGGCACAGTGAGGAGAATGGGGAGACAGGAGGCACAGTGGGGAGAATGGGGAGACAGGAGGCACAGTGAGGAGAATGGGGAAGGAGGAGGCACATTGAGGAGAATGGGGAGACAGGAGGCACAGTGAGGAGAATGGGGAGACAGGAGGCACAGTGGGGAGAATGGGGAGAGAGGAAGCACATTGAGGAGAATGGGGAGACAGGAGGCACAGTGAGGAGAATGGGGAGACAGGAGGCACAGTGGGGAGAATGGGGAGAGAGGAAGCACATTGAGGAGAATGGGGAGACAGGAGGCACAGTGAGGAGAATGGGGAGACAGGAGGCACAGTGAGGAGAATGGGGAGAGAGGAGGCACATTGAGGAGAATGGGGAGAGAGGAGGCACAGTGAGGAGAATGGGGAGACAGGAGGTGTAGTGAGGAGAATGGGGAGAGAGGAGGCACAGTGAGGAGAATGGGGAGAGAGGAGGCACATTGAGGAGAATGGGGAGACAGGAGGCATAGTGAGGAGAATGGGGAGACAGGAGGTGTAGTGAGGAGAATGGGGAGACAGGAGGCACAGTGAGGAGAATGGGGAGACAGGAGGTGTAGTGAGGAGAATGGGGAGAGAGGAGGCACATTGAGGAGAATGGGGAGAGAGGAGGCACATTGAGGAGAATGGGGAGACAGGAGGCACAGTGAGGAGAATGGGGAGACAGGAGGAACAGTGAGGAGAATGGGGAGAGAGGAGGCACAGTGAGGAGAATGGGGAGAGAGGAGGCACATTGAGGAGAATAGGGAGAGAGGAGGCACATTGAGGAGAATGGGGAGACAGGAGGCACAGTGGGGAGAATGGGGAGACAGGAGGCACAGTGAGGAGAATGGGGAGACAGGAGGCACAGTGAGGAGAATGGGGAGACAGGAGGCACAGTGGGGAGAATGGGGAGACAGGAGGCACAGTGGGGAGAATGGGGAGACAGGAGGTGTAGTGAGGAGAATGGGGAGACAGGAGGCACAGTGGGGAGAATGGGGAGAGAGGAGGCATAGTGAGGAGAATGGGGAGACAGGAGGCACAGTGGGGAGAATGGGGAGAGAGGAGGCACAGTGAGGAGAATGGGGAGACAGGAGGTGTAGTGAGGAGAATGGGGAGACAGGAGGCACAGTGGGGAGAATGGGGAGACAGGAGGTGTAGTGAGGAGAATGGGGAGAGAGGAGGCACAGTGGGGAGAATGGGGAGACAGGAGGCACAGTGGGGAGAATGGGGAGACAGGAGGTGTAGTGAGGAGAATGGGGAGACAGGAGGTGTAGTGAGGAGAATGGGGAGACAGGAGGCACAGTGGGGAGAATGGGGAGAGAGGAGGCACATTGAGGAGAATGGGGAGACAGGAGGCACAGTGGGGAGAATGGGGAGACAGGAGGTGTAGTGAGGAGAATGGGGAGAGAGGAGGCACATTGAGGAGAATGGGGAGACAGGAGGCACAGTGGGGAGAATGGGGAGACAGGAGGCACAGTGAGGAGAATGGGGAGACAGGAGGTGTAGTGAGGAGAATGGGGAGACAGGAGGCACAGTGGGGAGAATGGGGAGAGAGGAGGCACATTGAGGAGAATGGGGAGACAGGAGGCACAGTGGGGAGAATGGGGAGACAGGAGGCACAGTGAGGAGAATGGGGAGACAGGAGGTGTAGTGAGGAGAATGGGGAGAGAGGAGGCACATTGAGGAGAATGGGGAGACAGGAGGCACAGTGGGGAGAATGGGGAGACAGGAGGTGTAGTGAGGAGAATGGGGAGACAGGAGGCACAGTGAGGAGAATGGGGAGACAGGAGGCACAGTGGGGAGAATGGGGAGACAGGAGGCACAGTGAGGAGAATGGGGAAGGAGGAGGCACATTGAGGAGAATGGGGAGACAGGAGGTGTAGTGAGGAGAATGGGGAGAGAGGAGGCACATTGAGGAGAATGGGGAGACAGGAGGCACAGTGGGGAGAATGGGTAGACAGGAGGTGTAGTGAGGAGAATGGGGAGACAGGAGGCACAGTGAGGAGAATGGGGAGACAGGAGGCACAGTGGGGAGAATGGGGAGACAGGAGGCACAGTGAGGAGAATGGGGAGACAGGAGGCACAGTGGGGAGAATGGGGAGACAGGAGGCACAGTGGGGAGAATGGGGAGACAGGAGGTGTAGTGAGGAGAATGGGGAGACAGGAGGCACAGTGGGGAGAATGGGGAGAGAGGAGGCATAGTGAGGAGAATGGGGAGACAGGAGGCACAGTGGGGAGAATGGGGAGAGAGGAGGCACAGTGAGGAGAATGGGGAGACAGGAGGTGTAGTGAGGAGAATGGGGAGACAGGAGGCACAGTGGGGAGAATGGGGAGACAGGAGGTGTAGTGAGGAGAATGGGGAGAGAGGAGGCACAGTGGGGAGAATGGGGAGACAGGAGGCACAGTGGGGAGAATGGGGAGACAGGAGGTGTAGTGAGGAGAATGGGGAGACAGGAGGTGTAGTGAGGAGAATGGGGAGACAGGAGGCACAGTGGGGAGAATGGGGAGAGAGGAGGCACATTGAGGAGAATGGGGAGACAGGAGGCACAGTGGGGAGAATGGGGAGACAGGAGGTGTAGTGAGGAGAATGGGGAGAGAGGAGGCACATTGAGGAGAATGGGGAGACAGGAGGCACAGTGGGGAGAATGGGGAGACAGGAGGCACAGTGAGGAGAATGGGGAGACAGGAGGTGTAGTGAGGAGAATGGGGAGACAGGAGGCACAGTGGGGAGAATGGGGAGAGAGGAGGCACATTGAGGAGAATGGGGAGACAGGAGGCACAGTGGGGAGAATGGGGAGACAGGAGGCACAGTGAGGAGAATGGGGAGACAGGAGGTGTAGTGAGGAGAATGGGGAGAGAGGAGGCACATTGAGGAGAATGGGGAGACAGGAGGCACAGTGGGGAGAATGGGGAGACAGGAGGTGTAGTGAGGAGAATGGGGAGACAGGAGGCACAGTGAGGAGAATGGGGAGACAGGAGGCACAGTGGGGAGAATGGGGAGACAGGAGGCACAGTGAGGAGAATGGGGAAGGAGGAGGCACATTGAGGAGAATGGGGAGACAGGAGGTGTAGTGAGGAGAATGGGGAGAGAGGAGGCACATTGAGGAGAATGGGGAGACAGGAGGCACAGTGGGGAGAATGGGTAGACAGGAGGTGTAGTGAGGAGAATGGGGAGACAGGAGGCACAGTGAGGAGAATGGGGAGACAGGAGGCACAGTGGGGAGAATGGGGAGACAGGAGGCACAGTGAGGAGAATGGGGAAGGAGGAGGCACATTGAGGAGAATGGGGAGACAGGAGGCACAGTGAGGAGAATGGGGAGACAGGAGGCACAGTGGGGAGAATGGGGAGAGAGGAAGCACATTGAGGAGAATGGGGAGACAGGAGGCACAGTGAGGAGAATGGGGAGACAGGAGGCACAGTGGGGAGAATGGGGAGAGAGGAAGCACATTGAGGAGAATGGGGAGACAGGAGGCACAGTGAGGAGAATGGGGAGACAGGAGGCACAGTGAGGAGAATGGGGAGAGAGGAGGCACATTGAGGAGAATGGGGAGAGAGGAGGCACAGTGAGGAGAATGGGGAGACAGGAGGTGTAGTGAGGAGAATGGGGAGAGAGGAGGCACAGTGAGGAGAATGGGGAGAGAGGAGGCACATTGAGGAGAATGGGGAGACAGGAGGCACAGTGAGGAGAATGGGGAGACAGGAGGTGTAGTGAGGAGAATGGGGAGACAGGAGGCACAGTGAGGAGAATGGGGAGACAGGAGGTGTAGTGAGGAGAATGGGGAGAGAGGAGGCACATTGAGGAGAATGGGGAGACAGGAGGCACAGTGGGGAGAATGGGGAGACAGGAGGTGTAGTGAGGAGAATGGGGAGACAGGAGGTGTAGTGAGGAGAATGGGGAGACAGGAGGCACAGTGAGGAGAATGGGGAGAGAGGAGGCACAGTGAGGAGAATGGGGAGAGAGGAGGCACATTGAGGAGAATGGGGAGACAGGAGGCACATTGAGGAGAATGGGGAGACAGGAGGCACAGTGAGGAGAATGGGGAGAGAGGAGGCACAGTGGGGAGAATCGGGAGAGAGGAGGCACATTGAGGAGAATGGGGAGACAGGAGGCACAGTGAGGAGAATGGGGAGACAGGAGGCACAGTGGGGAGAATGGGGAGACAGGAGGTGTAGTGAGGAGAATGGGGAGAGAGGAGGCACATTGAGGAGAATGGGGAGACAGGAGGCACAGTGAGGAGAATGGGGAGACAGGAGGCACAGTGGGGAGAATGGGGAGACAGGAGGTGTAGTGAGGAGAATGGGGAGACAGGAGGTGTAGTGAGGAGAATGGGGAGACAGGAGGTGTAGTGAGGAGAATGGGGAGAGAGGAGGCACATTGAGGAGAATGGGGAGACAGGAGGCACAGTGGGGAGAATGGGGAGACAGGAGGTGTAGTGAGGAGAATGGGGAGACAGGAGGTGTAGTGAGGAGAATGGGGAGACAGGAGGCACAGTGAGGAGAATGGGGGGAGAGGAGGCACAGTGGGGAACATGGAGAGAGGAGGCACAGTGAGGAGAATGGGGAGACAAGAGGTATAGTGGGGAGAATGGGGAGACAGGAGGCACAGTGAGGAGAATGGGGAGACAGGAGGTGTAGTGAGGAGAATGGGGAGAGAGGAGGCACATTGAGGAGAATGGGGAAACAGGAGGCACAGTGAGTAGAATGGGGAGCCAGGAGGTGTAGTGAGGAGAATGGGGAGAGAGGAGGCACATTGAGGAGAATGGGGAGAGAGGAGGCACAGTGAGGAGAATGGGGAGACAGGAGGCACAGTGAGGAGAATGGGGAGACAGGAGGTGTAGTGAGGAGAATGGGGAGAGAGGAGGCACAGTGGGGAGAATGGGGAGAGAGGAGGCACAGTGAGAATAGGGAGAGAGGAGGCACAGTGAGGAGAATGGGGAGAGAGGAGGCACAGTGAGGAGAATGGGGAGAGAGGAGGCACATTGAGGAGAATGGGGAGACAGGAGGCACAGTGAGGAGAATGGGGAGAGAGGAGGCACAGTGGGGAGAATGGGGAGAGAGGAGGCACATTGAGGAGAATGGGGAGACAGGAGGCACAGTGAGGAGAATGGGGAGAGAGGAGGCACATTGAGGAGAATGGGGAGACAGGAGGCACAGTGAGGAGAATGGGGAGACAGGAGGTGTAGTGAGGAGAATGGGGAGAGAGGATTCACAGTGAGGAGAATGGGGAGAGAGGAGGCACAGTGAGGAGAATGGGGAGAGAGGAGGCACAGTGAGGAGAATGGGGAGAGAGGAGGCACAGTGAGGAGAATGGGGAGAGAGGAGGCACAGTGAGAATAGGGAGAGAGGAGGCACAGTGAGGAGAATGGGGAGACAGGAGGCACAGTGGGGAGAATGGGGAGACAGGAGGTGTAGTGAGGAGAATGGGGAGAGAGGAGGCACAGTGAGGAGAATGGGGAGAGAGGAGGCACATTGAGGAGAATGGGGAGACAGGAGGCACAGTGAGGAGAATGGGGAGAGAGGAGGCACAGTGGGGAGAATCGGGAGAGAGGAGGCACAGTGGGGAACATGGAGAGAGGAGGCACAGTGAGGAGAATGGGATTAGAGTCGGCACAGTGGGGAGAATCGGGAGAGAGGAGGCACATTGAGGAGAATGGGGAGACAGGAGGCACAGTGAGGAGAATGGGGAGACAGGAGGCACAGTGGGGAGAATGAGGAGAGTGGAAGCACATTGAGGAGAATGGGGAGACAGGAGGCACATTGAGGAGAATGGGGAGACAGGAGGCACAGTGAGGAGAATGGGGAGACAGGAGGCACAGTGAGGAGAATGGGGAGAGAGGAGGCACATTGAGGAGAATGGGGAGAGAGGAGGCACAGTGAGGAGAATGGGGAGACAGGAGGTGTAGTGAGGAGAATGGGGAGAGAGGAGGCACAGTGAGGAGAATGGGGAGAGAGGAGGCACATTGAGGAGAATGGGGAGACAGGAGGCACAGTGAGGAGAATGGGGAGACAGGAGGTGTAGTGAGGAGAATGGGGAGACAGGAGGCACAGTGAGGAGAATGGGGAGACAGGAGGTGTAGTGAGGAGAATGGGGAGAGAGGAGGCACATTGAGGAGAATGGGGAGACAGGAGGCACAGTGGGGAGAATGGGGAGACAGGAGGTGTAGTGAGGAGAATGGGGAGACAGGAGGTGTAGTAAGGAGAATGGGGAGACAGGAGGCACAGTGAGGAGAATGGGGAGAGAGGAGGCACAGTGAGGAGAATGGGGAGAGAGGAGGCACATTGAGGAGAATGGGGAGACAGGAGGCACATTGAGGAGAATGGGGAGACAGGAGGCACAGTGAGGAGAATGGGGAGAGAGGAGGCACAGTGGGGAGAATCGGGAGAGAAGAGGCACATTGAGGAGAATGGGGAGACAGGAGGCACAGTGAGGAGAATGGGGAGACAGGAGGCACAGTGGGGAGAATGGGGAGACAGGAGGTGTAGTGAGGAGAATGGGGAATGAGGAGGCACATTGAGGAGAATGGGGAGACAGGAGGCACAGTGAGGAGAATGGGGAGACAGGAGGCACAGTGGGGAGAATGGGGAGACAGGAGGTGTAGTGAGGAGAATGGGGAGACAGGAGGTGTAGTGAGGAGAATGGGGAGACAGGAGGTGTAGTGAGGAGAATGGGGAGAGAGGAGGCACATTGAGGAGAATGGGGAGACAGGAGGCACAGTGGGGAGAATGGGGAGACAGGAGGTGTAGTGAGGAGAATGGGGAGACAGGAGGTGTAGTGAGGAGAATGGGGAGACAGGAGGTGTAGTGAGGAGAATGGGGAGAGAGGAGGCACATTGAGGAGAATGGGGAGACAGGAGGCACAGTGAGGAGAATGGGGAGCCAGGAGGTGTAGTGAGGAGAATGGGGAGAGAGGAGGCACATTGAGGAGAATGGGGAGAGAGGAGGCACAGTGAGGAGAATGGGGAGACAGGAGGCACAGTGAGGAGAATGGGGAGACAGGAGGTGTAGTGAGGAGAATGGGGAGAGAGGAGGCACAGTGGGGAGAATGGGGAGAGAGGAGGCACAGTGAGAATAGGGAGAGAGGAGGCACAGTGAGGAGAATGGGGAGAGAGGAGGCACAGTGAGGAGAATGGGGAGAGAGGAGGCACATTGAGGAGAATGGGGAGACAGGAGGTACAGTGAGGAGAATGGGGAGAGAGGAGGCACAGTGGGGAGAATGGGGAGACAGGAGGCACAGTGAGGAGAATGGGGAGACAGGAGGCACAGTGAGGAGAATGGGGAGAGAGGAGGCACATTGAGGAGAATGGGGAGACAGGAGGCACAGTGAGGAGAATGGGGAGACAGGAGGTGTAGTGAGGAGAATGGGGAGAGAGGATTCACAGTGATGAGAATGGGGAGAGAGGAGGCACAGTGAGGAGAATGGGGAGAGAGGAGGCACAGTGAGGAGAATGGGGAGAGAGGAGGCACAGTGAGAATAGGGAGAGAGGAGGCACAGTGAGGAGAATGGGGAGACAGGAGGCACAGTGGGGAGAATGGGGAGACAGGAGGTGTAGTGAGGAGAATGGGGAGACAGGAGGTGTAGTGAGGAGAATGGGGAGACAGGAGGCACAGTGAGGAGAATGGGGAGAGAGGAGGCACAGTGAGGAGAATGGGGAGAGAGGAGGCACATTGAGGAGAATGGGGAGACAGGAGGCACAGTGAGGAGAATGGGGAGAGAGGAGGCACAGTGGGGAGAATCGGGAGAGAGGAGGCACATTGAGGAGAATGGGGAGACAGGAGGCACAGTGAGGAGAATGGGGAGACAGGCGGCACAGTGGGGAGAATGGGGAGACAGGAGGTGTAGTGAGGAGAATGGGGAGAGAGGAGGCACATTGAGGAGAATGGGGAGACAGGAGGCACAGTGAGGAGAATGGGGAGACAGGAGGCACAGTGGGGAGAATGGGGAGACAGGAGGTGTAGTGAGGAGAATGGGGAGACAGGAGGTGTAGTGAGGAGAATGGGGAGAGAGGAGGCACATTGAGGAGAATGGGGAGACAGGAGGCACAGTGGGGAGAATGGGGAGACAGGAGGTGTAGTGAGGAGAATGGGGAGACAGGAGGTGAAGTGAGGAGAATGGGGAGAGCGGAGGCACATTGAGGAGAATGGGGAGACAGGAGGCACAGTGAGGAGAATGGGGAGACAGGAGGTGTAGTGAGGAGAATGGGGAGAGAGGAGGCACATTGAGGAGAATGGGGAGAGAGGAGGCACAGTGAGGAGAATGGGGAGACAGGAGGCACAGTGAGGAGAATGGGGAGACAGGAGGTGTAGTGAGGAGAATGGGGAGAGAGGAGGCACAGTGGGGAGAATGGGGAGAGAGGAGGCACAGTGAGAATAGGGAGAGAGGAGGCACAGTGAGGAGAATGGGGAGAGAGGAGGCACATTGAGGAGAATGGGGAGACAGGAGGCACAGTGAGGAGAATGGGGAGAGAGGAGGCACAGTGGGGAGAATGGGGAGACAGGAGGCACAGTGAGGAGAATGGGGAGACAGGAGGCACAGTGAGGAGAATGGGGAGAGAGGAGGCACATTGAGGAGAATGGGGAGACAGGAGGCACAGTGAGGAGAATGGGGAGACAGGAGGTGTAGTGAGGAGAATGGGGAGAGAGGATTCACAGTGAGGAGAATGGGGAGAGAGGAGGCACAGTGAGGAGAATGGGGAGAGAGGAGGCACAGTGAGGAGAATGGGGAGAGAGGAGGCACAGTGAGAATAGGGAGAGAGGAGGCACAGTGAGGAGAATGGGGAGAGAGGAGGCACAGTGAGAAGAATGGGGAGAGAGGAGGCACAGTGAGAATAGGGAGAGAGGAGGCACAGTGGGGAACATGGAGAGAGAAAAGCAATACGCTTAAGACCTCTCTATAATTCAAGGGGTTTAAAAGCCCAATTTAATTCACTATGGTCTTCATCCCTCCACCCAACACAATTGGTTTGCTCCAGGAATAAATCTCTTTTGGCGTGATGAATACTTTCAGACTATGTTTATGTATTTATTTTCTTGTAATAAATTGAATTTCATATATACATTGCTTTGCAGTGAAAGCTGAATGCAGGCTATAGGGGGCGCTGGAAGCAGTTACAGTGCAATGAGCGATCACAGTTCAGTCCTGAGTCATGTGGGAACGAATGCAGGCACATTCACTCCTCTATAGGGCTGATTTAAGCCACTGTGTTGCCCTGGGAAAGTATATAATGTAGAGGACCCTCTTAACCCCTTTGATACTAGAAAAGCCTTCAACATTTTGCTTCGCAATGGATCTGAGACCTCTCTAGCATCCAAGGGCTTTTGAAGTTACAGTAAATCATATTTATAGAATAATCAGATCACACCTGGATTCACACAATTCTAAGTGCTTACAACAACTATTGTAGCTTGGGATAGTAATGAGTTTTCACACCCCTCTCCACTTAACCCTTTGAGTTGGGTTCATGCTGAATTTTAACACCCTCTTAAGGGTCCATGACAGTCCTGGCATGTCACGGGTTGGTGATCCATAAGGACCCAGGAAGTGCCAGAACCGTCATGGATTTGCGGGCTCCCTATACGGCTGCACCCCGTTCGGGGAGTCCTGTACCAGATCGCAAAAGAAAAAGAAAAAAGGTCTGTGGTCCTTAAGTGCCGGCCACATGCGTGCGCGCCTGGTCCGTAAGGGGTTAATGTGGCAACTCCCTTCAGCAGGTTCAGGGCAGCTGCCCCTTTTTGACTATTGTTAAAGGGTTAGTAATGCCCACTTATAATTTTATGCTATATTGTAGATTAAAAAATTAACTGGAGCAAGTGCTGTCACTCAGACCTGTATGGTTTGAGAGATATAATGTTTTAACGTCCCCCCCTCCCTCCCCTTTCCCTGACGTCAGCTTTGAAGCCGACAGAAGGAGATTTGTGTCGTCCGGGCGAATTTATAGCTTGTGAAACGTCCGCTTTCAATGGACCGGTCTACAAAGTGTGCCTGGTTTGCAAGCACACTTTGTAGACCGTTCCAATGAAGTATTTCTTTTAAGATTGCGGTATTTTGACTCTGCTGAAAAGCCGCCTCAAGTCGACAGACACAAATCTCCTTCTGTCAGCTTTACAGCTGACGTCAGTGAAATGGGAGGGAGGGGGAACTTTAAAATGTTATATCTCTCAAACCATAAAGGTCTGAGAGACGGGACTTTGTCCAGATAATTTATTTTTTTAAATCTACAATGTAACATAAAATTATAAGCGGACGTTACTAACCCTTTAAAACGTTCATTATCCTCAAGTCGACAGCTGAACACATAGGACACAATGTCCAATCAGTAATGAAAAAAATGTTGGATAGCAGGTTGTCGGTAAAAGGAGAATGGTATTTTCTGAAAGTAAATCCATCACTTTTGAAAATGTGTCCTAAAGAATTAAAAAACCAAAGGAAAGATGAGAAGTGACACTTTTATGGTAATATGATTTAAACTGTCTTTTTCTCCAAGTTTAGACCATTTTCATTTTGCAGGATAAAAATGACAGAAAAAAAGACAAAAAAAAAATAATGGCTGGAAGATTTTTTTTTTTTTTAGATGAAAACACACCTACTTTTAACCGTTTGGTGCCAGAGAGTTATCCAACACATTGCGTTGCAGTGCATTGGATATTTCTCTGTTAACCCTTTAAACACCAGAGGAGTATGCAATGCATTACTTTGCAATACGTTGCGTACCCCTCTGGCAATCAAAGGGTTAAGGCTGATGGCTGAATCAAATGCAAAAAATGACATTAAAGGGATAGTAATACTTAAAATGTAAAAAAATATATGTTGTAGGGTTTATCCCCCTTAGTAAAACAAGAGTACTCCCACTGCTGAAAGGTGTTTCATTCAAAAGTTATTAATTTTCAAAGTTGAATTTTTTAGGTGCAATATCACAGTGGCCTGAAATTGTACAGTGGTGCTGTTGATACACGATCCTATGGACAGCTCTGGTCCCTGGACCATAAATCTCCATAGGATGGTGTAGCAACAGCGCCACTGTACAATTTCAGGCCACTGTGATATTGCACCTAAAAAATTCAACTTTGAAAATTAATAACTTTTGAATGAAACACCTTTCAGCAGTGGGAGTACTCTTGTTTTACTCAGGGGGGTAAACCCTACAACATATTTTTTTTTACATTTTAAGTATTACTATCCCTTTAATATGTCTGAGAAATGACAGATCATGGCTTAAGAATTTTTTTCTGTTAGTTTCTGGTTTTCCCATATGCCCTAGAGCAGGGCTTATAATTTTAAGTCCTTTGCTACTAGCCAGACCTGAAAAGTTACTCGCCACTGCAAGCCATAACATACCCTCCAGGGCTGAATTTCTACTCGCCAGGGCTAAATTTTCACTCGCCATTGACTTGTGGCGAGTAGAAATTTTGAGCCCTGCCCTAGAGAATGCAGACAGTAAGCCTGCAAAAATGTTTGGGCCACTGTCACATTCACCCAGTCAAAGATCTCATCCACGCCGCCTGAGAGTTTCCCCGCTCTGCCTCCATCTTCTCTTAGCCTACGGCTCTCGGTGGAACTCGCCTCTCCACGAGGCTCAACAACAGTGACCTGGTGAAACACCATCTTTTCCATCCTGCGGTACCGGTATATTCTACTGAATAAACTCACCAGCCGCAGCATCTATTCTACAAAATAAAGGAGAATCGATTTTGTTTTGGCAGAAAGTCAGAGATGACGCAGTTCATTTTGGCTACAAGGGACCTGTAATATGCTTATAGCCCAATTAGGGCTCTTGTAAGTGCATTACCATATTTCTGCATATATTGTATTAATCAATAAATATTAAACTTAGATTACTTAACATAGTAACATAGTAATTTAGGTTGAAAAAAGACTTGCGTCCATCTAGTTCAACCCTTTTCCTATTCCTGTTTACCATCGTTGATCCTAAAGAAGGCAAAAAAAACCCTGAATACAGCAATTTCAAATTCTGCCTTGAATGGAGGGGGGAAATTCCTTCTTGATTCCAAATGGCAATCAGATTTCTCCTTGGATCAACAAGCCCTAACTAAATATTAATCCCAATACTAATGTACATAGCCCTCTATGTTCTGCTCTTTTAAATAAGTATCTGGGCCCTTTTTAAAGGCATCTAATGTATTCGATAGCACCACCTCCTCAGGCAGTGAATTCCATACCTTTATTGTCCTTACCGTAAAGAATCCCTTCCACTGTTGTAGATGAAATCTCCTTTCCTCAAGTCTAAGTGGGTGGCCCCTTGTCCTGTGTACTGTTCTGTTAATGAGCAGGTCTTTGGAGAGCCCTTTGTATGGGCCCTGAACATATTTATATAGTGTTATCATGTCCCCTCTAAGACGCCGTTACATAGCCCTCTATGTTCTGCTCTTTTAAATAAGTATCCAGGCCCTTTTTAAAGGCATCTAATGTATTCGATAGCACGACCTCCTCAGGCAGTGAATTCGATATTTTCCATATTCCATATTTTTCCTTCTCTGTTTCTTGTTATGTGCACTGTCTTCGAGGTTCATCTAGACCCGTTTTTTTTCACCGCAACTTTTTGGTACATCTTGCCCTCAGACACAGGTGCCACACAGTGCATGTTACTGAATGATGATGATGATGATGATGCAAGCAATAGGGAAGCTAGGCAGATGCCTAGAGTGGTGGAATTAGTTGGATAGCGGCAGGCTTCTTGTAAAGATGAGTAGACCCCCTGCCACTTGCTCCCTTCCATACAGTTTTTCATTTTCCAAATAAAATTGTCATTGTAGAACTTTAATTTGTACTGAGGCACCATTTATTTCTGAAAGCTCACTCACCCTTTCGGTGGCAGAGCAAAGTAAGGGTAGATGTTCAGAAAGGGGTAATACCTGAAATGATCTGTTATCAGAACAAAAATGTTCTCACTCCATGGTCCGTCAGTTCTCAGACGTGTTTCCGTCATTTTTTGCATCCAATTCTGCCATCTCCATCAAAGTGAAAAAGCCGTCTTAAGAGTGGGTGTGGTTTAATCGTCATATTGTAAGGTCAGGGCTTATAATTTGAAGTCCTTTGCTACTAGCCAGACCCGAAAAGTTACTCGCCACTGCAAGCCAAAACATACCCACCAGGGCTGAATTTCTACTCGCCAGGGCTAAATTTTCACTTGCCATTGGCTAGTGGCGAATGGAAATTTTGAGCCCTGGTAAGGTATTTTCAGAAAAAAATATTTGTTTCAACGTCACTTTTTTGTCTGATAAACATAATTTTTTTCCCTACAAAATAAAAATGGTCTAAACTTGGAGAAAACAAATTAAAGTACTGTTAGCAGAAATGAGAAGCAATTTGTCATTTCAAAGATAAAAAATGTCTTTGTTTCTTAAAAAATTTTCGTTTCAAAGATAGGGAGGTCTGTGGTGCCGTTGAGGGAGACAAATGACACAAGTTGCATAAAAAAGGGGTGGGGCTTAATCGTGACTGGGGAGAAGCTTCAGAAAAATATAGGAGAAAAGGCTGGGGAAGGGGGGGAAGTGGGTGGGGAGTGGGTGGAACTGATAGGGAAGGAGCACCAATGGGTAGAGTTTCTTAAAGGGATAGTAATACTTCATTTTATCTTTATTTTATTTTGTAGGCATTAAAAAACACGAAGGACGATATAAGTCTTATCTCTCAAACCTTTATGGTTTGAGAGATATTCTCAAACAAAGTTTCCCCTCACTAACCAAAATGGTCAAGTCTGCCATCTAGCTGTCAGATTTGGAATCTGATCCGCGGACCGGCCGTGGCTCTACAGCAGAGCCGAGATCGCGAGATATAAGAAGAACTACTTAATTCGAATAGTCTACAAAGTGTTTGCAAGCACACTTTTTAGACCCTTCCAATTAAATAGTTATTTTTATATCTTGCAATCTCGGCTCTGCTGAAGAGCCACAAGTTGATCTGCGGACCGGATTCCACATCTGACAGCTAGATGGCAGACTTCACCGTTTTGGTCAGTGAGGGGAAGCTTTGCTTGTGAATATCTCTTCAATCATAAAGGTTTGAGAGAGAAGACTTATATCGATCTTCATGTTTTTTAAATGCCTACAAAATCAAATAAAGAGAAAACGAAGTATTACTATCCCTTTAAGAAACTGCCCACACTAACCGGGTTATCCTGTTAGCCCTGATGAAAGTCCCAATGGAGGACTGAAATGTTGGATTTTACAAGTTTTAATAAAGTGACGTTTTACACTTACAATAGAGTGCTAAACTCTTTGGGATAGACAATGAGTGTCCCTCGGATTGACTAACATCTTATGTTCCTTGGAAAATTGGTATGATAGGGTTATCCACTTTACAGTTTGTAAATTGTATCTGTCAAAACCCTTGAATTTTGATTCAAGCAAGATAATCAATTGATTTCTATATATAAATGTAGGATTGAATGAAACTATACCTCTTCATTAGAAAATTGTATAAAACACCTAATTTAAATGTTGTTTTTATTAATATCTACTATGGTACCACTTATCTGCTTATAACTAATCATTAGATTGCAGTTCTTTTAGTGCATTGCCTTCCATATGTTTAAAGAGATAGTAATACTTTTTTTATCTTTATTTTATTTTGTAGGCATTAAAAAAACATGAAGAACGATATAAGTCTTATCTCTCAAACCTTTATGGTTTGAGAGATATTCACAAGCAAAGTTTCCCCTCCCGTCCCTTTTACCTAGTGTAAGCCATCTCTTCTCAGATGTGGAATCCAGTCCATAGACCAGACAGATAACAGAAGGGGTCAATCTTCTTCCTATGAGAACAATGAAAGCCCTGCCCCCCTTGACAAGTTTTTCAGGTTTTTCCCTTATCTTAATTGAAGATTGTCCCTCTCTGCAGTCTACCTGGGCACCTCCCTTCTGCTCTGGCTGAACAGTGTTACATCAGTAAAAGGGGAGGGAGGGGGATACTTTGTCATTGAATTACTCTTGTACTACAACTCTGACAGAATTGATATAACACTCTCCAAAGTCTATGATGATTAATTAGAGCTTTTATTATGAAACATTACTATCCCTTTAACACAGTAACATAGTTGATAAGGCTGAAAAAAGACATGATTCCATTAAGTTTATCCCATTCCATATAACTCTGTTGAACCTTAGTAAGGCAATAAAAAATAAAAGCCATTTCCAATTAAGCTCCAAGCTGGTAAAAAAAAATCCTTCCTGACTCCAAATTGCAGCTGCATATTTTCCTAGATTAACATCCTCTCTGTTTTGAAACCAACTGTCATAATTCTCAGTATTGTTCTGAGCTTGGAAGGTATCCAAAACTTTTTTTAAACTAATTACTGTACGTGCTAGCACAGCTTCTTGAGGCAAAGAATATCATAACTTTATGGTCCTTACCGTGAAAATTTCCTGACTGTTACAGCTTACCTTGCTTTCAGCATCATCTACAGGCGTGAGGCTTCTAGCATGCAGCAGGCCGCTGTTTTATGTGTTTGCTTCCTGTAGTCTCCTCCTACCTACTTCCTACTTCCTCCCTCTGAGCTGCTCCTCCTACTTCCTGAGGAGGTGTTTAAAAATGAAGACTGAGTCCTGACTCAGATGTCCTTGCATTGTTGTTCATAGCAGTTCTGTTACCTTGGGCTCTGTGTATGACCTGGCTAGTCTTCCATCCATTCTAGTGCTGACCTGTGGCTCTGTCTGACTATTCTTTTGCCTAACCCCTAATAGTGGACATCCAATCTGGTGCAGACTTGTGGCTCTGGTTGACTACTTGAACTGTGTATGACCCAGCTTGTCTGACTACCCCTTCTGGTGCTGACTTGTGGCTTTGTCTGTCTATTCTTTCGTCTTTTCCCCTGGTGATCAGACACCCAATTTAGCGTGGGCCTGGGGCTCTGGTAGACTTGCATAGCTGACTGCAGGCATGAGTCAGTTTTCACCTTACTTCTACTGACTGCAGGTGTGAGTCAGTATTCGCTCCTACTGACTGCAGGCGTGATTCAAAATTCGCTCCTACCGACTGCAGGCGTGAGTCAGTATTCACCCTTACTGGCTCCTGGTGTGAGTCAGTGATATTTCCTTCTGACTGCAGACGGGGTCAGTTCCTCTGTCCAGTGGTTCCTGTGTTCCTGTTCGTCGGAACAAGTCTTGCTGTGCCAGTGTCTGCAGAATCTACCAGTTCCAGTGTTCCTGTACATCGGATCAAGAATTGTGTCAGTTCCTGCAGAGACTAACAGTGGCTTTGGCCTAGTCTCTAGTAGTGTGGTCTAATGCAAGGCCTATTGATTGGTGTGATAGTGCTGAGCGCTAGTACCCTCTGCTTGTTCCTGCTATTGCTGTCACCTTTTGTACCTTTAATAAATTGCATTCAAATTACTGTACTGATTCCTGATTGTTTCTGGACAACCGTAACACTGTCAAATTGTTAAAGGGAAACAAATTAAGGGAGGCTCCAAGAGTATGTAGCTCTGATTCCACCCTAGATTGAAACACGTCTGTAAATGGTCCCTTCATGTTTCTGAAATAAAGCAATGAAGAATGATATAAGTCTTATCTCTCAAACCTTTATGGTTTATGACATATTCACAAGCAAAGTTTCCCCTCCCGCCCCTTTTACCTAGTGTAAGCCATCTCTTCTCAGATGTGAATCTGGTTGTATGACAGTACAGATAACAGCAGGGGACAATCTTCTTCCTATGAGAACAATGAAAGCCCTGCCCCCCTTGACAAGTTTTTCAGATTTTTCCCTTATCTTAATTGAAGATTGTCCCTCTGTGCAGTCTACCTGGGCACCTCCCTTCTGATCTGGCTGAGCAGTGTTACATCAGTAAAAGGGGAGGGAGGGGGATACTTTGTCATTGAATTACTCTGGAACTACAGCTCTGACAGAATTGAAATAACACTCCCCATGACCCAAATACTATGATGGTTAATTAGAGCTGCTTTTATTATGAAACATTACTACCCCTTTAAAATCCATTTATTACCCACTTGTGGAAACAGTGGCAGACTGGAGGGATTTTGAACCAAGACTGGCTTTTATATGCCAGTCTCGGTTCAAAATAAATTGTCAGTCTCCTATTGGCTGGGAAGTGCTTAAGCACTGGGAGGTGTGTGAGCACTTCCTAGCCAATAGGAGACTGTCTCGGTTCAGATTCCTGGCAGTCTGACTCTGGCAGGGGCCCGAGAGGTAGCAAGGATACCTCTGTGCTGGTACAAATGCCTTCCACCATCAGCGGTCTATTGGGTCTTTTTCGGGGCTTCTCTCTTTTTGTTTGGCCCTCGGATTCTTCTCTCATATTATACCAGCACCCTGCTATCATCTGCACTATTCGTGTTGTGCAGATACGTTTTCAGGCTGCTAACAGTCATCAGTGCTTTTGTAATTTTTACTACCCTGAGTGTTTGTGGCACTTAACTCTTTGAGTGCCAGAGCAGTACACAACGCATTGTGCTGCAATGTGTTGAGTACCCCTCTGGCACGCAAAGGGTCAATAAACTTTGTGCAGAATCCTATATAATCATTTGCTAGGATGTTTGTCAGAAGCCATCATGTGTAGTAGATACTGCCCGAACGCACGGAATGCTGGGAGTTCTGTGCTGGGAGCACGGAATGCTGGGAGTTCTGTGCTGGGAGCATTCTGTTCTTTCGAGCAGTCTCTACAGTGCATGACTGCGTCGGCGGCAGGACGCAGAGCAGGACCGGACTCTTAACCCTTTGAGTGCCAGAAGGGTATGCAACGCATTGCAAAGCAATGCGTTGCGTACCCCTCTGACACTCAAAGGGTTAATATCACCTGAACCTTGGCCCGTGTTCACGGGCTTTTACACTAGTTTTATATAATCCATTAACATCATATCCTCAGTGTTTTAATGGGAAATCTAGACTTGATGAAGCTAGCGTGTATTCCCATTTGTCAGTGGTTTTATGACTCGTGATCAATAATGGATTTTTGGATGGTGCATAAAGCTGCCTACGTTTTTTCAATCAAAGTTTTTTTTTAAAAAAAGGAGAAAAGTAGACAAGTAAATAATGGATATTTCAAGAAAGAGCCTACTAAAGACTGATAACTTCTGCACATAATATCAGTCCTTAGTCCATTATAGTAATCCAGATTGCATTAATAATGGCTCAGCTGTAACTGTATCAAGTAGTAAAAGAACTCAGAGCCAGAAAAAGCACGAACATAGCTTTCTATGGATCACAGTGGAGACCTGCTATCTATAAACATTAGGGACTGAAGAGCTTTTTCTGTCTGGAGAGATGGATCAGTGCTTGATAAAGAAGAACATTATACGTGAAGGTCAGACTACTAGAATAGGAAGGGCTCATAGTCTCTCCATCTAAGTGTGACCACTATAACGAAGATGACTGTTAATTGCCTTTTCTTTAACGCTACCTATTATGTACTGGCCATGCCTCTACTATTACCACTGAAGCACAGATTAAGTCACATTAGTATAATTATTTTACACTTTAAAAGGCACTATAGTGTGCTAGGTTCAGTTTTGTAACTGGGTGATCATACTCTTAAGGCAGTGGTGGGTAACTGATGGCCCAGGATCCTCATTCCGCCGCATCCGCTCTCCTACTGCAGTGGAAATTGTAGAGATTATTCCTCTAATGCAACACTTGTATACTGTATCTACCACAAATGTACATTATTCAGTCTATTGCACACACAGGCGTGATCATGCACAAACATGCACAGATAAACACGCACACATGCTTACACAGAAACACATATACACACACAAAAATACAAACACACATGCACGTATACACAGGCTCACCCCCACAAACACATGCTCACACAAACACATATACACACCCCCACATGCACAGATAAACACACACACATGCTTACACAGACACATATATACACACAAAAATACAAACACGCACGTACGTATACACAGGCTCATCCACACAAACACATGCTCACACCGACACATATACACCCCCCCACATGCACAGATAAACGCACACATGCTTACACAGACACACATGTACACACAAAAACACACAGACACACATGCATGTATACACAGGCTCACCCACAAAACACATGCTTACATATACACCCCCACACACACACGCACAGATACACATGCACACTCAGGCATGGGCATATAAACACATGCGTGCACACACAGACACAAAGACACATGCACACACAAATACACATGCACGCACAGATACAAACAAACACACATGAAACACACAAACACAGTCTCTCAAACACAAAGAGAGATCCATATGCAAACACACACACAGATACACATGCATGCACACACAAGTGCACATATACAAAAACAATACACACACACACACACATTCACACACAAAATATTCCTTATTTACTCAAATTCAAATGTATTCAGCATCTACATGTACATAAAGGCATCATATAGAAGACCTAATGCATTTTGCACCAAAAGGGTTCTTAGGTTCCATTTTTTTTGGCACAACATGGGAGGTTGTCAATAACATTGAGATTCATCTTAAAGGGGTAATATAGGGTTCAAAAATGACTCTAAATGTTACATCATGCCTAAAGACTAATGATAACAGAGTTCCCATAAACACCTCCTTTGCCTTCTGGTAATCCATGTAGATCACTGATCAGCCAGTCCGAGTGACATCAGCACTTAGTGAGGGGCTCATGGGAGATTACTCTTCACTGTATTCAGCTAAACAGAGGCACAGTATCAGCCAATCAATGAGCTTCTATAGAGAAAAGAGCAATCTCCCATGAGCACCTCAGTCAGTGTAGACGCAGATGACCATGATTATCATGGTTTACCAGAGGGTATTGGATTAGATTAGGACTATAGGAACTCCATTATCATAGCATATCATATGGCATCCTATATAGTAAAACGCTAGAATGTTTGTCCGATGCAGTCATGTGCAGTAGAGACTGCTCAAACACATAGAATGCAGGGAGCACAGAATGCTGGGAGCACAGAATGCTGGGAGCATTCTGTGCATTCAGGCAGTTGCTACATCGCATGACTGCATTGCGTTCACAGCCAGTGAGGTGGTGGCAGTACGCAGAGCAGGACCAGCCTCTTAACCCTTTCAGTGCCAGAAGGGTATGCAACACATTCGTTGCGTACCCCTCTGGCATTCAAAGGGTTAACATCTCCCAGACTTTGGCCTGTGTACATGAGCTTTACACAAGTGTGTATATATATAAACCAGCAGAACCATTACAAAAATATATATATAGAGAAATGTATATACATGTTTTTTTAATGTATTTTTTTTCTCATGGTGCTGCTGGTTTGCCCCAGAATTGCCCCTACGGCCCTAAATGTTGTAGCTTGAGCTGTGGAGAGCTTAGTGTTAACTGTGTATGACATATGGCTTGACTCAAGGGTGTAACAGAGGGTAGGTTTGTGCTAGGGTGTATCATGTGAGGAGTGCTCGCAGCCCCAGATCCCAATCGATTCTAGGGTCCCCCCTGGAGAACATTTTTGCGTTAGGAGCCAAAAAAAAAATGTTTTTGCCCAGACCCTTCAAAGACTACTTATTCCTCTGGTTTAGGACAAGTATACTTCAGAAGAAGTAGGAAATTAGGAAGCTGATGTTGATGTAAAAAGTTGCTTAAAGTAGGGTGACCAGACCTCACCTTTAACCGGGGACACATATGAAAAATGCATATTGCAGGGCTGCTTGATTTCAGTGCAGTCCTGAAATATACCTATTGTCTATGTGTCCCCAGTTAAAGATGAGGTCTGGTCAGCCTACCTTAAAGGGATAGTAATCTTTCAAAATAAAAGGAGCTCCAATTAATCTTCATAGTATTTGGACCATAGAGAGTGTTATTTCAATACTGTCAGAGTTGTAGTTCAAGAGTAATTGAATGATAAAGTATCCCCCTCCCTCTCCTTTTACCTAGTGTAAGCCACCTCCCCTCAGATGTGGAATCTGGTCTTGAGACCGGGCAGATCACAGCAAGGGACAATCTTCTTACTGTGAGAACAATGAAAACCCTGCCCCCTTTGACAGGTTTTTCCCTTATGCTAATTGAAAATTTTCCCTCCCTGTGATCCATCTGTGCACCAGCTTTCTGTTCTGAGATGAGCAGTGTTACATCAGTAAAAGGGGCGGGAGGGGGATACTTTACTATAACACTCTCCATGGCCCAAATACTATGAAGATTAAGTGGAGCTGCTTTTATTTTGAAGCATTACTATCCCTTTAAAGGGATAGTAATACTTCATTTTAACTTTATTTTATTTTGTAGGCATTAAAAAAAACATTAAGAATGATATAAGTCTTATCTCTCAAACCTTTATGGCTTGAGAGATATTCACAAGCAAACTTTCCCCCTCCCGCCCCTTTTACCTAGTGTAAGCCATCTCTTCTCAGATGTGAAATGCAGTCCATAGACCAGACAGATAACAGCAGGGGACAATCTTCTTACTGTGAGAACAATGAAAGACCTGCCCCCCTTGACAAGTTTTTCAGGTTTTTCCCTTATCTTAATTGAAGATTGTCCTTCTCTGCAGTTTACCTGGGCACCTCCCTTCTGATCTGGCTGAACAGTGTTACATCAGTAAAAGGGGCGGGAGGGGGATACTTTGTCATTGAATTACTCTTTTACTACAACTCTGGCAGAATTGAAATAACAGTCTCCAAAGTCCAAATACTATGATGATTAATTAGAGCTGCTTTTATTTTGAAACATTACTATCCCTTTAACTCTTTGAGTGGTCTACCTCCCTTGCACTCAAAGGGTTAAAGACTTGGGGGGAGTGCAATAGATTACCACTCAAGGCATTTTGGTCCCCTCTGATCCTCAGGGAGGTTAATATACTAGAAAAGTCTCAATGGAATTTCATTGGGGGAGCTTCCATCATCCAAGGAGTTTAAATCAGAACTAGTTCCCATAGTGCATAAAGGACGTGATTTTAATAATGTTTTTCTCTGTTTAATAAGGTTACCTCGGAGAGGCACAATATTGCTTTATAACACAATGGGCCTTATTTTGCCACACAAGCTTTTTCCATCTCTAATCCTCCAAGTTAGATGTTTGACAGAACAAAATCTTGAGATCATTCATGAGTAACGTCTTTGATGTCCTTTTTTTTTGTCTTCAAATCTTGCAGAACTGTGTAATGAATGACATCATCTGAGTCACATAAGCACAAAGATACGCCAACATCAAATAACATACCAGGGATCACACAAAAAAAAAAACTCGGATCAGTCCGTAATCAAGGAGTTTGGGGAGAAAGGAATGAGATTAAAAGATGAATAAATTTAAATGTGAAAATCTAGCAGCGTTCAAATATCTGAGGGTTTTTATTACATCCAAATGACATTTACATACAAATACACTTTCGGTTTAATTGTAAGAAATCGCACAAAGCATGGGCTGTGGCTTAATTTTCTGTGCTTTTTTTCCATTTTCAAAATGCATTATATTTATATGCAAATGAGATTTACAAGCACATTGGAACACATAGATGTGCCACAAAGAATTGCTGCCTGAACACAACATTTCAGCATCCTTTTTTTATTGATTTCTACAGGACTCCTAGAGGTTTAGGGTGAATATGACTTATTTTGTCTCTACGTACTTGCATTTAAATGCCGAAGTGAATAATGTGAAAATATACAGGCCTAGGTGATTGAACAGAAAATTTACTTTATAGCCATCCTTTATGATACTAGAAATATTTTCTGGTCTATATGTATGTATGAATATGTGAATGTGTGCTTGTGTGTGTGTATAGATATTTGTGTGTGAGTGTGTGTTTATTACTGTGTTTGTATGTGGGATTTTGTGTATGTAGATTCGTGTGTGTGTGTATATATATATATATATATATATATATATATATATGTGTGTGTGTGTGTGTGTGTGTGTAAATATTTATGTGCATGTTTGTATGTGTAATACTGTGTTTGCATGCGTGCTTTTGTGTGTATAGATATGTGTGTGTTCAAATATGTGTTTGTGTAGTGATATGTGTGTATATGTACATCTGTATTTTTATGTAGGTGTTTGTGTGTGTTCATATATGTGTTTGTGTACAGATACCTTTATGGTTTGAGAGATATTCACAAGCAAAGTTTCCCCTCCCACCCCTTTTACCTAGTGTAAGTCATCTCTTCTCAGATGTGGAATCCAGTCCATAGACCAGACAGATAACAGCAGGGGACAATCTTCTTCCTATGAGAACAATGAAAGCCCTGCCCCCCTTGACAAGTTTTTCAGGTTTTTCCCTTATCTTAATTGAAGATTGTCCCTCTCTGCAGTCTACCTGGGCACCTCCCTTCTGATCTGGTTGAACAGGGAAGGGATACTTTGTTTGTGAATATCTCTTAAACCATAAAGGTTTGAGAGATAAGACTTATATCATTCTTCATGTTTTTTTAATACCTACAAAATAAAGTTAAAACGAAGTATTACTATCCCTTTAACAATGTCAGCGTACAGGCTCTGATCCGCTCTAATGAAATCATACCAGTTTGTACATACCCCCAGAAGTACAGGACCATGATTTTTATTGCAACATTCAAGCAAATGAAAATTAGCTGCTCTTTGTGGACTCATACTAAGGGCCATATGTTCAAAGAAGTAGCGAAATAGCTTTTGTCGTTTGTAACGACTTTTCACAGTACAATGTAGTTGGGATCATTAATATTTTCAGAGAGTGTCGGTTGTGATTGGAAATATGTCGTTTGTCCTGACTGAAATTGTCGTATGTGACGACAAAAAATGTCTTAACTATCGACAAAAATGTCTTTAAAAATGTCTTAACTAAGGACAAAAATGTCTTTAAAAATGTCTTAACTAACAACAAAAATGTCTTAACTAAGGACGAAAATTCTCACATTCAGAACACATTCCCTCCACTTTTTTCTTAACGTACAAATTTTGTCTTTTGAAAGACATTTTTTTTGTCGTTAGTAACGACACAGGAGAATAGTTTAGCCACTCCCTTGCCCCGCCCCTTTGCCCGTCAATTCTGGAGTTGCGTCGTACACAACGGACATTACTAGTTTTTTGTCGTATACTCTATAGAAAATATGTTGTTCATGCACACAGTTACTTATTTTTGTCTTTCATACGACAATTTTTTGAACATACGGCCCAAAGAGATGTATCCAAATGCAAAGGGTTAAACCCTTGGATCGGTTAGAGACATCTCAAATACCCAAGGGGTCAGAGAGAGCGCAAAGAAAAAAATGTTTTACTATGAAAATAGCGCGGATATAACAGTGTGCATCAAAAGAGCAAGTTTAATAGGTCGTGTTCTTCAAAACGGCGATCTAACAAAGTCGCCATTTAAAATGTCGCTTCACTCTAACATCGGGGAATGCACAGAAAGCTCCCGTTTCAACAGCGGGATGTGTTTGTGGATGGAATGCTCTCTTACATCTGCTTGGGCTTCACTGGTTCCCACAAAATTCCAGAACAGGGGCCATTGTAGCCAGTCACGTCCTTCATTCTACCTTCAGGTTGGACAAGAAGTTACTGTGATGTGCCCCATGTGTTCAAGGGATGTCTGTATGTATGCATGGCTGGGAACTTTCCGGATCTGCCCTGGAAACTCCAGTTTTCACACTGATTTACCGGGTCTCCAGGGCGCAACCATTTTGATGGGCGCAACATTCTCAATGCGCCATTTTGATGCATGAAACTTAGGTGGAGACACTGTTATAGGATACCAGAAAAGATAAAGTGATCATGTAGGATGACACTGGAAGAGAGTGCTACAACAGACCCACAGTTTTGTCCGCAGCCAAACAATGAATAAGTGAATTTGTTCATGAAACGGGTTTGTGTTTCCTGATGTCTGTACTTATGAAGATGCTTTTACGATGAAGAAATAAATGTATTTCTATAGGAGACTGTAACGGTTTGTTCAACACTCAGACACAGTGGTTAGGATAAAACACAGTTTTATTAAAACAAACACAATGAGAACTACCCTTGACGGGCTATAGCGTAACTCAGCAGAATAGACAGGTGCAATACAGGACTTAGACTTATGCCTACACAGGCCCAGTATAAAGTAAGTGAGAGAGTTCATATACTGTCACAGGTCAGGCATGACAGGGTGAATACCCAGCACAGCATGGGTTAAAGTCCCAATAGATATAATCAGTCTCTGTTGTGGTGAGTTCTTAGTAACGCCCAGTATGATGGAATAACAGCAAATAGGAGACTGTAGTGCTAGAATGGAGACAGAGCACTGGTAATCTGCTGAGCTGAGACTTATACCCACTGCTGTAGCAGTAAACGGAGGCCACACAATACTCTGCAAGAGCTGTATGGAATAGAGCCAAGGGCACCCTGCCGGTGCAGTCACGGAGGCAACAGTACTCTGCACGAGCTGAACGGAATAGAGCCAAGGGCACCCTGCCGGTGCAGTAACGGAGGCAACAGTACTCTGCACGAGCTGAACGGAATAGAGCCAAGGGCACCCTGTTGGTGCAGTAACGGAGGCAACAGTACTCTGCACGAGTTGAATGGAAACAAAACCAATGGCACACTTCCACAATACTAACGGAGGCAACAGTAAGCTCTGCAAGAGTTAACGGAAGGCTCAGCAATAGGTACACTGCCGTAGCATTAACGGAGGCAACAGTAGCTCTGCAAGAGTTAACGGAAGGCTCAGCAATGGGTACACTGCCGTAGCAGTAACGGAGGCAACAGTAGCTCTGCAAGAGCTGAACGGAAGGCTCAGCAATAGGTTGTGTGAGGAGAACACCAAAAACCATCCCTTACATAGGTACACTGCCGTAGCAGTAACGGAGGCAACAGTAAGCTCTGCAAGAGTTAAAGGAATGCTCAGCGATAGGTACACTGCCGGAGCAGTAACGGAGGCAGCACGACACACTGTCTGGTAGGCCCAGACGAGCGGAGGTCAGAATGTCGCCCAAGCGACACAACGAAGCAGGAACTGGATAGCCGGGCCAGAACACGGAGCAGGAACGTCAGACAAGCCGGGTCAGGTCACGGAGCAGGAACGTTAGCCAGGCCAGGTCGGATCACGGAGCAGGAATGTCAGACAAGCCAGGTCAGGTCACGGAGCAGGAACGTCAGCCAGGCCGGGTCGGATCACGGAGCAGGAACCAAAAGCGGAGTAGTCAGACGGGCCAAGTCGGTACACGGGAACACAGCAACTCAAGTCAGCACTGGTACAGGAGCACCACGAAAGGCAGAGCCCAGTATAAAAAGGCCATACTGGGCGGGCCAAACATAGCTCAGCCAATAGGAGAGCAACACACAGAGACTGACAGAAAGCAAGGGCACCATGATAGAGACATATTCTGGATATTGTTTGGCTGCAGACAAAACTGTGGGTCTGTTGTAGCACTTCCTTCCAGTGTTGTCCCGTTTGTTGAAGCCCCTGGGGGGTTTGGTTCAAATCCACATTGGCTTTGGGCCTTGGTGAGTTCTGAATACAAGTTTATTGTTTATATTGATGGACATTGGTAACAATCTCTTTCATTTCTACATTTATCTAAAGTGATCATGCAGACTGGGAATAAAGCACCCAATACTGTTTGGCATTAAAAGTTATACTTGAGATCAGTGCAAAGTCTATTGTAACTTGAATGGACTTATCTGGTGTAACTGAAAATGCTACTATGTATAATGTTCAGGCTCGAACATATTTAACACTAATCACTATTGTATTTTCTCATTTTTCAGTGTAATTCAATGAATCTCAACTGTAGTGCTTGGGATACACTAACCGGACAGGTATTGTGGGGCTTCCCTTGCTTATTAAAACAAGGGTACCCCCAACTGCAGAGAAATTACTTATTCCAAAGTTATTGCAGTTTAAGCTGTTGTTATTTTACATTATCAGTGCCCTCTGGTGTTCAGAAAGTTTACTTACATTCACCTGGGTATGGATGCACTAAGATGTGATAAAAAGGTGGTAAAGAGGTGATAAGCTGAGTGAGATAAATTTTACATTTCATATGTTGTTCTATGGAGCCTTTGCACTAAGATTTGTCAAGCTGGAGAGAAGTTAGTATATAGGTTCCATAAAATAATGTTTGAATTGGAGAATGTATCTCACTGGAGAAGTTATCAACTCTTTATCACCTCTTAGTGCGTTGGTGTGGAGGTGGACAATGTGAGGCCCACCAGATGCTGCAAGACTTCACCTCCAATCATCCCCTGACACCCAACCCTATTTTGAGTAGCACTTGCCTAGATTAGCTCTACAGCGAGGCTAATGTACTAAGAATACTGGAGCAAGCCAAACTCACCAAGGGGCACAAATACAAATTTGTCCAAATGCCTACTGATTTAAAGGGATAGTAATGTTTCAAAAAAACAGCAGCTCCAATTAATCTCCTTAGTATTTGAGCCATAGAGAGTGTTATTTCTATACTGTCAGAGTTGTAGTACAAGAGTAATTGCATGATAAAGTATCCCTCTCCAGCCCCTTTTACCTAGTGTAAGCCACCTCCCCTCAGATGTGGAATCTGGTCACTTGACCAGACAGATCACAGCAAGGGACAATCTTCTTACTGTGATGATAAGGAAAACCCTGCCCCCCATGACAGGTTTTTCCTTATGCTCACTGAAGATTGTCCATTTCTTTGATCCATCCGGATAGTCTTGTTACTCTGAGGTGAGCAGTGTTACATCAGTAAAAGGGGCGGGAGGGGGATACTTTATCATTCAATTACTCTTGTACTACAACTCTGACGGTATTGAAATAACACTCTCCATGGCCCAAATATTATGAAGATTAATTGGAGCTGCTTTTATTGTGAAACATTGCTATCCCTGTGTGTGTTTTTGTCAGCATAGTGTGTCTGTTCTGCATATCAAGGTGTTATGTTATGCACTTCAGTGTGTATATGTGTTGTGTATGTGTGTGTCTACTTGTCAGGGTATATATGTAGATTTGTGTGTGTGTGTAGTTATATGTGTCTTCATGTCAGGATATATATGTCATTGTGTATACGTGTGTGTTTGTAGATCAGTGAGAGAGTTCATATTTGTGCATGTTAGTGTGTATGCGGGTAAATCTGCATATCAGTGTGAGTGTGTGTCTGCATGTCAATGTGCATGTGTGTGTGTGTTTGTGTCTGCATATCAGTGTGTATGTGTTGATGTATATATATGTGTATCAGGGTGCATGTGTGTGTTTGTGTCAGTATGTATGTATTGGTGTGTGTCTGCATGTCATTGTTCATATGGCATTGCCTACATGTCAGTGTGTGCGTTTGTGACTGTATCTGCATGTCAGTGTATATGTCTTAGTTGTAAAATGACTGAAGGGGCAAATTGCCCAGAAATACATTAAGATGTCAGACAGTTCTGTCTTCTTCTCTCTTGGGTGTTGACTGCCCATATCACCCTGAGGGATTGGAGATGGCGGATTATCTATTCGTACAAGGGGGGGGGGGGGCAAGGATAAGTAGAGGGAAGAGAGAAGAGGAACTTAATGTATAAAAAAAAATAGGTTCAAGTGAGTAAAAGCTATTATGTTCTTTGGAGAACTGGGGGTACCCATACAGCACGACAAAACGGTCATCTTACCACCCAACTCACTATCCTGGGGATGGAGAGAGACTCTATCACCAGGCTAGTAGGACTCCCTCAGGATAAAAAGCAGGAGACTACTAGAGTAAAATGATACCTTTACTGGCTAACTGAGCAGCTGTAGGATGCAAAGTTTCAAGACAACGTATGTCTCTTCTTCAGGCATAATAAACATGACAGAACCCTCCATCACTGGAGCTCCTGGAGGGGGCTGAGGGCCAACTTCCTGCCCACAGACTATGGACCTGGCCTTGGAATGGGGTATAGCTTCCCCATAAGAGTAATCACTGCCCCGGTTGCCCCTTGTCACAGAAGCATCCGTTTCCTGGGCTCCTGAAGGGGCCTGGGGTCCAGCCCCCGCCCTACAGACTGGCACAGGAAAGGGTAGTATATTTGTTGAAAGAATTACGCTCTAGCCTGATGTTTGTCATGTAATTATGTAGTGATGTAATTATGTGTGATGTAATTATGTTTGTTGTTTACAGTCCTTTGTACCCCCTGTGAAGGCCCACTGTCATGGTTTTCAAGACACTCAGACCAGTAGGTGAAATAAAACACAGCTTTATTAAGAACAAAATAAATGACAAATATCGCCCTCTATAGGCAGCACTGCGTTGCAGCAAGGAGTCAATAATATGACCAATATACAGGTATTGATTTAAACAGCACAGGCAAATAGCAGTTACTGAGTACAGAGATTCAACGGTAAACACAGTAATCAGTCCGTCTCAATTGTGGTGTTTGGCACGCCCAAGGTGATAATAGGCAGTAAATGGTGGAGAGGACTCAACACCAAATGTTCATAATACTGAGATGACTGTCCAGCAAAGAGGAACCTGCAACCCAGAGCCTGCTGCACTTGAACAATAGCCCCCACGGGTGTAATAACGGAGCAAGTAGACTGCCAGAGCTTGAGCCAATAGCCCCCACGGGCGTGATAACGGAAGCAACTGGATTGCAAGAGCTTGAGCCAATAGCCCCCACGGGCGTGATAGTGGAAGCAACTGGATTGCAAGAGCTTGAGCCAATTGCCCCCACGGGCGTAATAACAGAGGCTTGCACAGTAGCAGCTAAAGCCGTAGCGCCTACCGGGCGCGGTAACGAACTACACTATACTGCATGGAGTGATATGAACCATCGCCTACAAGGCCTACCGGACCGGTTCAGCAGTAATAGTGGTATGAGAGAAACGGCTCAGCACAGTAGCAACGCTCTGTACCAGACTAGAGGCTCAGAACCGGGAACACAGCTCTGCACGGGTTAACGGCTCGATAGTTGGAACACAGCTCTGCACGGGTTAACGGCTCGTAGTTGGAACACAATTCTGCACGGGTTAACGGCTCCTAGTTGGAACACAGCTCTGTACGGGTTAACGGCTCGTAAGTGGAGTACAGCTCTGCAGAGAACAGCTCGGTAGCAGGATCTCAGCTCAGCACGGTAACAACTGCAGCCATAGAAGGACAGTAGTTGGAGGAAGTCAGAATGTCGCCTCGGCGACAGCGGGAAGCTGGAACGTAGTCTGGGCAGATGTAACCGGTGCAGGTCACGGAGCAGGAACGTCATACAAGCCGGGTTGAATCATGGAGCAGGTTCTCAGACAAGCCAGATCAGGATACGAGCAGGAACATCAGCCAGGCCGGGTCAAATCATGGGGCAGGAACACAGGAATGTAGTCAGAGCAAGCCAAGTCGGTACACCGGAAATCAGGAACGCAGGAACACAGCACAGCAATACTGGCTCAGGAACACCACGAAAGGGCACCTGACAGGTGCCAATGGCCCAGTATAAAAAGGTCACCAGGGGCAGGCCAAACAGGCTCAACCAATTGGAGCGTAGCACAAGTGAGAGTGACAGGAGGGGAATCGCTGCACCGTGATACTCCCATTGTATAACTTATGTATTGTTCCCATTTTGTCCATTGTGCCTCTTTCTATTATGTGCCCCTCCACCACCAGCCCCAGTGTCTCTTCATATGTGGCTTGCAATAACCTGTATACTTTTGTATTTTAATATGTGTGGATAGCTCTGGAGGGAGGTTGTCCAAATGGAAAGTTCTTCCCAACCACCGAGAAAAGGTACCGGCTCCAGCTGGACTTGCGAATGACGATCCTGTGGGAGCAGCCCCTGGAGGAATGGGTGGCTGAGCTGGATGTGCTGGTCCAGACAGAGCTGAGGTTGGATGATGGATACCGGGCTCTGCGATGGTATGCAGCACAGCTGTGTCCAGGGCTGGAGGATAAAAATCCCACAGAGGGCCATGGTTTAGACGGGCCAGGATTATTATTCAAAAGTCTCCAGGAGGATTACAACTTTGGTGATACAGCAGAATGGCGAAGAGAGGACCTCCAGGAGTTCAGGGAGGAGGATATTCCAGATGGGTCCGAGCTGAAGTTGTTCGACCTCGTTCAACAGCATGCCCCAGAGATTGCTGATTGTCTACATTTCACATCTGAGGATGTTGACCCGGGAGGGGTGGATTGGACCGTGGTCTCCACAGCCGGGTCCCAGGGATGCTGGGCAGATGGCCCAGATCCGATTCCAGAGCTGTTCAACTTCGCTCGACAGCAGGATCCAGAGACTGAGGATTCTGGGGGCTTAATCGATTTGTATTATGTGCCCCTCCACCACCGGCCCCATTGTCTCTCCATATGTGGTTTGTAGTAACCTGTATCCTATTGTATTCTAATATGTGTGGATAACTTATGTGTGTATATAAACCCTGTGTGTTCTACAATAAAGCAGTTCTTGTCTTACCCCTACACTGTATCCAGAGTGCTTCACCTTACACTGAGTCTTGCCTAAGTGACTGGGTGAATGGAGGTATGATCCTGGTTCCTGGCTGGTGGAATTCCAGAGTGTCTTCCTGGGCTAAGGAAGCACAGTTCTGGCGGAGCTACTCAGTCTGAGTACGGGTATACATCACAATAAGAATAAAAAGAAGTCTCCTTAGACTGGTCCTTATTAAGGACCAGGCTGGGGGTGGAGCTGGTGACCCTAACAGAGCTATAATCACTCTTGGGGACACTGATGTCAGGTCCAGGGTACTTCGTAGGGGAAAGTTTTCAGTAGAAGATCTGAAAGATCCACAGTAGGGGCCTGAAAGCCATTTCACAGGTTGACAGTTACCTAGCAGTTAACGGTGGACCTGGTGGTGTGGTATGGCTTCACTAGTTACTTCTGCGGAGTCAGGGTGAGAGACAGACATGTGGCAGTGGGAAGGTATAAGCCTATACCAATAGACAGGGAACCTAAGGGCCAAATTGTAAGACCTCCCCTCCATTTGTGAGTCTCTTTCTGAAGTGTTTGTTTCATCATGCATTTGTTTATGGCATTACGTGGAGCATACAGGCTTAAAGAGATAGTATTACCAATTTTCTTCAAAACTGAATCTTGTAGGCATTAAAAAATTAAACTAAATGCCTCAAGTCCCATCTCTCAAACCTTTATGGTTTGAGAGATATTCGGCACCAAAGTTCCCCCCTCTCTCCCCTTTCCCTGACATCAGCATTCTAGCTGACTGCAGGGGAATTCGGTCAAGAGACCGTCGGAGGCTGTTCAGTAGAGCCACACACTTTGTAGACCGTGCCAGTGAAGTAGTTCTTTTTCTCTCTCACAATCTCGGCTCTGCTGAGGAGCCTTCGATGGTCCTGGGACCGGATTCCCCTGCGTTAAGCACCTGTGAACTATATCAGGAGGCACTGGTAAATTGGGAGCTTCCTGATTCAGTGCTAATTCATGCTGGTGCTAATTACCTCACTTCTGTGATGTTAATCAGGTTATTCATTGCACAATGTACACCTGTCAGGGAACTAGGGACACCTACCCCAGGATACGGCATATTTGGTCAGATATAGTGCCCAGACTGTGCTAGAGAGGAGTGCATTCATCTACTGCTATAGATAGTTCCTGGGGTAAAGTTAACCAGGCAGTTTTAAGATTCTTATCTTCCCGTGTGTGTGGGGGACCCTCACACAAAATAAGATCACACTTACTACAGAGGGAGTGTACAGCGGAGATGGTGTTCACCTACCTAGCTTAGGGTTAGATTTATTTAATGATGCTATAGGCACAGCCCTAGAGGATAGCATGGAATCACAGCAAATAGCAAGACGTTCAGAGTTCCATCTTAGAGTCCCCTATTTGGATGGTGGTATGAGGTCCCCCAGGTTGCTCCTGCTTGGATTAGCCACAGAAGGTTATGTTTTGCTGTGAGCCCAGACTACTCGGCTGGTCTTAGAGAGGACTAGCTACGAGGTTGGTCCTGGCCACCAGGGTGAGCTATGCCAGTGGGTCACTGAATTAAAAGGGAGGGTTGGTGATGTCTTGGTGCATATTACCATCAACTTTCTCTCACAGATGGAGAAGGAGTGGTGCCACTGTGCACGGTAGGTAACTGTGCCTGAGAAGTCCCTATATGCCTCGGATGGCATGCAGCTTAGCGCAGAGATTGGTCCATTCTGCCACAGCTAGATACTGGGTTTGGTCCATACTGTCCATAGCCAGGTATAGGATTCAGTCTCACTGTTGGCCTTGGGTCCCACGTTAGAGGGGGGTCCTCCAAGGTTAAAAAGGTCAAACCAAACTTTAATAAAGATGCGACCTGTTATATGCCACCGTACACTGTGCTTGTGTGTTTATTTAAAATGTGGTATAATTAAAGTTTGTGATAAAGTTGTGTTTAAGGGTTTGTGTTCAAGGGTTTTAGGGAAAAGGCAGGAGGTGATGAATTGCATCTTACAATGACTTAAAAGGAGGCTTGTCCCTGAATTACATTAAGATGGCAGGCAGTCCTGCCTTCTTCACTCTATCTTGGACTGCCTCTGCTACAGGGTATCTGCACCAGTGGAGCATCAGCTACAGAAAAGGTCATCATGTCACAATTTGGTGAAAAGCTTGACCGGGTCATGTTTGATATCATATTAAACACATAATTTGGGTCCACCAAGCCACTTCAGTGCACCTTTGTGGTTGGCATAGCTACATGGCAGGTCCCGTCCACCACAGCGGGTTAATTCCAGTGGGTCAACGAAGTAAAGGGGAGGCTGGCAGGGTATCAGTGCATACTAGCATCCACCTACCCTCACAGATAGAGAAGGAGTGGTGCCATCACACCGGTGCTGCAGAGTAGGCAGCTGTGCCTGAGAAGTCCCTAAATGCTTCAGGTGGCAGGCAGCTGGGTGCGGGGTTCAGCCCGTACTCTCGCAGATGAATACAAGGTTCGGTCAGTGCTGTACCATAGGGTTCTATCTTGCTCTTGGTCTGGGGTCCAGAATTAGATAGGTGTGGGAAGGTACTTCAACGGTAAATAGATCAAATACAATTTTAATAGAGCTGTGACCTCTTTATTTGCCACCCTACATCGTGTCATGAATGTGTTTATTTAAAATGTTGATATAATTAAGGTTTGCGTGAATGTTGTGTGTGTTCTAGGGCTTTAGGGAAAACATGGGAGGTGATGTATCTTAAGCTAATGAAATTATTTTTATGGAGTAATTCCCTGCTGTTGTACATATATTTCAGAAAATGCACTGCTGGTGTACATGTATTGGAGGTAATGCACTGCTGGTGTACATGTATTGGAGGTAATGCACTGCTGGTGTACATGTAATGGGTGTAATTCTCTGCTGGTGTATATGTATGGCGGTAATTCCCTGCTGGTGTATATGTATGGAGGCAATTCCCTGCTGATGTATATGTATGGCGGTAATTCCCTGCTGGTGTACATGTATTAGTGATAATTCCCTGCTGGTTTACATGTATTGGAGGCAATGCACTGCTGATGTACATGCACTGGAGGCAATGCACTGCTAGTGTACATGTACTGGATGCAATGCACTGCTGGTGTACATGTACTGGATGCAATGCACTGCTGGTGTACATGTACTGGAGGCAATGAACTGCTGGTGTACATTGGAGGCAATGCACTGCTGATGTACATGTACTGGAGGCAATGACCTGCTGGTGTACATGTATTGGAGGCAATGACCTGCTGGTGTACATGTATTGGAGGCAATTCACTGCTGGTGTATATGTATGGAGGTAATTCCCTACTAGTGTACATTGGAGGTAATGCACTGCTAGTGTATATGTATGGAGGTAATTCCCTGCTGGTGTATATGAATGGAGGTAATTCCCTGCTTGTGTATATGAATGGAGGTAATTCCCTGCTGGTGTACATGTATTGGAGGCAATGCACTGCTGGTGAATATGTATTGGAGGCAATGCACTGCTGGTGTACATGTATTGGAGGCAATGCACTGCTGATGTATATGTATGGAGGTAATTCCCTGCTGGTGTATATGAATGGAGGTAATTCCCTGCTGGTGTACATGTATTGGAGGTAATGCACTGCTGGTGTATATGTATTGGAGGCAATGCACTGCTGGTGTACATGTATTGGAGGCAATGCACTGCTGGTGTATATGTATGGAGGTAATTCCCTGCTGGTGTATATGTATGGAGGTAATGCACTGCTGGCAAACATGTACTGGAGACGATACACAGCTGGTTTACCTGCATTAGTGGTAATTCCCTGCTGGTGTACATGTATGGAGGTAATGCACTGCTGATGTACATGTATTACAAGTAATTCCCTGCTGGTGTATATGTATGGAGGTAATTCCCTGCTGATGTATATGTATGGAGGTTAGTGTTGAGCGAGCGTGCTCGGCCGATGCTCGGATCGGCTCGAGCATCGCTCTGCTCGGCACATGGCGGTACTCGTCGAGTACCGCCATGTGCTCGCCCGCCATGTTCGGGTGGCGGGGATCTGTGCCGGAGGAGGCACAGATCTGAAGACGCTCCGCTGGACCACCAGGGACTGGAGGTACGGGGGCATTGCGGAGATGAAGGGGGCATTGCGGAGATGAAGGGGGACATTGTGGAAGAGGGGCATAGCGGAGATGAAGGGGGACATTGTGGAAGAGGGGCATAGACTCTATGCCCCTCTTCCACAATGTCCCCCTTCATCTCCGCTATGCCCCTCTTCCACAATGTCCCCCTTCATCTCCTCTATGCCCCTCTTCCACAATGTCCCCCTTCATCTCCGCTATGCCCCTCTTCCACAATGTCCCCCTTCATCTCCTCTATGCCATAGAGGAGATGAAGGGGGACATTGTGGAAGAGGGGCATAGCGGAGATGAAGGGGGACATTGTGGAAGAGGGGCATAGCGGAGATGAAGGGGGACATTGTGGAAGAGGGGCATAGCGGAGATGAAGGGGGCATAGCGGAGATGAAGGGGGACATTGCGGAGATGAAGGGGGCATTCGGAGATGAAGGGGGCATAGCGGAGATGAAGGGGGGCATTGACCAGGCACCCTCCACTCATCAGAGCAGGGGGTGCCTGGTGTAATGCTCGTGTCGCCCCATTCAATTGAATGGGGCTCGGGTGCTCGGCCGAGCACTCGAGCCTCAGGGGGTGCTCGGTCAGAGCACCCGAGCACCCGAGCATCGGGGTGCTCGCTCAACACTAATGGAGGTAATTCCGTGCTGATGTATATGTATTAAGTAGTGATGAGCGAGCACCCCAATGCTCGGGTGTTCGGGTGCTCTGACCGAGCGCCCCCGGAGGCTCGAGTGCTCGGCCGAGCACCCGAGCCCCATTGAAGTCAATGGGAGGACTCGAGCACTACACCAGGCACCCCCTGCTCTGATGAGGGGAGGGTGCCTGGTCCATAGGAAAAGGGCAGAAAATGATGGAAACACCACAGAAATGGTTCAGGGACAGCATAGGGAGGATGTCTGGATGCATCTTGGACTCCAACATCGCTGCTGGGAACGATCTTTCACCCGTAGTACGCCATTTTTACAGACTGACCGTAAAACACACAAAAAGGAAGATAAAAACGACTTTAGGCGAAAAATTGTTACCAAACAGTATTTGCTGTATATTTACTTGTATATCATCTGCAAATTCTGCAAAAAATTTCATTGATTTTTCGGAACTGAGGCCATGATTAAGAGGGAAACGTGCGCAGAGGCAAATTCTCCCAAAAATGTCCTTGATTTTTCTGAACTGAGGCCATGATTAAGAGGGAAACGTGCGCAGAGGCAAATTCTCCCAAAAATTTCCTTGATTTTTCTGAACTGAGGCCATGATTAAGAGGGAAACGTGCGCAGAGGCAAATTCTCCCAAAAATTTCCTTGATTTTTCTGAACTGAGGCCATGATTAAGAGGGAAACGTGCGCAAAGCAAATTCTCCCAAAAATTTCCTCGATTTTTCTGAACTGGGGCCATGATTAAGAGGGAAACGTGCGCTGAGCCGACCATCCAAAACATTATGGGTGAGGGTCTGCTGCGGAGCTGACCATCCTAAACATTATATGCGAAGGCCCACTAGTGAGCTGACGCTATAAAACATTATATGAGAGGGCCCGCTAGAGAGCTGACCCAATAAAACATTATATGAGAAGTCCCGCTGGTGAGCTGACCTATACAAAAATTGTCAAACTGCGCCCGCTGGTGAGCTGGCCCTATATAAAAATTATATCACTGGGCCCGCTGGTGAGCTGGCCCTATATAAAAAATATATCACTGGGCATATGGAAGAGAGTCAACCATATACACGTTTTTTGGGTGGAAGGGGTGAATGGGAATACAGAGTATTCCCATCATTGTAAATAACATATATAAAGTGAGTTTATGTTCCCCCGGGGCTTTCCTCCAGTGGAGTGGAGAAGTCAGGGGAAATCCAGGCCTTGTTCATTTTTATAAGTGTCAACCTATCAGCATTTTCGGTGGAAAGGCGGATATGCTTATCTGTTATGATGCCACCAGCAGCACTAAATACCCGCTCAGACAGAACGCTGGCGGCAGGGCAGGCCAGCACCTCCAAGGCGTAGAGTGCCAGTTCATACCACGTGTCCAGCTTGGACACCCAGTAGTTGTAAGGCACAGAGGGATCATTGAGGACGGTGACACGGTCTGCTACGTACTCCTTCACCATCTTCCAAAACTTTTCCCTCCTTGTGACACTAGGCTGCGCATCAGGGTGAGGGTGCTGGCGGGGTGTCATGAAGGTGTCCCACGCCTTGGAGAGTGTTGCCCTGCCTTTGTCGGAACTGCTGTGTGCTCCCCTTTTCTCCCCTTCTCTGTTGGCCAAGGTAGCACGTACTCTGCCGCCAGCGTTGTCAGATGGAAAATTGTGGAGCAATTTTTCAACAAGAACCTTCTGGTATTGCACCATTTTGCTTGTCCTCTCCACTGGAGGAATGAGAGATGAGAAATTCTCTTTGTAGCGGGGGTCCAGAAGGGTGAACACCCAGTAATCCGTGTTGTCTAAAATGCGTATAACGCGTGGGTCACGGGAAAGGCAGCCTAACATAAAGTCAGCCATGTGTGCCAGAGTACCAACAGGCAAAATTTCGCTGTCCTCACCAGGAGGATGACTCTCAATCTCCTCATCCTCTTCCTCCTCTTCTGCCCACCCACGCTGAAGAGATGGAACTAAAGTTCCATGGCTACCCTCTGTAGCGGAGGCAACCGTGTCTTCCTCCTCCTCCTCCTCCTCCTCCGCCTCCTCCAATTGTCGCTGAGAAGACGAAGTGAGGGTGCTCTGGCTATCACCTTGTGTAAGCTCTTCCTCCCGCATTTCCACCTCTTCCACATGCAAAGCGTCAGTTTTAATTGTGAGCAGCGAGCGTTTCAGTAGAAACAGAAGTGGGATGGTTACACTGATAATAGCGTTATCGCCGCTCACCATCTGTGTCGATTCCTCAAAATTGCGTAAAACCTCACAGAGGTCTGACATCCATTCCCACTCCTCACTTCTGATTACAGGAAGTTGAACGGAGAGGCGACGACCGTGTAACAGCTGGTACTCCACTACTGCCCTCTGCTGCTCACAAAGCCGGGCCAACATGTGGAAGGTGGAGTTCCAGCGCGTGCTCACGTCACACAGCAGCCGGTGAGCTGGCAATTGTAAGCGCTGCTGCAGCTTCAACAGGCCGGCTGAAGCTGTAGATGACTTACGGAAATGTGCACACACGCGGCGCACCTTGGTCAAGAGATCATGCAAATTGGGGTAGGTTTTTAGAAATCGCTGAACCACTAAATTAAATACATGCGCTAGGCATGGTACGTGTGTGAGCTTGCCGAGCTCCAAAGCCGCCACCAAGTTACGCCCATTATCACACACAACCATGCCTGGTTGCAGGTTGAGTGGCGAGAGCCATTGCTCGGTCTGGTGACTAATCCCCTGCAACAGCTCTGAGGCCGTGTGCTGTTTGTCCCCAAGGCAGATCAGCTTCAGCACGGCCTGTTGACGCTTCCCCACTGCAGTGCTACACTGCTTCCAGCTACCGGCTGATGGGTGAGTGGCGCTGCGCGCAGAGAATTCGGAGGTGGAAACGGAGGAGGAGGAGCCAATAACTTAGGTGCTGGCGGAAACCCTGATGGAGGTAGGGCCCGCAATCCTCGGCGTGGGTAGCACCTGTGCCATCCCAGGGTCCGAGTCGCTCCCAGCCTCCACGACATTCACCCAGTGTGCCGTCAGGGAAATGTAGCGTCCCTGGCCACAAGCACTTGTCCATGTGTCAGTCGTTAAGTGGACCTTCCCAGTAACTGCGTTGGTCAGGGCACGGGTGATGTTACGGGACACATGGTGGTGTAAGGCGGGGACGGCACACTGGGAAAAGTAGTGGCGGCTGGGGACTGCGTACCGAGGGACAGCTGCTGCCATCAGGCTGCGGAAGGACTCAGTCTCCACAAGCCTAAATGGCAGCATTTCGATGGCCAGTAATTTGGAAAGGTGTGAGGTTAGTGCTATGGCCTGTGGGTGGGTGGCTGGGTATTTTCGCTTGCGCTCAAATGCCTGGGGTAACGACATTTGGACGCTGCGCTGGGACAGGGAAGTGGATGTGGTCGCTGATGGTGCTTCAGATGGTACAGGTGCAGGGCAGGAGGTATGCGGGCCTGCGCCTTCGACAGGCGATTGGCCAGCACCGAAAACAGGGGAAGAGGAGGCAGTGGTGTGGCCTGCAGACACAGATTGGCGATCCGGGCGTTCCTCCCACTTATTACGGTGCTTGGATGCCATGTGTCGGATCATGCTGGTGGTGGTGAGGTTTCTAGTGTTCATGCCTCGGCTCATTCTGGTGTTGCACAGGTTGCAAACTACAATTCTTTTGTCGTCCGCACTTTCCTTAAAAAAACGCCATACCGCGGAACACCTACCCCTTGGCAAGGGAGATTTACGCAAGGGGGTGCTCCGTGGAACATTTGCGGGCCGGTTTGGTGCGGTCCGCCTTCTTTCTGTAGCCACACCACTGCCTCTTCCACCCTGTTGCGGTGCTGCAGATGGCTCACCCTCAGGACTGCTGTCATCGCTCGGCTCTACACCTTCCCAGGTGGGGTCAGTCACCTCATCGTCCACCAAGTCCTCCTCCACTTCCTCACTCTGATCATCCTCCTCATGTCTTGATCCCACCACATACTCAGTCATTGACAACTGTGTATCATCCTCCTCATCAAGGTCTTGAGACAGTAATAGTGGTTGATTTAATGGCAACTGTGTCTCATCATCATCATCATCCACTTCCTTTGACCTTAAATGCCGTTCACCTCTGTCATCTTCTTGTGATTGGGTACCCTCTAGAGGTTGTGAATCAGGGCACAAGATGTCATGTTCCTCTGCAAGCGTGCTTGGAGAGAGGTTCAAATTAAGGATTGGTGATGAAACGAGCTCCTCACTATATCCCAGTGTGGGATCACTTCTTTGACCAGATCCTCTATGGTGGGAGGAAGGATGATCAGAGTGAGGATTATGTTGACCAGACTCTTGGCTGAGAGTGGACTTGGTGGAAGACAGGGTGGTGCTTAACCGACTGGAAGCAGTATCAGCTGACATCCAACCGACCACCTGTTCGCAGTGGTCGAACCTCGAGAGTGATGTCCTGCGACGCCCTGTAAACTGAGACATGAAGCTAGGTATGGTGGATGTCTTTCTGTCTTGTGCTCTGGCACCAGGCGCAGTTTCTACGCATCCTGACCCGCGCCCTGAACTATCAGGATCACGTCCACTTCCCCGTCCCTTTTTACCCGCCTTCTTCATATTACACGGAATATGTGCTGCAAATCTGCAACTTTGCACAGTAAACAGAATTTGCTTCTTATCTGCGGCTACGCACAGTGAATGGAATATGTGACTTTGATATTTTACAGTTTGAACACTTAACAGAATGTTCTCCTATTCTGAAACTTTGCACAGTAAACAGAATTTGCTTCTTAACTGCGGCTACGCACAGTGAATGGAATATGTGACTTTGATATTTTACAGTTTGAACACTTAACAGAATGTTTTCCTATTCTGAAACTTTGCACAGTAAACAGAATTTGCTTCTTAACTGCGGCTACGCACAGTGAATGGAATATGTGACTTTGATATTTTACAGTTTGAACACTTAACAGAATGTTTTCCTATTCTGAAACTTTGCACAGTAAACAGAATTTGCTTCTTAACTGCGGCTACGCACAGTGAATGGAATATGTGACTTTGATATTTTACAGTTTGAACACTTAACAGAATGTTTTCCTATTCTGAAACTTTGCACAGTAAACAGAATTTGCTTCTTAACTGCGGCTAAGCACAGTGAATGGAATATGTGACTTTGATATTTTACAGTTTGAACACTTAACAGAATGTTCTCCTATTCTGAAACTTTGCACAGTAAACAGAATTTGCTTCTTAACTGCGGCTACGCACAGTGAATGGAATATGTGACTTTGATATTTTACAGTTTGAACACTTAACAGAATGTTCTCCTATTCTGAAACTTTGCACAGTAAACAGAATTTGCTTCTTAACTGCGGCTACGCACAGTGAATGGAATATGTGACTTTGATATTTTACAGTTTGAACACTTAACAGAATGTTCTCCTATTCTGAAACTTTGCACAGTAAACAGAATTTGCTTCTTAACTGCGGCTACGCACAGTGAATGGAATATGTGACTTTGATATTTTACAGTTTGAACACTTAACAGAATGTTTTCCTATTCTGAAACTTTGCACAGTAAACAGAATTTGCTTCTTAACTGCGGCTACGCACAGTGAATGGAATATGTGACTTTGATATTTTACAGTTTGAACACTTAACAGAATGTTTTCCTATTCTGAAACTTTGCACAGTAAACAGAATTTGCTTCTTAACTGCGGCTACGCACAGTGAATGGAATATGTGACTTTGATATTTTACAGTTTGAACACTTAACAGAATGTTCTCCTATTCTGAAACTTTGCACAGTAAACAGAATGTGCTGCTAATCTGCAACTTTGCACACTAAACAGAATGTGCTCTAATCTGCAACTTTGCACACTGAACAGAATGTGCTCTAATCTGCAACTTTGCACACTAAACAGAATGTGCTGCTAATCTGCGGCTAGGCACAGTGAACAGAATATATGAAGATTTTTTTTTTTATATCTCTGCCCCCCCACACAAAATAAACTGCTGCCCCCACACACAGTAGTCCTAAAAAGGACTTTTGGGTCTTTTTTTTTTTTTAAATAGCTTTTCTTCTCCCTACACTGACTTTCCCTTCCTATCCTCATCTCTCCCTGGCTAAGACTGAGCCGAACTCGCTGGTCAGGTGCTATACAGCACCCGATCACGGGTTCTGGCCAGCCAATCAGTGTAATGCCAGCAGCCAACATGGCTGCTGGCATTACACTGATGTCAGAGCCTCCCTGCACGTTTATTGGCTGCGCAGCAGCCGCGAAACGTGCGGGGAGGAGACCCGAACATGACGGGCGAGCACATGCGGTACTCGTACGAGTACCGCCATGTGCCGAGCAGAGCGATGCTCGAGCCGAACCGAGCTTCGGCCGAGCATGCTCGCTCAACACTAGTATTAAGGTAATTCCCTGCTGGTGTATATGTATTGGAGGTAATGCACTGCTGGTGTACATGTACTGGATGTAATTCCCTGCTGATGTATATGTATGGAGGTAATTCCCTGCTGGTGTACATGTATGGAGGTAATGCACTGCTGGTGTACATGTACTGGGTGTAATTTCCTGCTGGTGTATATGTATGGAGGTAATTCCCTGCTGATGTATATGTATGGAGGTAATTCCCTGCTGGTGTACATGTATGGAGGTAATGCACTGCTGATGTACATATTTTGCAGGTAGAAAAAAGAAAAATAGAGGCACTTCTTAGTACAATATCTTCAACAGATCGTAAAAGGTCACCACGCCACCACCAATGAAATATTACTCACAAGGATGGTGGCTGGGAATACAATTACCGTATATGTACACCAGCTGAACGGACTCAGGGATTTTTCAAGCTGTTATGATAGACATAAAACAAAAACAGAAAAGTAGGGGATGCCAACAGTGCTTTATTACCCCAAGTAAGATAATTAATAAAATATATTGTCACACTCACATTGGGAAATGGCTGTGTAAATACAAACACGAATATGCACAGCTATATAAGCTTGCACAGCATTTCCTACCATCTCTGCTTGGTGTCCACAATGCACTTGTCTTTCATTCATACAAAAAAAATGTTCCGGAACTTGAACAGGAACTTCTATAATGTTAAGTTTATTATATTAAATATATTTAACCCTTTGAGTGCCAGAGGGGTGTGCAAGACATTGCTCAGGGCCTTACAGGGTCCAAATAGATAAACCTACACTTCTACGCGTTTCGCAGCATTTCCAGCTGCTTTATCAAGATTGCAGGAACCAAAATGCACTGCTGATGTACATATACTGTACATATACTGAGTCTATGATTAAGCACCCAGGTGTGAAACGCGTGAGACAGGAGCGGTTTGTGTAGTGTTCAACTTTGATATTTTGTAATAAAGTCAGAACTGGTTTTATATACTATGCTGGAGTGCAGTTTTTGTCTGTATATTTGGATCTTCATCAAAGGGTTTGGAATCCTGAGAACCTGCACCGCGATTAAATACCAGTTAGCAGTGAGTGATATGCCACTTAATATTTCTTTATTATTTTGAGATACATTATTTTGCCATTATACAAGTCATTGGTAAGACCTCACCTTGAGTATGCACTGCAATTTTGGGCACCGGTTCTGAAAAAGTATGTACTAGAACTAGAGAGGGTACAGCGGAGAGCAACAAAATTAATTAAGGGAATGGAGGACTTGACATATGAGGAACGACTAGACAAACTTGGTTTATTTAGAGAAAAGACGACTAAGAGGAGACCTTATCACATTGTACAAGTATTAGGGATGAGCGAGCACCCCGATGCTCGGGTGCTCGGGTGCTCTGACCGAGCACCCCCTGAGGCTCGAGTGCTCGGCCGAGCACCCGAGCCCCATTGAAAAGCATGGGAGCACTCGAGCATTAAACCAGGCACCCCCTGCTCTGATGAGCGGAGGGTGCCTGGTCAATGTCCCCCTTCATCTCCGCTATGCCCCTCTTCCACAATGTCCCCCTTCATCTCCTATGCCATAGAGGAGATGAAGGGGGACATTGTGGAAGAGGGGCATAGCGGAGATGAAGGGGGACATTGTGGAAGAGGGGCATAGACTCTATGCCCCTCTTCCACAATGTCCCCCTTCATCTCCGCTATGCCCCTCTTCCACAATGTCCCCCTTCATCTCCTCTATGGCATAGGAGATGAAGGGGGACATTGTGGAAGAGGGGCATAGCGGAGATGAAGGGGGACATTGTGGAAGAGGGGCATAGCGGAGATGAAGGGGGACATTGTGGAAGAGGGGCATAGAGTCTATGCCCCTCTTCCACAATGTCCCCCTTCATCTCCGCAATGCCCCCTTCATCTCCGCAATGCCCCCGTACCTCCAGTCCCTGGTGGTCCAGCGGAGCGTCTTCGGATCTGTGCCTCTTCCGGCACAGATCCCCTTCACCCGAACATGTCGGGCGAGCACATGGCGGTACTCGTACGAGTACCGCCATGTGCCGAGCAGAGCGATGCTCGAGCCGATCCGAGCATCGGCCGAGCACGCTCGCTCAACACTAACAAGTATATGAGAGGTCAATACATTGATCTCTGTGGTGAGCTATTCATTCCAAGGCCTGATCAGGTGACCAGGGGACACCCCTTGAGATTAGAGGAAAGGAAGTTTAAACTTCAGCAGAGGAAGGGTTTTTTTACGGTAAGGTCTGTCAAATTGTGGAATTCATTGCCCAGGGAGGTAGTTATGGCAGATACAATGGATACATTTAAGAGAAGATTAGATTCATTTCTTTCAAAAGGGAACATACAGAGTTATACTGTTTATGAGTAGGCTGATCAGGAAGGTCTGATAAAGACTAATATAATTGGTAGCAGGAAGGCTATAAAATTCTCAGTTACTGAGGTATGAGGCGAAGGTTGAACTTGATGGACTTGTGTCTTTTTTCAACCTAATTTACTATGTTGCTATGTAGATACCATATTCAGCAGTGCCATTGTAATTGTGCTATTACTTCCATATACTGCAGGCAATCCATTGCTGATGTATATATATTGCAGGTAATGCACTCCTGGTGTATCACACATGGTTTCAGAGGGTAAAACACAGTATGCAGTTGTATCTACATGTATGAAGGACACAAACCTAGACAGGTCCTTCTGTTAAACACATTACAAAGCCCTTATCCCTGAATGCGCTTTTAATGTTGCTGTCATATGTTCTTGGACAATAAATAGCCATTGGAATCAGTCACTTGCAGAAACCATTGAGTAAAGAAGTAAATGTTATAGTTTGGCAAAGGTATCAAAGTTATTTTCCAGAAACACTGTTTCTTATATGTAATTAAGGGCCAAAATATTGTATTTCTCTCCATATGGTCATGAAATGAAAGCCAGCAATATCCTGACAAGCAAAAAGGATGTAGTATTGGAGTATTTATCACATTCCAGGGGAAGTGCGGCTCCTCGAGTTCACCCTGTTTATATGCTAATCCGGGGGGGGGGGGGGGGAGGCTGTGGCTCTGGAGTTTTAATAAGGTTTTTTTTTTTTTTCCTTTTGAGTTTATGAATCTCAGATTAGGCAGTAAAAAAAGAAAATGCTTGTAAAAGAAAAAGTAACTTAGCACATTCGGGCATATGTATATAAAGTCAAAAGTGGTGTATTCTGCCCGATACGTATAAGATTAACCCCTTGGATGCCGGAGAAGTTTTCAATGCACAGCAAAGCAAAGTTCAGATCCCCGTGTGTATCAATGGAAATATGGATTTGCTGGGCTGCATTTGACCCTTTGAGTGCCAAAGGGGTTCTCCGAGCATTGCAGGGCAATGCGTGGCGTACCCCTCTGGCACACAAGGGGTCAAAGAACGAGTAAACTTGTTTTTATAAATATATATATATATATATATATATATATATATATAGTAGGTATTTTCCTGCTGACTTAACCCTTTGAGTGCCTCTGTCACTCAAAGGGTTAAACACTCCTGCGAAATGTGTCATTCTAAAATTATTACGGTTTATACTTATGTACGTTACATTTAGCAGTGCCCTCTGGATGCCAGAAGTTCTGTTGTATTCTATGAGAGAGGTGAATCGCTGACAACAGTAATCCATGGAATGTGTTGGTAACAGCGTCATCACTTCCTGACAGTTTGAATGCTTATAACTTTAATAAAACTCTCAACAGTGAGAATTCCTTTGTTATACTCCATCACTAGAACATCTAGTTTTTCATTAAAATATGTTTCCGGCTCCTTTAAATTTCAGGCATCACTGTACCCGAAGTCCCACCTATTGCCACACCTCCATTCCTTATATGATTCCACCCACTGCCTCACCCACAGAAAATACCCTTACCTTGTAACATAAAATACAAACAAAAGTTTTTAACTCTTTAGTTGCTAGAGAGGTGTTCAATTAATTGTAAAGCAATGCATTGGAGATCTCTCTTTACCGTGGGTGAAACAATAACTAATAAATGGGTGTATTAATGTGTGAATTAACCAATCACCATAAATCAGGAGTGTGTGTCTGTTGCAGAGCATTGAGATTGTTCTGAACGCCCCAAGGCAACAACTTGGAATGTGGGTGTGGCCAGCAGTGGGAGTACCCTTGTTTTATTCGGGGACATAAACCCTTCGACATATTTTTTTTTACATCTTAAGTATTACTGTCTCTTTAAGTTGGAGATCTTAGTGCATAGGATCCATAGAATAACATAGGAACTGGAGAAGTGATATCACTGGAGAAGTCATCTCCACTTTACCACCTTTTTATCACCGCTTAGTGAATCTCCCCCACAGTCTCCACCAGTTGGAAGACTAAAGATTGACCGCCGCTTCCAGAAGTAATAACTTGATCTTAAAGGGATAGTAATACCTTATTATTACTATCCCCCATATTGTACATATTTGTAAAATATTTGAATAGCCCCCAGGTTCATCTCTCAAAAATGTATGGTTTGAGAGATAACCGAAGGCAAAGTTCCCCCCTCCCTCCCCCTTCCCTGAAGTCAGCGTTGTACTGACTGCAGGGATATCGGGTCTGACATTCATCATGCGGCTCTGCAGCAGAGCCGCGATCGCGTTAGTAAAAAATAATTATTTCACTGAAATGTTCTTCTACATGTGCTTGCAAACCAAGCACAAACCAAGCACAAGTAGAAGACCATTTCAGTGAAATAATTATTTTTTACTAATGCAATTCCCGGCTCAGCTGCAGAGCCGCAACCCTGTCGTACGACAGACTTCCCCTGCAGTCAGTACAACGCTGACTTCAGGGAAGGGGGAGGGAGGGGGGAACTTTGCCTTCGGTTATCTCTCAAACCATAAAGTTTTGAGAGATGAACCTGGGGGCTATTAAATTATTTTACAAATATCTACAATATGGGGGATAGTCATAATAAAGTATGAGTATCCCTTTAAGCCAACTTAGAAAAACTTGAAATAAAACAAGATGTTTAAAAACTGCAGAGATTCATTTTCAGACTTCAAAGTGCTATTAATGCAAAAGCCTTGGCTGAGATTTCCTGTTCAACTAGTTTCCCCCGGAGCCACAATTTGAGAATACGCCTTGTTTTAAAGCTGGCATTTACTGCAGCTGCAAACCGGGAGGTTTTTTTTTTATCCCCTCCCCCCCTCGAGTGCTGGAACGTTATCCAACAATTAAACTGCATCCAACAAACAATCGAACATCTGTTTGGAGACAGGCGGCTGTGGCATCTTCCCAATAGGTCTAACCCTTTCTGTGCTAGGAAGTCTGTTTTGCTGTGGCTGTTTTGTTGGAAAGTTGCCGCGCCTCTTTTCATCACGGTTTCACCTGGAGACAAAGCGTTTGAAGGGCTGTCATCACTCCCGGTATAAAGTTGCATCTGAGTAAAGAAAATAATCTTTGTCCCACTGCTCTTGGCAGGATTCCCACTTACATAGGCAAGTACACAACATGTGTATTATAAGCTGCACTTCATGTACTTGTATCCATGGGGACACTCATTTACCATTGTAGTGCAGACAGCTTCTTCTCCCTGTGAGATGCAAGGGGAGGCTAGGGTGTCAGCCCCTATTGCCAGCTGTGTGGAACTCCGTGTTTCCCACGACATCACAGGTGCAACTGCGGTCACATCAGTTATTGTCACCTGGTATTCAATCAGATTCTTTAAAATGGTTGGGTATATTATATTATTTTCTAGCAATATTGGCATGGCTTTGCTTGTGTGCTTAAAGTGGATCTCTCACCCATTTATAAGTAATGCTCATTAGTTAGAGCACTTATCCAAAACATTTAAAACTTTGTTCATTTTTTTAAAAAATATAACATTATCAGCGCAAAAATGTATATTTAAAAAGTGCCCAGCAGCCTACTTCCGGTTTTCCGAAGCTTGCCGAACAGAGGCTGCTCCCGTCCCACTACCCATCATCCTCCGATGACAGAGGGTGTCTGTCACTAAGCTGGAGCGATCTCATTGGCTATATATCGATCTCTGCCAATGAGATCGCTCCTGCTTAGAGAAAGAAAGCCTCTGTCATTGGAGGATGCTGGGTAGTGGGACGGGAGCAGAGGCAGTGCTGCAAGCAGGAAGTAGGCTGCTGGGCACATTTTAAACATACATTTTTGCGCTGATAATATATATATATATTTTTTAAATGAACAACATTTTAAATGTTTTGGATAAATGCTCTAATTAATGAGCATTACTTACATATAGGTGAGAGATCCCCTTTAAAGGGATAGTTAAGTCTGAGTTTATGAAAATCTGATAGTGTAGCTATTACAATAATAAACTAACCGATATAAGTCCCATCTCTCAGACCTTTATGGTTTGAGAGATATAGGAAGATAAAGTTCCCCCGTCCCACCCCTTTCTCTTAGATGAGCTGTAAAGCTGTCAGACAGAGATTCTGGTCATGCTACCAGATAGAGGCTCTTCAGTAGAGCCGAAATAGCACTATCAAACAAATACTACATTGGAACGGTCTACAAAGTGTGGCTGGTTTGCAAGCGCACTTTGTAGACCGTTCCAATGAAGTGTTTGTTTCTAGATCACGCTATTTCGGCTCTGCTGAAGAGCCTCCGTCTGGTCCTGGGACCAGGATATCCTGCAACTGGCTTTACAGGTCACGTCAGAGAAAGGGGAGGGACAGGGGAACTTCATACCTCCCAACATTTCAAATGGCCAAAGAGGGACACTTGTGTTTTAGGGGGTGTAGCTTGGGGCGTGGCTAGTAGGCGGGGCATTAACGAGTATTTTTAGGTTATTTTATGACCTATCGACACCTCTTTGTGTAACTGAATAAATGATTTTGAGCAAGACCAAAGTGTTTAATCACACAGACTAATTTATATACACATATACTGAAGTATATACAAACATTAATGTGAGTTTTATTGCTGTGGAGCAATGTGATACACTTATATACACGTCACACAGTCTGATCTCCTAAACACAGGGACACCAGGGTGATTCACTTATATACATGTCACACAGTCTGATCTCCTAAAAACAGGTACACCAGGGTGATACACTTATATACACACCACACAGTCTGATCTCCTAAACACAGGGACACCAGGGTGATACACTTCTATACACAGGACACAGTCTGATCTCCTAAACACAGGGACACCAGGGTGATACGCTTATATACACACCACACAGTCTGATCTCCTAAACACAGGGACACCAGGGTGATACACTTATATACACACCACACAGTCTGATCTCCTAAACACAGGGACACCAGGGTGATACACTTCTATACACACCGCACAGTCTGATCTCCTAAACACAGGGACACCAGGGTGATACACTTCTATACACACCACACAGTCTGATCTCCTAAACACAGGGACACCAGGGTGATACACTTATATACACATCACACAGTCTGATCTCCTAAACACAGGGACACCAGGGTGATACACATATATACACACCGCACAGTCTGATCTCCTAAACACAGGGACACCAGGGTCATACACTTATATACACACACCACACAGTCTGATCTCCTAAACACAGGGACACCAGGGTGATACACTTCTATACACACCAAACAGTCTGATCTCCTAAACACAGGGACACCAGGGTGATACACTTCTATACACACCACACAGTCTGATCTCCTAAACACAGGGACACCAGGGTGATACACTTATATACACACCGCACAGTCTAATCTCCTAAACACAGGGACACCAGTGTGATACACTTATATACACACCGCACAGTCTGATCTCCTAAACACAGGGACACCAGGGTGATACACTTATATACACACCACACAGTCTAATCTCCTAAACACAGGGACACCAGGGTGATACACTTATATACACACCACACAGTCTAATCTCCTAAACACAGGGACACCAGGGTGATACACTTATATACACACCACACTGTCTGATCTCTTAAACACAGGGACACCAGGGTGATACACTTATATACACACCACACAGTCTGATCTCCTAAACACAGGGACACCAGGGTGATACACTTATATACACCACACAGTCTGATCTCCTAAACACAGGGACACCAGGGTGATACACTTCTATACACACCACACAGTCTGATCTCCTAAACACAGGGACACCAGGGTGATACACTTATATACACATCACACAGTCTGACCTCCTAAACACAGGGACATCAGGGTGATACACTTATATACACACTACACTGTCTGATCTCCTAAACACAGGGACACCAGGGTGATACACTTCTATAAACACCACACAGTCTGCCCTCCTAAACACAGGGACACCAGGGTGATACACTTATATACACACCACACAGTCTGATCTCCTACACACAGGGACACCGGGGTGATACACTTCTATACACACCACACAGTCTGACCTCCTAAACACAGGGACACCAGGGTGATACACTTCTATACACACCACACAATCTGATCTCCTAAACACAGGGACATCAGGGTGATACACTTATATACACACCACACAGTCTGATCTCCTAAACACAGGAACACCAGGGTGATACACTTCTATACACACCACACAGTCTGATCTCCTAAACACAGAGACACCAGGGTGATACACTTCTATACACACCACACAGTCTGATCTCCTAAACACAGGGATGCCAGGCGGATACACTTATATACACACCACACAGTCTGATCTCCTAAACACAGGGACACCAGGGTGATACACTTATATACACACCACACAGTCTGATCTCCTAAACACAGGGACACCAGGGTGATACACATCTATACACACCGCACAGTCTGATCTCCTAAACACAGTAACACCAAGGTGATACACTTATATACACACCACACTGTCTGATCTCCTAAACACAGGAACACCAGGGTGATACACTTATATACACACCACACAGTCTGATCTCCTAAACACAGGGACACCAGGGTGATACGCTTATATACACACCACACAGTCTGATCTCCTAAACACAGGGACACCAGGGTGATACACTTATATACACACCACACAGGGACACCAGGGTGATACACTTATATACACACCACACAGTCTGATCTCCTAAACACAGGGACACCAGGGTGATACACTTATATACACACACACACACCACAGAGTCTGATCTCCTATAAAGAGGGACACCAGGGTGGGAAAGAGGGACAGAGGGATTTGGATGAAAAAGAGGGGCTGTTCCTCCTAAAGAGGGACATTTGGGAGGTATGGAACTTTATCTTCCTATATCTCTCAAGCCATAAAGGTTTGAGAGATGGGACTTCGGTTAATTTATTACAGTATTTTAATAGCTACACTATCGGATTTTCATAAACTCAGACTTTACTATGCCTTTAATAAAACAAATAAAAAAAACTAAAAGATAGTCCATTGCAGTTGTTTGTTTGACTAAATAAGAATGTTGTATAAACGAAGTGTGTTATGTAGACAGACACTACAGAAGACATCCTAAATAGGAGTAGTCATTATGTGTGTTATCTACCGCATTGCAGCCCAATGCACTGGATAAGTGTCTAGCACTAATACCGTTAAAATATTAAAAGTGTATTTACGTGTAGGACTATTTTCCACTGACATTCTGACAAATCCAGAAAGAAGGCAATGTTTTTAAAGGGATAGTAATGTTTAACAAAAACAGCAGCTCCAATTAATCTTCATGGTATTTGGGCCATGGAGAGTGTTATTTCAATACTGTCAGAGTTGTAATTCAAGAGTAATTGAATGATAAAGTTTCCCCTCCCGCCCCTTTTACCTAGTGTAAGCCATCTCTTCTCAGATGTGGAATGTAGTCCATAGACCAGACAGATAACAGCAGGGGACAATCTTTTTCCTATGAGAACAATGAAAGCCCTGTCCCCCTTGTCAAGTTTTTCAGGTTTTTCCCTTATCTTAATTGAAGATTACCCCTCTCTGCAGTCTACCTGGGCACCTCCCTTCTGATCTGGCTGAGCAGTGTTACATCAGTAAAAGGGGAGGGAGGGGGATACTTTGTCATTGAATTACTCTTAACTACACCTCTGACAGAATTGAAATAACACTCTCCAAAGTTCAAATACTATGATGATTTATTAGAGCTGCTTTTATTATGAAACATTACTATCCCTTTAATGACTGAATTGCTGAATTTTCAGTACTTAGCTCCAAAAAGGTTTGCACTGCATTACACAAGTCTCTGTTAGTGAGTGTGTGTGTAAGTAAGCATTTGAGAGCATGTGATCGTATGTGTGAGCATGTATGCATGTTTTCCGATTAAAGTGTTTTGAGTCTAGTGTAAATCTCTTACAGTGGTGTAACTAGAAGCCACTGGGCCCTAATGTTATATAACCAAGCAAATACACATGCGTAGTGTTAGATATACCTTGCATACCTTTAAGGGTGTAGTCTGTATTTACCCTTTAATCAACACGGTTTTGCTTAGAGCCATATGGGACGAGAGAGAGTGTACCTGGATCTCACGTCTGTTTGATCACCTGTGTAACGATACTACGGAGCTTCGTGTGGAGGGCTCTCCCACACTGATGTACAGCTCTGTAGCCAAGTCTCTGATTTATTTTATATCATTGTATGTTTAATCATGGCATGTTCAATAAACTGTAGTTATAGTTTTCACTACAGTGTGTCTTTATCTTTATTCTGAAATTCCAGACCTCTAATAAAACAGCTGGTCATGTATCTGGACCAGTGGGCCATTGCCTCACTCAATCTTCCTCTTGCTGCTGTAAATGAAGCTACACAAGTGATACCACAGAGCTATTATCCAAATGGAGATACACCAGTAGCAGGACTTATTTCCCTTGTAAGCTCTATGATATCACTAGTGTAGTTTTACTTAAATTGTGAGATCTGTGGTATCACTAATGTAACGCTCTTTCAATTATAAGCTCTGTGGTATCAATAGTATAGCTTCATTTCAACTGTAAGCTCTGTGGTATAACAAGTGTAGCCCCATTTCAGTCGTAAGCTATGTGGTGTAACATACATCCACAACATTTATGCAAATTTAAAATTTACAAAATGGGGTGCTGGGATCGTGGACTAGAATGATAATAGAAATTGTCACTGGATTATATTTCCCCCCTGGGCCACAAGTTGCCAGCCCTCCCCTGGTGTATAGCATTTTGCATATTGCATTTCGCGTTTTGCTTTTAAAGTTCTGTGAAAAGCGTATTGTGTATAGCATTTTGCGTATAGCATTCTGCAAATTACGTATTGCAGGCTGTGAAAGTAATGCAGCTCTGCCCACTTCTACTCCTTCCCATTCTGTTTCTCAACTCCCTGCCCTCTTCTCTTCCTTCCCCAGCCTATTCAATATACTTTTTCTTTATTTTATAAGCTCCGCCCCCACTCACAATTCAACCCCGCCCCTTTTTGATGCAAATTGCATCAATTTTCTCCCCAAACGGCACCACAGGACTCCCTTCCCTGGGGAGTCCACAACAAAAAGTTCAGTGGTATGGTGATTACTCTCTGCTTTGCTCCTTAACTTACATATAATAAAAATGTGATTTTATTCTATGAGTCCTTTTCTCTATGTGTGTCTTCCTCTAAACAATGTATTTCTCTGGGAGTGGAAACCATGAGCTGCACCAGGATTGAATTAAGATGAGTTACATTGTTACCATCGGGATTGCTGTGGGAGTTGATTGACAATATGCTGCATTACCATTACATCTCGAGCCCTGGTTTCTATTTTTTACAGTCTTGGAGTAAACCAACTACACCATGGAGGAGATGAAAATTTGGCAAATTTCTCTTGATTTAAATGGGGCTTTTAACTCCTTGGTGTGATAAAGAGGTGATAAAGTGGAGATGACTTCTGCAGTGATATCACTTCTCCAGTTCCTATGTTATTCTATCGGGTTTATGTATTATGGTACTTACGCACCTCCCAGCCAATTAGTTTAGAGTGAGGGATTGACTGAACCTGCTCAGAGCTGATTGGCTGGGAGGTGCTTAAACACACATCCCAGCTAATGGCTGTGTGTCAATTTGAACACAGATTTCCCCTATAAACAGGCAGACTTTGTTCAAAATTCCCTCACACTGGAAAGAGAAACAGACTGGGGGGACGCTACTTTTCCTTTCTCTGCTGCTGCCGCCACCACCTCCAAGAGCAGAGGAGAAAACGAGAGGGGGGGGAGGGCATGTTGATTTCCATAATTTTTGGGCACTAAAGTTCACTTTTGTTTTGGAGCAAATATTTTACTTCTGAGATGATTTATAGGGCAATTATTTTATTCCTTTGGCATCTCTTCATTTCTATTTCTGACATCTGTGCAATGCTTAATCGTCTGAGTGCTCTGTAATGCGTTGCATTCCTCTCTGGCACTCAGGGGGTTAAACTATGCACAGATGTCATATTTGGGGCACACATTTAATATGTCTTTTTTTCTATATTTTACAGGAATGACGGAAGGAACAGAAGAAGATGGAGCTGAAAAGAAGAGGAAAGAGAGAAGATAGAAGAAGAAGAATAAGGGCAGTAACTGACCAGGGTGCTGAAGATGCCGCCAGACATCAGTGTTACTGCTGGATGTTTCTTGTCAATGGCTGGTTTGTACCTAAGTTGGATTAACCGTGTGAGTGCCAGTGTAGTAATTATACCCACTGGCACTCATAGGGTTAATTCTACTAACATTGGACACATTTTTTTCAGTGCTTTGGATGTACTGATAGGGGGCTTTGGGCCCCATATCAATACATCCACTGGGGACTTAGGGTTTTTTTTGTTTTTTTTCACTATTTTTTTAACTTTCAATTGATGCGTCGGCTGTTTTCAGATCTGTTAAGGGACGCTGCACAAAAAAAAAAAAAAACCTGATTTTCCCATGTTAAAGGGATAGTAATACTTCATTTTAACTTTATTTTATTTTGTAGGTATTAAAAAAACATGAAGAACGATATAAGTCTTATCTCTCAAACCTTTATGGTTTGAGAGATATTCACAAACAAAGTTTCCCCTCCCGCCCCTTTTACCTAGTGTAAACCATCTCTTCTCAGATGTGGAATCCAGTCCATAGACCAGACAGATAACAGAAGGGGACAATCTTCTTCCTATGAGAACAATGAAAGCCTTGCCCCTCTACAAGTTTTTCAGGTTTTTCCCTTATCTTAATTGAAGATTGTCCCTCTCTACAGTCTACCTGGGCACCTCCCTTCTGCTCTGGCTGAACGGGGGGGGGATACTTTGCTTGTGAATATCTCTTAAACCATAAAGGTCTGAGAGATAAGACTTATATAGTTCTTCATGTTTTTTTAATGCCTACAAAATAAAATAAAGATAAAATGAAGTATTACTATCCCTTTAAAGTGGGTCCCTTAACAGATCTTAGGGCTAAAGCATTCAATTTAATTGCATCTTGCTGTATTTTTTTTATTTTCAGTGGGCGAAACCACCACTACATTTATCGCCCAACATTGACTAAATTACTGTGCTTAAAAAAATGCCATTGCCTGTATTTTTTGGCATCAGACTCAATTGAATTGAGGCCATAATCTCCCCTCTTTAGTGAATAACTCTTCACTAAGTGGAAATATATATATATATATATATATATATATATATATATATATATATATATATATATATATAGCAAACGGGTGGGTTGAAAAGCACACACAGGAGTCTTCTTATTCAGTGAATAGGTGGTTTATTCAGATCGACGTTTCGGCCTGCACTGAGGCCTTCCTCAGTGCAGGCCGAAACGTCGATCTGAATAAACCACCTATTCACTGAATAAGAAGACTCCTGTGTGTGCTTTTCAACCCACCCGTTTGCTATTATGCCTCGATGATATCAGAAGAGCACCCAGGCAACAACTTTTAACCATAAACAGTGAGTGTGATAGATATATATATATATATATATATATATATATATATATATATATATATATATGAGAAAGAAAGCATCATGTGACCGCAAAACTTGTCCAAAGCCTAACACACCCAGGGGTGGCAGTAAGGAGGGGCTATTCATGTCTCCTCTCTACTGCCGGTCCTCAGTAGCATGGTAAACGGAGCTCGCTGTCATGTTAGCCCAGAAAAATGCAGCTCCGAAGAGAAGCGCAAACGCGCGCCCCAGGGGCTGCTGGGAGGGAAGCTGGAAGTCCTGCCGCTCATACACGGTTCCCCAGAATGCGGAAGTGCCACATTTCAACGATTAATATCTCCACTCTTAGGCAGTGCAGAAAATAAATAAAGACAGCGCTAATATTGTTTTACATTTTAAAAGCAATGGTGAAAATTTTTGAGGATGTGAATGTTCCCCTTTAAACTGCTGCCTGCTTCCTCTCATAACTTTACCATTCCGCCTCTTCCACTCCTCCAAGTAATCCTCCCCTGTAATAACCCCCTCGGGTGCTCATCTATAACATACCCACTAACAAACAGATATCGTAGCGTTAAAACATAATCATAACTAATTTATTTTCAAAACAAAATACACATATAGTACTTAAAAATCAGACAATTTACACTTATTATTATATATTTTTTTAAATGCCAAAAGCAAACATGCCTAATGAGTATACCATGCTAATCACCAGACTTCTGTCAAACTGCACAGACCGTGGGGGAGATTCACTCAGTTCCTATGTTGTTCTATGGAGCCTACGCACTAAGATTTCTTCAACTTTCAAGATCTTAGTGCATTGTGTCGATAGAATAACAAAAGAAATGGAGAAGTGATATCACTGGAGAAGTATCTCCACTTTATCACCTCTTTATCACTGCTTAGTGAATCTCCCCCCTTGTGTCAGACACATCCATGCAGGATGCGCTAATCAGAGTGGTGCGTATCACAAAAGCCTTCACTGGAACAGCTTCTGTCATACCTGTCTATACTCTCACTGTGATGGTGTAAAGCTATGGCCTTGGTTTACCCCGCCTGGAGCCTTATCCAGTGATTTTACCAGTGGAAAGGATGTGGAAAGGTCAGTACGGAGGCAGTGATAGGTCCCCGGAGAGGAGACTTACAACAACCAGGGATTGAGAACCTATCAATGGACACCGCGGTAGCCAGTCTAGAGAACCCATTCAGGAAGCAGCAGGGTAACTCCTATTAGAAGGGAAAAGAGTAGGTTCTAAGGCAGAGGCAGGTGCCCTTCATAGCCGGGTGCGTGCCATTGCTCACATTTTTCTTGGTCTCAACTGTCACTTTAATTGGGTCACTGTCTGGAAGTTAGGGCTTGAGAGACCGATTCCTGCATCCGGTGTACTTGTTAAGAACAGGAGTGACCGAGTGGCGCTATTGGCTGTTGCTGAACACATAGCCAACCGACGAAGAAGGAAAAGAAAACAATCCACCCAAAAATGGTATCCTACTGAAATGTCGCCCGCTATTTGGTGACCAACAAAACAGCAAATTAAAAATGTTGCCTGTATGAAAAGGGCAACATCAGAATGTCGCCCACGTCAAAAGGACGACATTCTGATGTTGCAGACTTACGTGTCGTGCAAAAAGCTCACTGGGGACTCTGTTCTTGCACCCAGGGAGCAATCTCTTTTAGCTCACAAGTACCATACACAGAGAAGAAATATTCTGAAACATATTATACAGGTCCTGCCAAAATGACAGTCCAGCCATGAAATGCCAGACAGTCCCAGTGACCATTTTGCATACCCTTGCAAGCTCATGAGCCGAGTTGAGCATCTCTGACTTCTTCTCTGTATATGCAATTGCTCTTAGGGTGGGTCACCTTAAGGGTAATAGGGGAATCCAGACATTAACCCCTTGCTCATAAGTGCATAGAGGGATCAGCTGCACCTTACCAATGAGGCCCAATAAGGCCCAAAACATAGGTCTGGGGTTAACTGTTTCCCTTGTTCAGAGAGGAATTGTCTGGCATTTCCTGGCTGGACTGTCATTTGGCAGGACCTGTATGATATGCTTCAGAATATTTCTTCTCTGTGTATGGTACTTGTGAGCTAAAAGAGATTGCACCCTGGGCGCGAGGACACAGTCCCAGTGAGCTTTTTGCATACCGTTGCAAATTCATGAGCCTAGTTGAGCATCTCTGACTTCTTCTATCTATATGCAAATTGATCTTGGGTTTAGTCACCCTAAGAGAAATGGGAGAATCCAGACTTGGACCCCTTGCTCAAAGGTGTCTAGAGGGATCAGCTGCACCTCAGTGATGAGGCCCAGTAAGGTCAAATCGTACATCTGGGGTTAGCTGTTTCCCTTGTTCAGAGATGAATTGTCTGACATTTTGTTGCTGGACTGCCATTTTGGCAGGACCTATATTATATGCTTCAGAATATTTCTTATCTGTGTATGGCACTTATGAGTTAAAAGAGATTGCACCCTGGGCGCGAGTACACAGTCTCAGGGAGATTTTTGCATATCCTTGCAAGCACACGAGCTGAGTGGAGCATCTTTGCTCAATACCTTTAATTTCTCCCGCATCACAGTCTTCTTCTGATGTGGGCTTTGAATTAACACTGGCATACCTACCAACATTTCAAATTGCCAAAGAGGGACACATGTGTTTTAGGGGGTGTGGCTGGGGGTGTGGCTGGTGGGCAGGGCATTACCAGTACTTTTTTGGCTATTTCACGACCTATTGACACCTCCTTGTGTAACCTCATAAATGATTTATAACAAGACTAAAGTATTTTATTTACATAGACCAATTTAGAAGCACGTATACTGATGTTTAAACAAGCAATAATGTAAGTGTTATTGCTGTAGAGCAGTATGATACACTTATATACACACCACACCAGTCTGATCTCCTAGAAAGAGGGACATCAGGGTGGGAAAGAGGGACAGAGGGAATTGGGTCTAAAAGAGGGACTGTCCCTCCTAAAGAGGGACACTTGGGAGGTATGCACTGGGATGTGTAAGAACTGCAGTGTTGGAGAGGGAGACCTATATCATACCCTCCATCTGTGCTTTAACCCTTTGCATGCCAGAGAGACCCCTCTAGCACTCAAAGGGTTAAGATGCCCTCTTCCAGTCACAAGCCTTAACACTGGGGACATTCTGTGGACATTCTGACTCCCTTGTCTGACTTGACACAGTGATGAGAGCGGTTGCTCAATAATGCTGTGGAGTCTTGTAGTAATGGGATTGTCGTTTGAACATCACAGAGGTTTTTGGTCCATTCACATTGGGTCTGGCAGGCCAGGTGTTACTACAGACACAGAGCCACAGGTTGTCTGGTGGGGAAACTCTCTTAACGCAGCTGGCAGTAACTTATCTCTAACACTTTAAGTGCCATAGTGGAGCCCATCCCATTACAACGCTATCCATTAGACACCCCTCTGGCACTCCATGGGGTAACGGACACAAATACAGTTCAGTATTGTAGATTTGCTTTTGCTTTTTGTGTAATTCAATGCGTTGTAGTCAAAAGCCGCATCGGAAGAAGACTGTGATGTGGATGAATTTAAAGGAATTAAAGCAGAGACATTTGCACGACACTGAAACCTGCAACATCAGAATGTCATCCTTTTCACACAAGTGAGATTTTTAACACAACATTTTGTTATTCTCCAAACAGTGAACCAAAAAATCCCCTCTTACAAAAAAAAAAACATGCATTTTAAAACTCAAGTAAAAAAAAGGAAGGGGGGAAAGAGAGACCACAAGTGCCCTTGTGCGGGATCAATAAGCTATCAATGACCACCACCAACACCCATTGCAGACTCATTTCTTTGTTTGTTGGCTTTTTGTACTTTGAGAAAGCAGCCGTGTTGCTGCAAAACACGTAAGCGTTCAAGCCTACACTTTTAATAGTTTTTAAATTAATCTGGATAATGGATTAAAGTTTTATACATTGTTTGGAAGCAGCCGGTTTGTTGTATGTTTGAGTCCTGAGTTGCAGATTGCCATTCACCTGAGTGCAGACTGGTGAAATATCTCCACAGGTTCTTATGTCAGACTGACTGATAACAGCTTTCTGGCCTATTAAAAATGTGAGTGAAACTGATTATATGTACAACTTTCACTTTAAGTGGTTGTATTACTCTATTGAGCGCTCTTTTCTTTCTTTTTTTATTTTACATCACATTACAAATTCCCCAGAAGGGACCGCAGGGTACAGGAAGAGAAGCATGCCATAGGAAGGGTTGATCCAGGCAGGAAGTGTGTGTAAAAGGGAGGAGTTTAGGGAAAGGGCTAAAGTAGGGTTGGTGACAGGAAGTGGATTGATGTTTGGGGGAAGAAAGGACTTAGGTTGCGGGAGTTGACATTACCCATTGAAGCTAAAGTGGATAGCCAATGGGGTAATTTCCTGGGGAGTCAGCTGTAAGTACTGAATAATAATGGAGTCAGCTGTAAGTGCTGAAGAGTGGTGGAGTCAGCTGTAAGTGCTGACGAACACTGGGATCAGCTGTAGTGTTGAAGAAGGTGGGGATTTAGCATGAGCCCGAATAATTTGGCCATGCTTGGTTTCAAGGAAGGCAGATTGGCAAGGACTGTCAGTTAAGGAATTATCATTGATTAATGATTATTATGGTGTTTTTAATAAGAATGATAATAATTATGCGACTAAATAATGAAATAAAGCTATGGTCTGTTATCCCTAAAATAGATGTGTCATACCCTCTCCTCATGACAAGAAATTCCCCGGAATGGACGGCAGGGTACAGGAGGGGAAGTATGTCATAGGGAGGGTTGATCCAGGCAGGAAGTGTGTGTAATAGGGAGGAGTTTAGGGAAAGGGCTTAAGTTGGGTTGGCGACAGGAAGTGGATTGATGTTTTGGGGGAAGAAAGGACAAAGAGAAGCATCCCTCCCTCCCTCCCTTGTGTGGTGTGTTTGAGTTCTGGTTGAGAGGATAGTCCTTGCATGGTTTGCAGAAATCGATAATTGATGTGGTAAAGTTAGGGGATTTATCCTCTGGTGGAAGCACTTTGGGAGTTTTGCCACGGACTTAGATTGCGGGAGTTGACGTTACCCATTGAAGCTAAAGTGGATGGCCAATGGAATAATTTCCTGGGGAGTCAGCTGTAAGTGCTGAATAATGGTGGAATCAGCTGTAAGTGCTGAAGAATGGTGGAGTCAGCTGTAAGTGCTGAATAATGGTGGAATCAGCTGATCAAGGAATTATCATTGATTAATTATTACAGTGTTTTGAATAAGTATGATAATAATTATGTGAGTAAATAATGAAATAAAGCTGTGGTCTGTTATCCCCAAAATAGATGTGTCTGTGTTTTATGTATGGATCATACCCTCTCCTCTTGACATGGGATTTTAAAACTCAAGTACCCATTTCCAAAACACAATCATAGATCCCTCTATCTCCCCCTATCATTCATGCCTTCCTCTCCCTCTCACACATCTCTCACACATTCATCTAACAAAGGTTTTAAAAAAAAACAACAAAAAAAAACACACCTATATGCTAAACCTCTTCAGCAGTACACGGGTGCACAACACATTCATGCTTAACAAGTATTATGACTACATTCACAGACTATATGTTATGTACAGTCACATAGACACACACACACACACACAAGCACACCTAGACACACACTCTCACAGGCACACACCCCCATGCACACCTAGACACACACCCCCACAGACACACACACACACACCTAGACACACTCCCACAGACACACGCACACACACCTAGACACACACTCCCACAGACACACACACAAACCTAGATACACACTCCCACAGACACACACACACATGCACACCTAGACACACACTCCCACAGACACACATGCACACCTAGACACACACTCCCACAGACACACACACACACCTAGACACACACTCCCATAAACACACGCACACCTTGACACACACTCCCACAGACACACACATGCACACCTAGACATAGACACGCACACCTAGACAAACTACCACACACACACACATGCACACCTAGACACACACTCCCATAGACACACACATGAACCCATACACATACACTCCCACAGACACACACACACCTAGACACACACTCCCACAGGCACACACACACACACCTAGACACACACTCCAATAGTCACACACACACACACACACACACACACACACCTAGACACGCACTCCCACAGACACACACACACACACCTAGACACACACTCCAACAGACACACACTCAGACACAAACACCTAGACACACACACACACCTAGACACACACTCCCACAGACACACACACCTAGACACACACTCACACAAATAGTCACACACACACACACACACCTAGACACGCACTCCCACAGACACACACACCTAGACACACACTCCAATAGTCACACACACACACCTAGACACGCACTCCCACAGACACACACACACACCTAGACACACACTCCAACAGACACACACTCAGACACAAACACCTAGACACACACACACACCTAGACACACACTCCCACAGACACACACACCTAGACACACACTCACACAAATAGTCACACACACACACACACACCTAGACACACACTCCCACAGACACACACACCTAGACACACACTCCAATAGTCACACACACACACACCTAGACACGCACTCCCACAGACACACACACACCTAGACACGCACTCCCACAGACACACACCTAGACACACACTCCCATAGACACACATGAACACCTAGACACACACTCCCACAGACACACACACCTAGACACACACTCCCACAAATACACACACACACCTAGACACACACTCCCACAGACACACACACGCATACCTAGAGATACAGTCACTCCAATCACACACCTAGACACACACTTCCACAGACACACACAAACACGCACACCTATACACACACAGACACACACGCACACCTAGACACACACTCCAATAGTCACACACACACACACCTAGACACGCACTCCCACAGACACACACCTAGACACACACTCCCATAGACACACATGAACACCTAGACACACACTCCCACAGACAAACACACACACCTAGACACACACTCCCACAAATACACACACACACCTAGACACACACTCCCACACACGCACACCTAGAGATACAGTCACTCCAATCACACACCTAGACACACTTCCACAGACACACACAAACACGCACACCTATACACACACAGACACACACGCACACCTAGACACACACTCTCACAAACACACATGAACACCTAGACACACACTCCCACAGACAAACACACACACCTAGACACACACACCCACAAATACACACACACACCTAGACACACACTCCCACAAACACACACACGCACACCTAGAGATACAGTCACTCCAATCACACACCTAGACACACTTCCACAGACACACACAAACACACACACCTATACACACACACACACACACACCTAGAGACACACTCCCACAGACACACAAACACCTAGACACACACTCCCACAGACACACACACATCTAGACACACACTCCAACAAACACACACACACACATCTCCATGTACATCCATACAGACCCATACTCACAGGGATATTGCAAACACTGGGCATTTTTCTGCTACTTGAAAATTACACTTCACATTACTAAAATCAAGGATAAAATAAATAAAGATGGACAACATTGTTCCACACTGCTAGTCATTACATATCATAGAAATATACTGATTCCGGTAATATGCTTTTCATTTCATGTCAAAGAAATGATCATGTTTTCCTATGGGAGGAGACTTAGTAAAAAGCCTGGAAAATGTGGAAACCAGGGCTCCTGTAGTGTTAATGCAGCGTATTGTCAATCAACTCCCACAATCCCAATGGTAACAATGTAACTCATCTTCTTAATTCAATCCTGGTGCAGCTCATGGTTTCCACTCCCAGAGACATACATTGTTTAGAGGAAGACGCACATGGAGAAGAGGACTCATAGGATACAATCACAGCTTTATTATACGTAGGTTAAGAAGAAAAGCAGTCGATTTACAGCAACAGTCCATGGCTGTCATTAGATCAGATGTTTTTCATGCTCTAAAATTGTGACTTGATGACTAAGGCCCTAATTTTCAAGTGTGAGAGCCATAGAAACATAGAATTTGATGACAGATAAGAACCGTTCAGCCCATCTAGTCTGCCCATTTTCCTACTGTAAAAACCTCAAACCTTATTTGGTCCTTGGTCTTGTCTTATGTTCAGGACAGCCTTATGCCTATCCCATGCATGCTTACATCCCCTCAATGTATTAACCTCTACCACTTCTGCTGGTAGGCTATTCCATTTATCTACTACCCTCTCAGAGAGTAAAACTTTATTATATCCTGGTATTTAACCCTTTGAGTGACAGAGGGGTATGCAGCAATGTGTTGTGTACCCCTCTGGCACTCAAAGGTTTTAAGGGATTAAAAGCCCAATTTAAATCAATATGATTTTTTTTTGATGCCTTATGGTACAGTTTCTTTGCTACTTTGTTACTCCAGTACTGCCAGTGGTATAAATAGTCTCTGGAGGGTCCCTGTGCAAACATATTTTGTGGGACCCCTAACTCTAAAATATTCTTGCAGTCAGGGGAGGGCTGGCAACTTATGGCCCAGGAGGCAAATACATTCAAGTGGCCCATTTCTATATTGTTCAATCCCACTACTATAGAGCTTGCAAGGGAAATGGTTTATGCTACTAGTTTAGCTCCATTTGGATTGTTCCTCTGTGGTGTGATTTGTGAAGCTCCATTTCAATTGCAAGCTCTCTGGTATCACTAGTGTAGCTCCATTTACAGCAGCAATTGGGAGATTTAGTGAGGAGCAGTGGCCCACCAGCCCAGACATATGACTGTCCCAGGGGGCACTGCCACTCTCCCCTGCTCCCAGTGGTATTAATTGAGCCTACTGGGCTTTATGGCAGATGGCACCCCCATTGGATGCCGGCCCTGCAGTTACACCAATGGGCACTTCTTAGTTATATGTTGGATACTTCTGTCACTTAAAGGGTTAACCTCAGTATTGTATTTCAATAGGCACATACCTTCCAACATTCCAAATTGCCAAAGAGGGACACTGGTGTTTTAGGTGGTGTTGCTGGGGATGTGACTTTTGGGTGCCAGAATCTTACCTCCCAACATTTCAAATGGCCAAACCGTGACACTTGTGTTTTAGGGGGGCATAACTGGTGGGTGGGGCATTTCTGAGAATTTTTAGGCTATTTCACGTCACCTCCTTTTGTAGCTGAATAAATGATTTAGATCAAAGTATTTCATTTACTCAGACTAATTTATAATTACAAATACTGAATATGCTGAGCGCTCATCTTTTACCAACTACAATCAGTAACCATTCGTCTCAAGTACTGCATGTTCGGCACACAGAGAAGGGGAGAGAGAGCCATTACAGCCATTACAGAGCCTTGCTGAGTGCTGCAGTGTGAAATTAAATAGCTACGGAGGAACCAGTTTAGCACGTCTGTGCTTCCGGGAAATAGATTTCCCGGGCACAGGAGCATAACTCAGACAGCAACCCAGTGAGGCATACGCAGAGGCAACTGATTTCTTCTTGGTACAAATGGTATGTGTCCTTTCACTAGGCGACTTGAGAATCTCACGTTGTAATGCAATGCGAGATTCTGATGTCACCATTTTTAACATGGCAACATTTTTAATGTGTTATGTGATTGCACTCTCTTTTGTGTGCGACCTTTTAAATGTGAACCACGGGTGGGAAATCAAGGATGCATTTTTACATAAAACACGATCTGGAAGAGCACAAACCACCAACAATTATCTCCAATACAATATTCAATCGATATACAACCAGTATAAAGCCAATACTCACAATTCCAATATGAGGCGGCTGGTTGGAAGTGCAACCAGACAAAAAAGAAACAAGGTAAGGAATGACTGCACCGTTTCAGTTGCTTCTCTCAGGACAAAACATAAAAAACAAACAGTGGATCCTCCAGTAATATCAAATTTATTAAAATTTACCAATAAAAGGTCTGTAATAGAGCCAGAAATCTATATAATCGTCAGTGCAAACAATAGGCTATTTAGAGCCTGATATATGACGCGTTTTGGGATATACCCCCTTTTTCAAATATTACAGGCATAAATGTATAAAAGATATATTGAAAAAAATGCATATGATATGCTGAAAAAATGGACAACTTCCATTTTTTCAGCATATCATATGCATTTTTTTGCAATATATGTACCACATATCCCTTTCAATAAGGGACACATATAGAAAACACACACTGAAGACTGTCACTGATTCCTGTGCAGTCCTGCATAATAATATATTCTTAAGAGTCCCTGATTTAAAGAGATATGTGGTCACTTTATCCCCCCAGCTTTGTCCCATAGAAGCTATAGAGCCAAACAGTGGCCACCAGCCTTGCCCCATATTAACCACAGAACACACAGTGCCCCTGCAGCCTTACCCTATAGCAACCAAAGAAGCATACCGTCCCCCCAGCATTGACCCATGGTAGTGACAAAAGAATTGCACTTATCGCCAAGTCCCAGCCATGTCCTGCTCTGTTGGTAGACATAGAAAAGCACTTCTGAGTTTAACTGCAAAGTTTCCAAGAAAGATTTCAGGGGGGTTTCTGCAAAAATTACCTTGGGAAAAATTATTACTTTTTGCCCATTCCTACTTGAAAGAATTTTAGGCCTGCACAGCTTACACAAAGCAGACACCAGGCAGCAACTTTATAAAAAATAACATTTATTCTCAAGCAGCATTTAAAATCATTGGGAAACACAGAGGCAACAGCTCTTTAGCTTGATGAATAAGTGTTTGCAATAAGTGAGATTAGTTAATCTGTGCCAGAGGTAATAGATAGTGATGAGCGAACATGCTCGGCCGAAGCTCGGTTCGGCTCGAGCATCACTCTGCTCGGCACATGGCGGTACTCGTACGAGTACCGCATGTGCTCGCCCGCCATGTTCGGGTCTCCTCCCCGCACGTTTGGCCAATAAAGCCAATAAACGTGCGGGGAGGCTCTGACATCAGTGTAATGCCAGCAGCCATGTTGGCTGCTGGCATTACACTGATTGGCTGGCCAGAACCCGTGATCGGGTGCTGTATAGCACCCGACGCGCGAGTTTGGCTCATTCTTAGCCAGGGAGAGATGAGCTTAGGCAGGGAAAGTCAGTGTAGGGAGAATAAAATTGTTGAAACTCTTTCAAGACCCAAAAGTCCTTTTTAGGACTGTTGTGTGTGGGGGCAGCATTTATATTTTGTTTGGGGGGGCACAATTTCCTTTTTTTTGTGGGGGGGATATTTTTAAGGTGACATATAATACTAGATGCACAGGAAGTCAGTGTAGGGAGAATAAAATTGTTGAAACTCTTTCAAGACCCAAAAGTCCTTTTTAGGACTGTTGTGTGTGGGGGCAGCATTTAGTTTTTTTTGGGGGTGGCAGAATTTCATTTTTTTGTGGGGGGGGACATGTTCTAAGGTGACATTGTACTAGGTGCACAGGGACAAATATTTCACAGTGCAGTGACAAGCTGACATATTCTGTTAGGTGCACAGGGCCAATGATTTTACAACGCAGCGACAAAAAGGGACATTTTAAACGTGTGCCTAGCCATAGATTATTGTCACATTCTGTTTAGTGTGCAAATTCACAAATTAACGTCACATATTCCATTCACTGTGCCTAGCCGCAGATTAGCGTCACATTCTGTTTCGTGTGCCTAGCCGCAGATTAGCGTCACATTCTGTTTCGTGTGCCTAGCCGCAGATTAGCGTCACATATTGTTTAGTGTGCCTAGCCGCAGATTAGCGTCACATATTGTTTAGTGTGCCTAGCCGCAGATTAGCGTCACATATTGTTTAGTGTGCCTAGCCGCAGATTAGCGTCACATTCTGTTTCGTGTGCCTAGCCGCAGATTAGCGTCACATTCTGTTTCGTGTGCCTAGCCGCAGATTAACGTCACATATTGTTTAGTGTGCCTAGCCGCAGATTAGCGTCACATATTGTTTAGTGTGCCTAGCCGCAGATTAGCGTCACATTCTGTTTCGTGTGCCTAGCCGCAGATTAGCGTCACATTCTGTTTCGTGTGCCTAGCCGCAGATTAACGTCACATTCTGTTTCGTGTGCCTAGCCGCAGATTAGCGTCACATATTGTTTAGTGTGCCTAGCCGCAGATTAGCGTCACAATCTGTTTCGTGTGCCTAGCCGCAGATTAGCGTCACAATCTGTTTCGTGTGCCTAGCCGCAGATTAGTGTCACATATTGTTTAGTGTGCCTAGCCGCAGATTAACGTCACATATTGTTTAGTGTGCCTAGCCGCAGATTAGCGTCACATATTGTTTAGTGTGACTAGCCGCAGATTAGCGTCACATTCTGTTTCGTGTGCCTAGCCGCAGATTAGCGTCACATTCTGTTTCGTGTGCCTAGCCGCAGATTAACGTCACATATTGTTTAGTGTGCCTAGCCGCAGATTAGCGTCACATATTGTTTAGTGTGCCTAGCCGCAGATTAGCGTCACATTCTGTTTCGTGTGCCTAGCCGCAGATTAGCGTCACATTCTGTTTCGTGTGCCTAGCCGCAGATTACCGGCATATATTCCGTTTAATATGAAGAAGGCGGGTAAAAAGGGACGGGGAAGTGGACGTGATCCTGATAGTTCAGGGAGCGGGTCAGGACGCGTAGAAACTGTGCCTGGTGCCAGAGCACAAGAAAGAAAGACATCCACCATACCTAGCTTCATGTCTCAGTTTACAGGGCGTCGCAGGACATCACTCTCGAGGTCAGACAACTGCGAACAGGTGGTCGGTTGGATTTCAGCTGATACTGCTTCCAGTCGGTTAAGCACCACCCTGTCTTCCACCAAGTCCACTCTCACTAGCCAAGAGTCTGGTCAACATAATCCTCACCCTGATCATCCTTCCTCCCACCATAGAGGGTCTGGCCAAAGAAGTGATCCCACACTGGGATATAGTGAGGAGCTCGTCTCATCACCAATCCTTGATTTGAACCTCTCTCCAAGCACGCTTGCAGAGGAACATGAGATCTTGTGCCCTGATTCACAACCTCTAGAGGGTACCCAATCACAAGAAGATGACAGAGGGGAACAGCATTTAAGGTCAAAGGAAGTGGATGATGATGATGAGACACAGTTGCCATCAAATCAACCACAATTACTGTCTCAAGAACTTGATGAGGAGGATGATACACAGTTGTCAATGACTGAGGATGTGGTGGGATCAAGAAATGAGGAGGATGATCAGAGTGAGGAAGTGGAGGAGGACTTGGTGGACGATGAGGTCACTGACCCCACCTGGGAAGGTGGAAAGCCGAGCGATGACAGCAGTCCTGAGGGTGAGCCATCTGCAGCACCGCAACAGGCTGGAAGAGGCAGTGGTGTGGCTAAAGAAAGAAGGCGGACCGCACCAAACCGGCCCGCAAATGTTCCACGGAGCACCCCCTTGCGTAAATCTCCCTTGCCAAGGGCTAGATGTTCCGCGGTATGGCGTTTTTTTAAGGAAAGTGCGGACGACAAAAGAATTGTAGTTTGCAACCTGTGCCACACCAGAATGAGCTGAGGCATGAACACTAGCAACCTTACCACCACCAGCATGATCCGACACATGGCATCCAAGCACCGTAATAAGTGGGAGGAACGCCCGGATCGCCAATCTGTGTCTGCAGGCCACACCACTGCCTCCTCTTCCCCTGTTTTCGGTGCCGGCCAATCGCCTGTCGAAGGCGCAGGCCCGCATACCTCCCGCCCTGCACCTGTACCATCTGAAGCACCATCAGCGACCACATCCACTTCCCTGTTCCAGCGCAGCGTCCAAATGTCGTTACCCCAGGCATTTGAGCGCAAGCGAAAATACCCAGCCACCCACCCACAGGCCATAGCACTAACCTCACACCTTTCCAAATTACTGGCCATCGAAATGCTGCCATTTAGGCTTGTGGACACTGAGTCCTTCCGCAGCCTGATGGCAGCAGCTGTCCCTCGGTACGCAGTCCCCAGCCGCCACTACTTTTCCCGGTGTGCCGTCCCCGCCTTACACCACCATGTGTCCCTTAACATCACCCGTGCCCTGACCAACGCAGTTACTGGGAAGGTCCACTTAACGACTGACACATGGACAAGTGCGTGTGGCCAGGGACGCTACATTTCCCTGACGGCACACTGGGTGAATGTCGTGGAGGCTGGGAGCGACTCGGACCCTGGGATGGCACAGGTGCTACCCACGCCGAGGATTGCGGGCCCTACCTCCATCAGGGTTTCCGCCAGCACCTACGTTATTGGCTCCTCCTCCTCCGTTTCCACCTCCGAATTCTCTGCGCGCAGCGCCACTCACCCATCAGCCGGTAGCTGGAAGCAGTGTAGCACTGCAGTGGGGAAGTGTCAACAGGCCGTGCTGAAGCTGATCTGCCTTGGGGACAAACAGCACACGGCCTCAGAGCTGTTGCAGGGGATTAGTCACCAGACCGAGCAGTGGCTCTCGCCACTCAACCTACAACCAGGCATGGTTGTGTGTGATAATGGGCATAACTTGGTGGCGGCTTTGGAGCTCGGCAAGCTCACACACGTACCATGCCTAGCGCATGTATTTAATTTAGTGGTTCAGCGATTTCTAAAAACCTACCCCAATTTGCATGATCTCTTGACGAAGGTGCGCCGCGTGTGTGCACATTTCCGTAAGTCATCTACAGCTTCAGCCGGCCTGTTGACGCTGCAGCAGCGCTTACAATTGCCAACTCACCGGCTGCTGTGTGACGTGAGCACGCGCTGGAACTCCACCTTCCACATGTTGGCCCGGCTTTGTGAGCAGCAGAGGGCAGTAGTGGAGTACCAGCTGTTACACGGTCGTCGCCTCTCCGTTCAACTTCCTCTAATCAGAAGTGAGGAGTGGGAATGGATGTCAGACCTCTGTGAGGTTTTACGCAATTTTGAGGAATCGACACAGATGGTGAACGGCGATAACGCTATTATCAGTGTAACCATCCCACTTCTGTGTCTACTGAAACGCTCGCTGCTCACAATTAAAACCGACGCTTTGCATGTGGAAGAGGTGGAAATGGGGGAGGAAGAGCTTACACAAGGTGATAGCCAGAGCACCCTCACTTCGTCTTCTCAGCGACAATTGGAGGAGGCGGAGGAGGAGGAGGAAGACACGGTTGCCTCCGCTACAGAGGGTAGCCATGGAACTTTATTTCCATCTCTTCAGCGTGGGTGGGCAGAAGAGGAGGAAGAGGATGAGGAGATTGAGAGTCATCCTCCTGGTGAGGACAGCGAAATCTTGCCTGTTGGTACTCTGGCACACATGGCTGACTTTATGTTAGGCTGCCTTTCCCGTGACCCACGCGTTATACGCATTTTAGACAACACGGATTACTGGGTGTTCACCCTTCTGGACCCCCGCTACAAAGAGAATTTCTCATCTCTCATTCCTCCGGTGGAGAGGACAAGCAAAATGGTGCAATACCAGAAGGTTCTTGTCGAAAAATTGCTCCAAAATTTTCCATCTGACAACGCTGGCAGCAGAGTACGTGCTACCTTGGCCAACCGAGAAGGGGAGAAAAGGGGAGCACACAGCAGTTCCGACAAAGGCAGGGCAACACTCTCCAAGGCGTGGGACACCTTCATGACACCCCGCCAGCACCCTCACCCTGATGCGCGGCCTAGTGTCACAAGGAGGGAAAAGTTTTGGAAGATGGTGAAGGAGTACGTAGCAGACCGTGTCAGCGTCCTCAATGATCCCTCTGTGCCTTACAACTACTGGGTGTCCAAGCTGGACACGTGGTATGAACTGGCACTCTACGCCTTGGAGGTGCTGGCCTGCCCTGCCGCAAGCGTTCTGTCTGAGCGGGTATTTAGTGCTGCTGGTGGCATCATAACAGATAAGCGTATCCGCCTTTCCACCGAAAATGCTGATAGGTTGACACTTATAAAAATGAACAAGGCCTGGATTTCCCCTGACTTCTCCACTCCACTGGAGGAAAGCCCTGGGTGAACATAAAGTCACTTTAGATATGTTATTTACAATGATGGGAATACTCTGTATTCCCATTCACCCCTTCCACCCAAAAAACGGGTATATGGTTGACTCTTAATCTTCTCATCCTCCTCCTCCTCTTCCATATGCCCTGTGATATAATTTTTATATAGGGCCAGCTCACCAGCGGGCCCTGTGATATAATTTTTATATAGGGCCAGCTCACCAGCGGGCCCTGTTTGACAATTTTTGCATAGGTCAGCTCACCAGCGGGCCTTCTCATATAATGTTTTATTGGGTCAGCTCTCTAGCGGGCCCTCTCATATAATGTTTTATAGCGTCAGCTCACTAGCGGGCCTTCGCATATAATGTTTAGGATGGCCAGCTCCACAGCAGACCCTCACCCATAATGTTTTAGATGGTCGGCTCAGCAGCAGACCCTCATTCCTAATGTTTTAGATGGTCAGCTTAGCGGCATGCCCTCGCCCCTAATGTTTTAGAGGGTCACCAGCAGGCCATTAATCCTAATTTTTCAAGGGTGTGTATGATGCCCTCCTTTATGTGTAATAAAGGGTGTATTGGAGTGACATTTCAGTCTAGTTTTTGGCAGCCCTTTCACTTAGTGCATAGGCTTTATGAGTGTTGGACCACTACCTGAACTATTGTACCACAATGTGAATGAGGCCCTCCATTTTGTGATATACAGGTTGTATCGGAGTGCCTCAGGTCCTCCCATTGAATTAAATAGGGCTGGGGTGTTCGACAGAGCAGAAGGTAGTTCTTGGCTTCATCCACTAAGTCACTTCGTCACTTTTACTCAATGGATCAGACCCCACTGTTCCGACTATAAATTTTGGACTTAACAAGGGCAAACGGACATGTTATAAAACCTGTGGTAGCTGCGGCCTCCGTTCCTGAATGCTGTACCTTACCCGGGCCATAACCACGTTGAACACCTGCTTTACGCTGCGCACATTTCCCTCTTAATCATGGCCCCAGTTCCGAAAAATCGATGACATTTTTTGCAGAATTTGCAGATGATATACAAGTAAATATACAGCAAATACTGTTTGGTAACAATTTTTCGCCTAAAATCGTTTTTATCTTCCTTTTTGTGTGTTTTACGGTCAGTCTGTAAAAATGGCGTACTACGGGTGAAACATCGTTCCCAGAAGCGACGTTGGAGTCCAAGATGCATCCAGACATCCTCCCTATGCTGTCCCTGAACCATTTCTGTGGTGTTTCCATAATTTTCTGACCTTTTCCTATGAACCAGGCACCCTCCCCTCATCAGAGCAGGGGGTGCCTGGTGTAATGCTCGAGTCCTCCCATTGACTTCAATGGGGCTCGGGTGCTCGGCCGAGCACTCGAGCCTCCGGGGGCGCTCGGCCAGAGCACCTGAACACCCGAGCATCGGGGTGCTCGATCATCACTGGTAATAGATACATCTAGTAGTCAACTAGGTGGATGAAATGCTGAATCTAGATACATATAGCAGCAGATTGAAACAGACAGGAGCAGGGCAGATTTACATCTCAGGAGCCTGTTGACACAGAAATCTGACGCGCCCCCCACCCATTGGCCATCTCCACTGGACACCCCCACAATTCTCCTAATCTACACACTGCCCCCATCATGTCCATATTGCCCTCTCATTGACCCTATCATCTTCACACTGCCCCATCAGCTCCATATTGCCCCCATCAGTTACAACTTGTCCCTCATAGGTTCCATATTGCCCCCATCAGTTACAACTTGTCCCTCATAGGTTCCATATTGCCCCCATCAGCTCCAACTTGCCCCCCATCAGCTCCATATTGCCCTCACATTGCCCTTATCTCCACATTTCCCCATCAGCTCCATATTGCCCCATCAGCTACAACTCGCCCCCCATCAGCTCCATATTGCCCTCTCATTGCCCCTATCATCTTCACATTGCCCCATCAGCTCCATGTTGCCCCCATCAGCTCCATATTGCCCTCACATTGCCCTTATCTCCACATTTCCCCATCAGCTCCATATTGCCCCATCAGCTTCAACTTGCCCCACCATCAGCTCCATATTGCCCTTATCAGCTCTATATTGCCCTCATCAGCTCTATATTGCCCTCACATTGCCAGCCATCAGCTCCATACTGCCCTCACATTGCGGCCACCCCTGTTTTCTACCTCCTCCCTGGTGGTCCAGCGGCGTGGCAGGACAGGTCTGCGCCTCCTTCGGCACAGACCTGTAACTGTGGAGCTCCCTCACAGTGTTCTGCTCAGTAATGCAGAGCGCTGGGAGATGATGTCGTCTCCCAGCGCTCTGCATTACTAAAGAGCTCACGAGGGAGCTCTGCAGCTAAAGGTCTGTGCCGAAAGAGGCGCAGACATGACCGAATAGGGGGTTAGAATAATTTAAAAAAATATATTAAAAAATAAATAAATAAACAAATAAAACGGGTCCCAACGACAGGCGCCCCTCTGTGGGGTGCGCCTGTAGGCAGATGCCTACTCTGCCTTAAGAGAAATCCGGCCCTGGACAGGAGGAGATGCACTAAGGTGTGATAAAGTGGTGATTAAATTGATATGACTTCTGGATAAACTCTCCCACTTCTCTGTTATTCTTTACTGTCTATGCACTAATATCCCCAAAGTCCCCACAGAATAACATTGACACTGGAGAAGTGATATCACTGGAGAATTCATCTCCTCTTTATCACGTCTTTGTCATCATAGTCAGGGGCGGATTGTAGGGGAAGGGGCAGGAAATAGGCTGAACAACGTGAGAAAGAGAAGTGGGTGGAACAGGGTAGGAAGGAGAAGTAGCGGGAAGTGATCAGTACAGGGTAGGAAGGAGGAGAAGTAGGCAGGAAGTGGGAGGAACAGGGTGGGAAGGAGGAGAAGTGGGCGGGAAGTGGGCAGAACAGCGTGAGAAAGAGAAGTGGGTAGAACAGGGTAGGAAGGAGAAGTAGCGGGAAGTGATCAGTACAGGGTAGGAAGGAGGAGAAGTAGGCAGGAAGTGGGAGGAACAGGGTGGGAAGGAGGAGAAGTGGGCGGGAAGTGGGCAGAACAGCGTGAGAAAGAGAAGTGGGTAGAACAGGGTAGGAAGGAGAAGTGGCGGGAAGTGATCAGTACAGGGTAGGAAGGAGGAGAAGTAGGCAGGAAGTGGGCAGAACAGGGTGGGAAGAAGGAGAAGTGTGTGGGAAGTGGGAGGATCAGGGTGGGAAGGAGGAGAAATAGGCAAGAAGTGGGTGGAACAGGGTAGTAAGGAGATAAAGTGTGTCAGGAATTGGGTGGAACAGGGTAAGAAGGAAGAGAAGTGGGAGGAACAGGTTGGGAAGGAGAAGAAGTGGGTGGGAAGTGGATCAGAGTGAGAAGGAGGAAATGTAGGCGAGAAGTGGGAGACAGAGGGTCGAAAGGAGGAGAAGTGGGTTGGAAGAATGAGGAACAGGGTGGGAAGAAGGAGTAATGGGTGGGAAGTGGGAGGAACAGGATGGAAAGGAGGAGAATTGGGCAGAGTTTCACAAGACCCTCACCACCGCCAGAGAATCAACCTCTGTCCCAGGAGACCCGGTAATTAACTCTAAAAAGACTGAGTCTCCATAGCAGATACATATTGGTCCCAGATATGTGGATCTAATTTCCATTGAGGACAATTAATAGTCGCTGGCAGATTTTTCAAACAAACATTGGATCTTTAGTAACACATGGATACCTCCACGTTGGTGTCTCTGGAGGCATCCGTGTGTTACTAAAGATCCAATGTTGTTTTTTAATATTTGATTTAATAAACTTCATAAAGATTTTATTAAAATCTGGATTGGGCTCAAGCTTTGTTGGTGGTCCAGTGAGTGCTCCCTTCCTGTTGTCTTCACTTATGTGGATTCGGTTTACTGCGATTGTTGGGGCAGCACCGGGCCCATCAAGCCCTAAATGGATCGGGTGAGTGCGCAGTTCAATATTAATTTGTTTATACATTGTTGTAGCGACTGACTAGTTTGTGAGCCATTAGCTCATGGAACTATATTTTACACGTGATTGGTCCAGAAGCGACCACATGTACCAGCATTTTAATCCAAAAAGGCACTGTGCTTGACACACTGCCTTTGTGTCTGCTCTGTGTCTCTCCCTCTTCCTTACTATTAAAGTAAGGGAGAGAGAAGCAGAGAACAGACTCATATACTAATAAAATCTGGCAAAAGTGGGGGGTATTAACCCCTTCAGTGCTGGTTCTAGGGGCAGGCTGGATGCAGGTCCATTTCAGACCTGCTAAGAGCAACTTGTTTTTTGTGGAGGAAGATCCACAGGGTTCCACACTGTGCTGAACTGAATTGTGAGTCACAAATCATCAGGGAGATCCAGATTATTTCATTTGGTGCTGTATTGTACTTTGTGCCCCAGATCATCAATGAAAGGAGGTCCACAAGGCTCCACACTGTGCTGAACTGAATCTAAATTGTGGGACCTAGATCATCAAGGGATGGAGATCCAGAGGATTTCACACCATGCTGTATTGTTTTATATGATCCTGATCATCAGGAAAAGGAGATCCAGAGGATTCCACACCATGTTTTACTGCATTATGTATCCCAGATCATCAGGGGATGGAGATCCAGAGGATTCCACACCATGTTGTACTGTATTATGTGTCCCAGATCATCAAGGGATAGAGATCCAGAGAATTTCACACCATGTTGCATTGTTTTATATGATCCTGATCATAAGGAAAAGGAGATCCAGAGGATTCCACACCATATTGTACTGTATTATGTGTCCCAGATCATCAGAGGATGGAGATCCAGAGGATTCCACACCATGTTGTACTGTATTATGTGTCCTAGATTATCAGGGGACAGAGATCCAGAGGATTCCACACCATGTTGCACTGTATTATGTGTCCCAGATCATCAGGGGATGGAGATCCAGAGGATTCCACACCATGTTGTACTGTATTATGTGTCCCAGATCATCATGGGATGGAGATCCAGAGGATTCCACACCATGTTGTACTGTATTATGTGTCCCAGATCATCAGGATATGGAGATCCAGAGGATTCCACACCATGTTGTACTGTATTATGTGTCTCGGATCACCAGGATATGGAGATCCAGAGGATCCCACACTGTGCTGTACTGAATTGTATTTCCCAGATCATCAGAATGTGGGAGATCCAGAGGGATCTGAACTGTATAGTCTGACAGAGAGTCTTCATGACTATGGGTGGGGGTATATTGTAAAACCTTCCAACTGTCAGTAACCCGCAGGTATAATTCTTAGCTTTATCTCGAAGACCCTGGATGTCATCCTGCCACCTGTCAATAGTTCAGTGTGTTGTGCTTGCAGCAGACACTGTTAACTCATGTAGATTGATTTCTATTAACTGGGACAGATGCAAAATCATGTTTAATATCTCTTCCATTTCCTTGTCATTTGTGCCTAATGTCTTGAAAATCATTCCCCCAAAGGATTGCTCTGTTCTCTTATAATTTGCCTAAAAGCTTTTCCCATTCGTTAACATGCCGTTAACTTATATGTTATTCTTACATCTTTTCCCAGATTCTGCCCACAACAATGAATTAGTAATTCTGTTACTGAAACGTCTCCCAGTCTCTGATTCACGTCACCTTCTTGAGCAGTTACAGTGATGCAGTTTGTGTCTCTCTTTCTCTTGGTTGTGAACTATAAAGAGAATTATGTCTTACTGCAGGGCCTTCACCATCTGTTTCACGGGATAACAATGAGACTGTCTGGCTGCACTACAGCAATACTGAGACAATGTACAGACAAATACCCGACCAGTTATAGAGAAAAACAACTGCCTTCCAACACACCTACAAATTCTCCTTGATTTATATCTTTGAGTGCCAGAGAGCTATCAAGTGCATTTTGTTGGATATCTCTCTGGCACTCAAAGGGGAAAATTGGGGCTTTTAAACCTATGAATGCTAGAAAGGTCTCCAAAGCATTGCTTGCATTCAAGGGGTTAAAAGCCCCATCTAGTTTAAAGACACTCCGGTTTTTAGAGTTAATTACCGGGTCACCAAGGGAGGCTGATCTCCATTGGTGGTGGTGAGATTCCTCTGAAACTCTACCCACTTCTCCTCCTTCTCACCCTGTTCTGCCTACTTCCTACCCACTTCTCCTCCTTCCCACCCTGTTGCTTCCACTTCCCTCTCACTTCTCCTCCTTCCCACCCTGTTCCTCCCACTTCTCCTCCTTCCCACCCTGTTCCTCCCACTTCCCACTCACATGTCCTCCTTCCCACCCTGTTCATCCCACTTCTCTTCCTTCCCACTGTTTCTACTACTTCCCATCCACTTCTCCTCCTGATCACCCTGTTCCTCCCACTTCCCACCCACTTCTCCTCCTTCCCACCCTGTTCCTTCCACTTCCTTTCTTCTTCTTCTCCTTCCCACCCTGTTCCACACACTTCTCCTCTTTCCCATCCTGTTCTTCCCAATTCCTGCACACTTCTCCTCCTTCCCACTCTCTTCTGCCCACTTTCAACCCACTTCTCTTCCTTCCCACCCTGTTCCTTCCACTTCTCTCCCACTTCTCCTTCTTCCCACCCTGTTCCTCCCACTTCTCACCCACTTCTCCTCCTTCCCACACTGTTCCTTCCATTTCCTTTCCACTTCGTCTCCTTCCCACCCTGTTCCGTCCACTTGTCCTCTTTTCCATCCTGTTCTTCCCAAGTCCTGCACTTTTCTCCTCCTTCCCACTCTGTTCTGCTGACTTTCCACCCACTTCTCCTCCTTCCCACCTTATTCCTCCCACTTCCTTTCCACTTCTTCGCCTTCCCACCCTGTTCCTCCCACTTCCCACACACTTCTCCTCCTTACCACCCTGTTCCTCCTACTTCCCTCCCACTTCTCCTCCTTACCACCCTGTTCCTCCCTCGCCCACTCCACCCTGTTCCTCCCACTACCCATCCACATTATGGCACAAGGATGATAAGCCACGCCCACCCATTTAAGCCCCGCACCCATTGTGACGTGAATCACATCATTTACATCCTTCTGGTGCCAGCACATATACCCTCTCTGGGAGATCAAGAGGACGAAGCTCGCAGGAACGCCCCTATGTTACAGTTGGTTTGCAATAGAATTGCTCCAGTTCAGCCTGAATCATCTGTTCGGTGTCATAAAACATGAAAAACAAATCCTGGAGGTTTCTTTGTGGAAAATATTAATCTATTGCATGCCAGAGTTTTATTTCTTACAACGAGAAGTAAAGTGAATGTATAGAATTGTGGGTCATACACAAAATACGAAACTGAATTAAATCAACATCACCATAGGAGCCTGTAAGAAAGACACAGCACTTGTGGGTGAACTGAAGTGTAGGCTTTAACCAGCCGCAGAAACAAATATGCTTATGTCAACACTGGAGGAGAAGTAAACCCCCCAAACCTAAACTAACTACAAGATTGGCCATATGTCCCTGACTACTGCTAACTTGCAGGCTGAATGCAGGCTTGGTATTTTATAAATATAGAGTCCAAGGTTGGATGTCCTAAGGCATGACAATAACATGATAAATTATTCAGCATGATAAATTCCATTCTTTATGCTATTATATAGGGAAGCTTTATCTTGCCAATGAAGTCCATGGGAGTGGTGGCAGAGTAAAGAAAGTGTTACTAACTGGCGCTGAGATGCTCACTAACCTCGACTGGTATCCTACCAAGGGTGCATCTCTTTTAGCTCACAAGAGGCAAACACAGAGACAAAATATCATGATGGATGTCTATCACGGTGCCTGTGATTCTGGCGCTCTTACTGGCCTATTGGCTTTTCTGTGATTGCCTGGCAGCAGCATGGAGGGTGATTACTTTTTTTTTTCTTTTCATATAACGCACACAGATTACGCAGCGCTTTACACTCATATTGGTTCCTGTCCCCATTGGGGCTCACAATCTAAATTCACCTATCAGTATGTTTTTTTTTTTTTTGAAGTGTGGGAAGAAACCGGAGGAAACCCACGCAAACACGGTGAGAACATACAAACTCATTGCAGATGTTGTCCTTGGTGGGATTTGAACCCAGGATGCCAGTGCTGCAAGGCAACAGGGCTAACCACTGAGCCACCGTGCTGCCCCGGTCACAAATATGCTTATGTCAACACTGGAGGAGAAGTAAACCCACCAAACCTAAACTAACTACAAGATTGGCCATACGCGTGAGTGACTTCCTGGTCACTCGCGCGTAATTCTTAGCGCTTGCTATTTTTATCTATCGGTCTTGAAGACCATACAGAGATTTTTGGGGTTTACTAATTATGACAGGAGATTCATATGGAATTTTTCCACAGTGGCCAAGCCCCTAACTGACATGAAACATAACGGGGCTAACCCATCTGTTTGGTCTCCCAGTGCGATCCAGGCTTTGGAGGATTTGAAGTCTGCCTTCGATAAGGCTCCAATACTGCCACATCCTAACCCCACCCTGCCCTTTACTCTGGAAGTGGATGCATCTGAAACAGGAGTAGGAGCTCCCCTGTCCCAACATTCTGGCCCTGGTAAACTCCTTCTTCCATGTGGGTTTTTCTCTAAGAAATTGTTGAAAGCTCAGAGTGTGTATGATATAGGTGACCTCGAGCTCCTGGCTATCATCCTCGCTCTCAGTGAGTGGCGTCACCTACTTGAGGGGACATGTTCCCCAATCCTGATCTTGACAGATCATAAGAATCTGACATATCTGTCTAAGGCCAAAAGACTGTCTCCACGACAAGCCAGGTGGGCATTATTCCTGTCCAGATTTAACTTTGTGGTCTCTTATCTTCCTGGCTCCAAGAATGTCAGAGCGCATGCCCTGTCCAGGCAGTTCAGGTCTGGCCCTGAGGCTGAGACTACACCTGTGCCTACCATTTTTCCGATCGTATTCTAGCTACTATATGCACCAGCATCACATCTCCTTTGTGCAAGGAGATCTTGGCCTCCCAAGCCACTGCTCCGACTGTTTTGTACCAGAGACCCTTCGTACTGGACTTTTAGAAACATATTACTCATTGAAGGCTGTTGGTCATATTGGCAGTGACCAATTGATTTGGTCGGTCTCCCAGTTGTTTTGGTGGCCCAGTCTTAGGGCAGATTGCTCAGTCTGCGTGGCAGCATGCTCCATTTATGCCCGTTCCAAGACCCCGAGACATTTTCCTGTGGGTCTACTTCAAAATGTTCAAAAGGGCGACCGTCCCTGGTCTCACGTTTCCTTAGACTTCATGGTAGAACTGCCGGTATCCAAGGGGTACATGGTAATTTTGATGATAGTAGACCGATTCTCGAGAATGGCTCACTTTGTCCTGCTACGGGGACTTCCTTCCCCCAAGAATTGGGCCGAAGTGTTTGCTAGAGAGGTGTTTCGACTCCACACAGTGCCCAAAGTGTTGGTTTCAGATCGAGGGAGTCAATTTGTGTCTAGGTTTTGGAGGTCGTTCTGTAATCAGATGGGTATCCAACTCTTGTTCTCCTCTGCATACCATCCCCAGTCTAACAGGGCTGCTGAGAGATCCAACCAAGTGTTGGAACAGTTTTTGCGATGCTTCATCTCGTACCATCAAGACAATTGGGCATCCTTGTTACCGTGGGCAGAGCTTGCCATTAATTGTGCAGTGAACTCCTCCTCACAGAGTTCTCCATTCTTGATCAACTATGGGTTCCAGCCTTCAGTGCTTCCTGACTCCTTTTGTGCACAAGACATTCCAGCTCTGGAAGAGCATCTTAGGCAGCTCCGCTCCACTTGGGTACAAGTCCAGAGAGCCCTACAAAGGTCCACGCAGTGCTGGACATGCTGACTGGAGGAGACTGCCTGCTCCTGTTTTTCAAGTTGGGGACAGGGTTTGGTTATCCTCCCACAATCTTAACCTCCAAGATGCCTTGTAAAAAGTTGACCCCTCGCTTTCTAGGTCCATACCGGGTGCTTCGCAGAGTGAACCCTGTCACTTATGCTTTGGATCTTCCTGCCGGTATGTGCATCCACAATGTATTTCATGTATCATTACTCAAGCCCCTGATATGTAACAGCTATACTATGGCACCAGTGGTGCCAGGGCCTATGCAGGTGGAGGACCATGAAGAATATGAGATACAAAGTGTTCTGTATTCTTGCAGAGTCAGAGGTCACTTCCAATATTTGGTGCACTGGAAAGGCTATGGAACTGAGGAACGTTCTTGGGTGTCTAGTGCTAATGTCCATGCTCCTGCTCTGCTCCAGAAGTCCCACTCTCGTTTTCCTGATAAGCCTGGTCCTTTTCTGCGGGGGAGAGGTCATTGAAGGTGGGGTGCTATCAGGGTGTCCGTGATTCTGGCACTCTTATTGGCCTATTCTCTTTTCTGTGATTGCCTGGCGGGTGACTACTTCCTGGTCACTCGCTTCATTCTGAGCACTCGCTATTTTGTAGTTTCCACCTTAATTGACCTATGTGGACTCTGTCTCCTAGAGAGGCCTTATATGTTGCATTCAATCATTGCATCACTGCCCTTTCGTGGTGTACCTGAGCTCTTTCTGAGTCTTCCGTTGCGATCCGTTTCTGGCTGCTGAGTCTGATTTGTGTATGACCCTGGATCCGTCTGACTACCCATTTGTGCCTGAACCTTTTGCCTAGCAATTGTCTGCTCCTTACCGACTTTGGTCTTGTCTGACTACCCGCTCTGTGTATGACCTTTGGCCTGGCTGACTACCCTCTCCGTGCTAAGTACTGTGGCTTGTCTGACTTCCCGCTCCATGCTAAGTACTTTGGCTTGTCTGACTTCCCGCTCCATGCTAAGTACTTTGGCTTGTCTGACTTCCCGCTCATTGCTAAGTACTTTGGCTTGTCTGACTACCCGAATCGTTTGAACATTGGATGGTTAGTCTCTCTTGCTCCGTGAGGCCTGGCTTTCCCTGGCAGGTTCTCATTGTCAGTCTATGGTCGGGTAAGTCCTGTCAGTAGTGCAGCAGTGCCTCCAGGTCTTGTTGTGCATCTAGCGTTCTAGGGTGTGCGGTATCTGGGACCCTAATGTTCTAGGGTATTGCTGTTGTGTTCTTGCATTCTAGCTGGTGGGCCTTCTGTTTCTGCTCCGCTATAGAACACGCTTACCACTATCGCTATGTCTGTGGTTCTGCTCTCGCTGCTGGTTCACTCCTAGCTTGTGTGATTAAAGTTCAGTGTCTACTCCTGGTAGTGGACTGCATTCTGTCCCCACGCCTGACCCCGGGAAGGTTGGGGAAGTGTCTATATTACTTTTCTTGTATTATTTTCAATAAAGTGAAATTGATTTTATGTATCTGTCTGATTGGTTATTTACAAGTCTCTGTTGACATTATCATACTGGTCCTGTCCAAATGACAGTCCAACCCCAAAATGCCAGGGAATTCTTCTCTGAACTAGATAAGCAGCCAACCGCAGACATGAAGTTGGTTTGCACCTCTTTAGCTAGTCAGATAAATCACTGAATTAATCCTCCTGACATTCTGAAATTTGGTCAATCTTTCTGGAAAGTTGTACATTATACTGTTATGTCTACCTCCAAAGACATGACATTGATGACTGGTTCAAGATGGTATCACTTATGCAAAGGCAAAGAGTAAAATATATAGTGGCCCTTAACCCCTTAAGGACATATACATCATGGGGAAATTTGTGATAAGGACCCATGATGTATATATATATATATGTCATGTAATTAAGGGGTCCCATTGCAGCTCAGACACCCCTGATTCCATATGGTCATGCCGCCGGTCCTTAAGGGGTTAAGATTTATGGCCATAATGAGGGAAGTGATTTTTAATATCAGGAGGTGTTACTTGTTCAAGGCGGAACTATCATCAAAATTAAATTTCCCCCCAAATCCTCATTAACATAGCGATATGCATATACATACTTTTATTATGTTGAATAAGTCCGGTATTACTGAGAAATACAACTTCTTAGGCAGGCATCAGCGGGCAACAGTGCAGACATCTTGGAGAAAATGCATCTGTGAGTCTGCGATGTCGGTCCTGTTCACCTCCAGGATTGGTGAGTGGTGTTACTTGGTACCTTAAGGTACCGGAAGCGACTGAAAGTGCAGGAGCACAGAGTGTCTCTTGCAAGTCCTCTGCACCTGATGCCTGCTGAATTAGTTGTTTTTCTCAATAATTCCTGACTTATTCATCATAATAAAAGTATATATATGGGTATAGCTATGTTAATAAGGATTTGGGGGGCAATTTAATTTTGAAGATAGTTCCACTTTAAACAGTGCAGATCTGCTGTCTATCTTTGGCTTAAAGCTTCAGATAAAGTAATCAGATCATTGCAGAGGCGTAACTAGGCCTCTGAGCCCTGGTGCAAGAAGTACCATGGACCCCACCACCACATTGGCCCTCCTCGACCACATTGACCCCCTCCACAATGCCCCTCAATCTTCACAATGCCCCCATCTCTTACCTCCCTGGAGCTACCGTGCGGTTCTCTTAGTAATGCAGAGCGCTGGGAGATGATGTCATCTCCCAGTGCTCTGCATTGCTAGAGCGCCGGAGGGAGATTGCGGGCACCAGACGGAGGGGTCACAGGGGGCGGCCGGGCCCCTGGAGTGATGGGCCCGGTCACAGATGTGACCCCTGCGACCCTTATAGTTACGCCCCTGGATCAATGTATTTTTTTTCTGTTGTATTTCTACCCAGCAGCAGGATTCAGATGCATTCCTGTAAGTGGATAACAGAACAGTTTTCATTCTGAGACTCCTGTAAATCCATGGACATGCTGTGGAATGGGCTCTGCAGCTGTGATAGGGTCCAGGAGAAACATCTTCCATTGTCCAGCTGCCCTGTAACACTCTACTGCTTTGCTGGATATTTCACAGGCCTTAATATAGACAATGCGGGCTTTCAATTGGGAAACTGGATATTAAACCTTAAGCGGAAAGCAGCTGGGCTCGTGTGGTCTCTATGACATTTGTATACATTTATATATGTTCATATTATTTAAGGGGGAAGTATCACTTACTGTATCATCCTAGGAGAAGGGGGAAGTCTTTTTATGACCTCTCCATTTGGGATGGAGCTATAGTATTGATTTCTATAGATAGCTTTGGTCGGTAAAAAATGTTGTGACCATCCGCTCACCAAAATGCAAGCTTGCTCTGTAATACATTCGAAATGAAGAAGGAAAGATGGAACAATGCATATCACATTTTCATGGTCCTACAACTGAGGTTTAAAAACAATAAATTCTCAAGAGGTTTCAAATGCATTCCGCAGCAATGCGTTTGAAGACGTCTCTAGCCCTAAAGGGTTAAAAATCTTCAATTCAAATAATGGGATCTTTTTTTTTAATTACGCCCCAGTTGTGAAGATGGGTTAACCCTTTGAGTGCCAGCGAGGTATCCAACGCACTGCGTTGGATATCTCTCTGGCACTCAAAGGGTTAACCCAGTTGCCGTTCATTTTAGTACATCAGCCTCAATGTCACAGTTCAGTGATGTAAGACCTGTCATCTGTACAATAAATTACATCTACAAGAGATACAGAGAAATACACAAATGTCTTCTCAAGTTAAAAATTAACCCTTTGACTGCCAGAGGGGGTAAACAACGCATTGCAAAGCAATACATCACATACCCCTTTGGCACTCAAAGGGTTAATGGTAAGTATTTAAAGTGATGGTAATGTTTCACAAAAACAGCAGCTCTTATGAATCTTCATAGTATTTGAGCCATAGAGAGTGTTATTTCAATACTGTCAGAGTTGTAGTTCAATAGTAATTGAATGATAAAGTATCATCCTCCCGCCCCTTTTACCTAGTGTAAGCCTCCTCCCCTCAGATGTGGAATCTGGTCTCTTGACCGGATAGATCACAGCAAGGGACAATCTTCTTACTGTGATCATAAGGAAAACTCTGCCCCCCATGACAGGTTTTTCAGGATTTTCCTTATGATCACTGAAGATTGTCCCTCTCTGCTATCCATCCGGACAGTCTTGCTGCTCTGAGGTGAGCAGTGTTACATCAGTAAATGGGGAGGGAGGGGGATATTTTATCATTCAATTACTCTTGTACTACAACTCTGACAGTATTGAAATAACACTCTCCATAGCCCAAATACTATGAAGATTAAATGGAGCTGCTTTTATTGTGAAATATTACTATCCCTTTAATCCATAGAAATTAGAGGGATGTCTAGTGTATTGCCTAGCAATGCACTGTATATCTGTCTAGCATTCAAAGGGTTAATGACCTTTGTATAACCTGCAATCACCTGTTCTAGTGACATAGGAAATTAAGATGGCATTATCTATTTATCTGGAAATCCATGCAGCCATGTGTGTGTGTTGTGAGTTTGGTGATGGAAGATGATATTTTCTTCCAATTAACCCCTTAAGGACAAGAAGGATGGTGTCATGCCAAGGCATGAGTTGGCCTTTGCAGGGTCCTGGTATGTATAATTTGTTTATTTTGTGTATTTTATTGTACTTTGTAAAGTGTTAGCTAAATTAGCCAAGTAGATAACATCACCAGAAACTGAATGAGTAAATCATCAGAGCAGGACATATAGAGTGCCATAAAAAAGGTATTGGGCCCACTGCTTTAATGGAGTTCATCCAGGGGACAGTCACATATTATGAAATAGGGAGAACATGTATATATATAGCATAAAATGGTTCAATAAAACTATATATTTAAAATGCTCAGGTTTTACAATTTTGGTGGGTACCAGACATGCCAGGGGGAGGTGTTCCTGCTATGAGTTACAAGAATAGCAACTTTGCAACCAATTAGACCCAGCATGTTTGGTATCCAGATATTCACACAGATATGAGGAATATGATTATTATAACATTGTAGAGGTGTGCTGTGGGTTGCATGTTTTGGGAGGCCCTATGATTTTTCAGGTAGAACTCTGCAGTAACATCCCTGACAGGTCTGATTGAGTGGGCTGTAAACAGTCAAGCCAAACCCCTAACTCTCCCAGGTAACACCCAGGGGGTCTGGCCTCTTAGAAGCAACTGTGGACTCCTATTTAATATGGTTTTGTGGATAAAAAAGTTAATTTCTTTGTAACAACTGAAGGGGGAAATACCATCTGAAGTTCCCACAAGGACTCTAAAATACCGTTAATTGTGTTTAAGGATTTCTTGTGTTTCTCCCATTTTATTTTATGGGCTGTTTTGCCAATGTATAATCTTTATTTGTGTATGTCCTTTATTTCTGTATTTTTGTAACCAGCACTGTGAAGCCTTTTTTCAGATTAAATGTTCAATTGATCATCTCTTGTCTCTGTTCTCTAATATGAACTCACTACTCTGAAGGAACCTCAGTTAGAACACGTTACTAAAGGGTTAATTCTACGTCTGATTGTTAAGGTGATTTTATACTGTAATTCTGTTGTGTTTGGGGTAACTTAAGACGCCCAGATATAAAGTCCTGGTGGTGGCAGCAAACTGTAGTACTGGGGTGATAGTGCAGGAGGGATTTCAGGGGTTAATTTGATGGTTGTAGGAATAGTAACAGGTAACCAGGGGTCTGGTATTTTTAACCCTTTCACTCCCACCCTCTCCTCACTGTCTCAGTGACAGATGGGTACTACAATGGGTTGCCCAGCACTTTGGTCCTTACAAAGCAATGCGTTACGTACCCCTCTGGCACTCAAAGTGTTAAAGAGACATTATCACCCAAAAAAAGGAAAATGACTCAAATCCATTAAAATATTATAAACCCTAGACAGCATTTTTAAAATATTTCTTTTATTTATTTGAATTTATTTACTTACTTAGAAAATGTTTTACCAGGAAAAATATATTGAGAGATTTCTTTCATTTTCAAGTATGTCCTGGAGAGCTTTTTACATTAAAAAGTAACATATTTACACAAATAGAGAAAAAATATATACACATAAACATGCATACAAAAATGTTATATACGGTTACATGTTGTTTTCGATACAAAGAAGACCAGCTTCTTTCATGGTGAGAAACTTCTAAAATCTTTCAAAATATAAGATAAAAGTGACCACTTTTTACCAGGACTGGTAAAAAACAAATAAAACCATAATCAGCGATAATTTGTTTGTGATAAAAATCCACCCAGTTAATATCTCTTAAATAGTGATGAGCGAGCGTGCTCGGCCGATGCTCGGATCGGCTCGAGCATCGCTCTGCTCGGCACATGGCGGTACTCGTCGAGTACCGCCATGTGCTCTCCCGCCATGTTCGGGTGGCGGGGATCTGTGCCGGAAGAGGCACAGATCCGAAGACGCTCCGCTGGACCACCAGGGACTGGAGGTACGGGGGCATTGCGGAGATGAAGGGGGACATTGTGGAAGAGGGGCATAGACTCTATGCCCCTCTTCCACAATGTCCCCCTTCATCTCCGCTATGCCCGTCTTCCACAATGTCCCCCTTCATCTCCGCTATGCCCCTCTTCCACAATGTGCCCCTTCATCTCCGCTATGCCCCTCTTCCACAATGTCCCCCTTCATCTCCTCTATGGCATAGAGGAGATGAAGGGGGACATTGTGGAAGAGGGGCATAGCGGAGATGAAGGGGCACATTGTGGAAGAGGGGCATAGCGGAGATGAAGGGGCACATTGTGGAAGAGGGGCATAGCGGAGATGAAGGGGGACATTGCGGAGATGAAGGGGGACATTGCGGAGCTGAAGGGGGCATTCGGAGATGAAGGGGGCATAGCGGAGATGAAGGGGGCATTGACCAGGCACCCTCCCCTCATCAGAGCAGGGGGTGCCTGGTGTCGCCCCATTGAAGTCAATGGGGCTCGGGTGCTCGGCCGAGCACTCGAGCCTCAGGGGGTGCTCGGTCAGAGCACCCGAGCACCCGAGCATCGGGGTGCTCGCTCAACACTACTCTTAAACTCTTATCTCTTATTTATTTGTTCACTTAAAGGGATAGTAATACTTTATTATTACTATCCCCCATATTGTACATATTTATAAAATAATTTAATAGCCCCCAGATTCATCTCTCAAACCTTTATGGTTTGAGAGATAACTGAAGGCAAAGTTCCCCCCTCCCTCCCCCTTCCCTGAAGTCAGCGTTGTGCTGACTGCAGGGATATCCGGTCTGACATTCATCATGCGGCTCTGCAGCAGAGCAGAGATCTCATTAGTGACAAAGAATTATTTCACTGAAACGGTCTTCTACATGTGCTTGCAAACCAAGCACAAACCAAGCACACGTAGAAGACCGTTTCAGTGAAATATTATGGTTTGAGAGATGAACCTGGGGGTTATTAAATTATTTTACAAATATGTATAATATGGGGGATAGTAATAATAAAGTATTACTATCCCTTTAAATCATGTCCTTTATTGTCCTTAACAATTGTATAAACAAAGACAGGTCAAATAGTGATGCACAGTTGATTTCAGATGAATAGGAAAAGCATGTTTATATATTTAAATCCTTCGTATATAATAATCAACACACTTGATTGGATAGATAAAAACAAAAGCATGTGTACTAATTAACACCCAGTACAACAACCCATAAGAGACAAAATGTATATACAGATCCAGACAAGACAAATTACAATATATTCAGGTAAGATGGAGGCTATATTATGTTGCTGATGTCCCATTCCAAGTTTAACCCATTAGGAACTCGTGTGTTGAGTTTAAATATCCAAAAGGCCTCCCTCCGGGAGATCAGGTTCACAATACTGCCTCCTCATGGGGGAGTAACAACTCTTTCAATACCTGTAAATGTGACAAAGAATATATTCCCACCATGTTTATCCAAAATACGTCGGGACACAGCTGAGTCCCGATTACCAATATCTATCTTATAGAGATGTTCATGTAACATCTGGAAACCCCTGTCTGCCTTGAAATTTCTGCCTAGGAGAGACCTTGCTGATGCAGTAAAATTATGTTGTGTCTTGTTGCTATGCTCAGTTTTGCCATGGTGAATGACTTTTGAAATTAAACTGTCTTCAGCAACCTCACCTTGTTAGCCTGAGTTTGGCTGTTGCACATCCAGTTTTATTCCTCTATTCTAAATTTGGCTGCAGAAATCACCACACTCTTTCCAAAACTGAACTTTCTGTTGTTCTTGTTAGATCTCTCACGGCTTTCTATTAAGCACCACATCACCAAAATTCTTCTTCTTACCTTTAAAATCCTCCGCTCAGCTGCCCCTCCTCTTACATTTCTTGCCTTGTCTCCACGTCAATTACTTATCTGCTCCTACCATCCAAACCCACAGCCTTCTCCCATCTCAGACCTTTTTCACTTTCCGCTCTTTACCTCTGGAATGCCAAACCTTTGCCTCTACATCTAGAACATTCCCATTCCGTTTTCAAACTCTTTGTGTGACAGACAGGTATCCCACACATTGCAATGCAATATGCTGGATACATATCTGTTATGCAAAAGGTTAAATCTACCCATAGCTCCTATCTTCTGGAGCACTAGCATGATACACTGTCTGTTGACCAATCAGAATTGTAATTCACATCACCTGGCATCCTCTTACCCTCCTATTACTCAAGTAGATTAAGCTCTTTGGGACAGACATCTCTTTCCTATTGTTTTTCTGTCTGAAACTTAATGTAACCCACATTTTTGGCATTAAACCTTTGAGTGCCAAAGAGGTATCCAAAGCATTGACTTGCAATGCATTGGATACCTTTGTGGCACTCAAAGGGTTAACCAAACAAGCTATCTCAGCCCCACATAAAAATGTTCTGCTAATGAGAATTGTTGATTTTATGCTTTCATTGTTAGTACACTCTATCATTTAACATCATATGTATTTCTGTGAAAATTAAATTATATGTGATGCTAAGATTTAATTGATAAAACTGACTTTTTATTTTTGTCATGGGATGCAATATGTTACACACCCCTCTGTTCCTTAAAGGCATAATATTACCACATGCAGTGGGCGGAGTTTGTATCTTCTGGTCCTGCTAGCAGCTGTCATGTCTGCCTTCATGGATATGACTTCAAGGACTGATTGAAGACTTCATCTCATGAACAAAGGCTCAAGGGCACAATTCGTAGGAGCCATAAGGTTTTTTTGGGCCATAATCAGGGGAGGACTGGCAACTTTAGGCCTGGGGGGGGCAACTACAATCAGGCCCAATGTCCCTGTCACAGCCTACCCCATTTTCTTAATGATATAGCTGGCATTTAAGTGATAGTAATGTTTCACAATAAAACCAGCTCCAATTAATCTTCATAGTATTTGGGTCATGGAGAGTGTTATTTCAATACTGCCAGATTTGTAGTTCAAGAGTAATTGAATGATAAAGTATCCCCCTCCCGCCCCTTTTACTGATGTAACACTGCTCACCTCAGAGGAGCAAGACAGTTCAGATGGATCGTAGAGAGGGACAATCTTTAGTGATCATAAGGAAAAACCTGAAAAACCTGTCAAGGGGTGCAGGGTTTTCCTGTAAGAAGATTGTCCCTTGCTGTGACCTGTCCGGTCAAGTGACCAGATTCCACATCTGAAGGGAGGCGGCTTACACTAGGTAAAAAGGGACAGGAGGGAGATACTTTATCATTCAATTACTCTTGAACTACAACTGTTGACAGTATTGAAATAATACTCTCCATGGCCTAAATACTATGGAGATTAATTGGAGATGCTGTTTTTGTTAAACATTACTATCACTTTAATGCTACTCTAGAATATGGAGTACAGTTTTGGGCACCAGTTCTTAAAAAAGACGTTATTGAAATGGAAAACGTACAGAGATAGAGGGATTGGAGGATCTGAGTTATAAAAAGAGATTAGTCAAACTGGGTTTGTTTACATTAGAGAAGAGATGTCTAAGGGGTGATATGATTCCATTTACATATATATTGAAGGTCAATACAAAGAACTAGACAATTAATTATTTACTCAGGAGCTAGCAAAGAACAAGAGGTTACCCATTAAGACTAGAGGAAAGGTGCTTTCAACTAAAACAAAGATAGGGATTTTTTTACAGTAAGGGCAATGATTTAATGGAATTCAGGAAGTCAGTGCTAGGGGAGGTGGGTAATGCATTGCTGAGCAGTGTCAGTGAGTGAGGAGGTAATGTAGGGATAAGACAGGAAGTCAGTGCTAGGGGAGGTGGGTAATGCATTGCTGAGCAGTGTCAGTGAGTGAGGAGGTAATGTAGGGATAAGTAGGGTTGCCACCTTTTCCTAAAAAAAATACCGGCCATGGCATTCCCTCCATAGACTTAACATTGGACAGAAGCCAATTTTTTACCGGCCTGCCGGTAAAATGCCGTCTGGGTGGCAACTCTAGGGATAAGACAGGAAGTCAGTGCTAGGGGAGGTGGGTAATGCATTGCTGAGCAGTGTCAGTGAGTGAGGAGGTAATGTAGGAATAAGACAGGAAGTCAGGGCTAGGGGAGGTGGGTAATGCATTGCTGAGCAGTGTCAGTGAGTGGGGGAGGTAATGTAGGTATAAAACATGAAGTCAGTGCTAGGGAAGGTGGGCAATGCATTGCTGAGCAGGGTCAGTGAGTGGGGAAGGTAATGTAGGGATAAGACATGAAGTCAGTGCTAAGGGAGGTGGATAATGCATTGCAGAGAACTGTCAGTGAGTGGGGGAGGTAATGTAGGGATAAGACAGGAAGTCAGTGCTAGGGGAGGTGGGTAATGCATTTCTCAGCAGTGTCAGTGAGTGGATGAGGTAATGTAAGGATAAGACAGGAAGTCAGTGCTAAGGGAGGAGGGTAATGTATTGCTGAGCAGTGTCAGTGAGTGGATGAGGTAATGTAAGGATAAGACAGGAAGTCAGTGCTAAGGGAGGAGGGTAATGTATTGCTGAGCAGTGTCAGTGAGTGGAGAGGTAATGTAGGTATGAAACATGAAGGCAGTGCTAGGGAAGGTGGGCAATGCGTTGTTGAGCAGTGTCAGTGAGTGGTGGAAGTAATGTAGGGATAAGACAGGAAGTCAGTACTAGGGGAGGTGGGTAATGCATTACTGAGCAGTGTCAGTGAATGGAGGAGGTAATGTAGAGATAAGACAGGAAGTCAGTGCTAGGGGAGGTGGGTAATGCATTGCTAAGCAGTGTCAGTGAGTGGGGGAGGTAATGTAGGGATAAGACAGGAAGTCAGTGCTAGGGGAGGTGGGTAATGCATTACTGAGCAGTGTCAGTGAGTGGGACGTAATGTAGGGATAAGACAGGAAGTCAGTGCTAGGGGAGGTGGGTAATGCATTGCTGAGCAGTGTCAGTGAGTGAGGGAGGTAATGTAGGGATAAGACAGGAAGTCAGTGCTAGGGGAGGTGGGTAATGCATTGCTCAGCAGTGTCAGTGAGTGGGGGAGGTGATGTAGGGATAAGACAGGAACTCAGTGCTAGGGGAGGTGGGTAATGCATTGCTGAGCAGTGTCAGTGAGTGGGGGAGGTAATGTAGGGATAAGACAGGAAGTCAATGCTAGGGGAGGTGGGTAATGCATTGCTCAGCAGTGTCAGTGAAAGGGGAGGTAATGTAGGGATGACAGTAAGTAACTGCTCTGCATGCCTGGATTAGCGTAATTTATATATCTAATTAACTCAAAAAACTGACTTTCCTGAATACAGATACCTGATATAATATATCAGTGATTCTGATATCTCTTTATCCTTTGCGTTCCAGAGTGCACTCCCTTCGGGCAATCAAAGGCTTAAAGGGCTGGAGCCACCCCATCACACACTGATTGCTGTAAGACTTATCAACCAAACTCTTCTGACAAGTTAACATGTCTAACACAGCAATAAGAAGAATGCATCATAGTTTTTTTCACATTTTTGGTGCTTGTGGGCATCTGCAGGGGAGGGTAAGAGGGGGCACTTGCCCCCCCACACACACACACACACACACTTCCCTACCATGGATAAACAGTGGCGTGGTGTGATGACCTGGGGACATATATTGACTTTGCCCCCATGCAGACGCATACCTGCCAAGAGGGACAGTCCCTCTTTTAGACCCAAATCCCTCTGTCCTTCTTTCCCACCCTGATGTCCCTCTTTTTTAGGAGATCAGACTATGTGGTGTGTATATAAGTATATTATATTGCTTCAGAGTAATAATACTCACATCATTGTTTATTTAAAGGTCAGTATATGTGTTTATAAACTAGTCTGTGTAAATAAAATACTTTGGTCTTGTTATAAGTCAATTATTAGGTTACACAAGAAGGTCTCAATAGGTCATGAAACAGCCTAAACATTCTTGGTAATGCCCCGCCCACCAGCCCCACCCCCAGCAATACCACCTAAAACACAAGTATCCCTCTTTGGCAATTTGAAATGTTGGGAGGTATGCAGACGCCCATGGATATTCTAAAACAAATGACATATTGTTTTTTTATATTGCTGCATAGTTTGTCTCAAATTTATTTTTTTCATCTGTCCAGCTGTGCTGTCTTTTTTTTTTTTTTGTACCTTACGATGTAATGAGGAAACACACTTAGAATTCCGGCTCATGTCCGAGACTGTTCGCGAGCTGACACATTAACTCGCCCCAACACCTCATTAACAGTAAACATTCCTTCTTGTAGTTATTACAATTTGCACGTAACACAATGGCTTTGTAGTGGTCATTTGGTTTCATGCACTTATCCACAGGAGAATAGGTGGAGACCACCAAGTTTATTCCATTTTCAGCTGGAGCCAAGTCTCCATCCCAGACATTTTCTGGCGTTGATTGGAGATCGTAAAAGGGCAGTATGCCATGATTATAAAAAATAGTCAGAGGGCTTTTCCTATAGCTTAAAACAAGGGTTGATGATCATTTTTTCAAAATTTACTAAAGAGATAACTTGTCGTTTTTCTGATGGCTTGAGTTCAAGATGTTCTACAGCCAGGTGGAGCTGTTGTCTGTTACTCCCAGTGAAATATTGACTGCCAAAGACATGATACATGTAACAACAGCACCACCTGGCTGCAAAACATCTTGAACTCAATCTATCAGAAAAATGTAGTTCTCTGTAATCATATTTGAAAGAAGCATGTGTTAGCATTGGACTACACTTATCTAATGCTACAAGAATTTCAGTTCAATTTAAAGGGATAGTAATACTTCATTTTTTCTTTATTTTATTTTGTAGGCATTAAAAAAACATGAAGAACGATATAAGTCTTATCTCTCAGACCTTTATGGTTTGAGAGATATTCACAAGCAAAGTTCCCCCTCCCGCCCCTTTTACCTAGTGTAAGCCATCTCTTCTCAGATGTGGAATACAGTCCATAGACCAGACAGATAACAGAAGGGGACAATCTTCTTCCTATGAGAACAATGAAAGTCCTGCCCCCCTTGACAAGTTTTTCAGGTTTTTCCCTTATCTTAATTGAAGATTGTCCCTCTCTGCAGTCTACCTGGGCATCTCCCTTCTGATCTGGCTGAACGGTGTTACATCAGTAAAAGGGGTGGGAGGGGGATACTTTGTCACTGAATTACTCTTGTACTACAACTCTGACAGAATTGAAATAACACTCTCCAAAGTCCAAATACTATGATGATTAATTGGAGCTGCTTTTATTATGAAACATTACTATCCCTTTAAATATATTTGTAGTAAAATACACTCCCGCTTAAGTGGAGGTGAAAATGAATTACATAAACATTAATGGAAGCCTTACAGCACTTTTTTTTCATGATTAGGGTATAACTCATTAATATAAGCCATACAACATTTTTTTCATAATAAGGGTATACGTTCCTTTTAAAGGGGAACTTTCTCCCCAACATGATTATATATGTATATGTTGCATTGATTAAGTTGTATTAAAGAGTTCATACGGTTTTTAAAAAAAAAGCTTTGTAAGGGAAGAAACCTTAGAACGAAATTGTTCATGATGGCGTTGCTTCCTTGAGCCGTGCGGTACAAGCTGTACCGCACGGTTCCTTTGTTAATCTACCTTGCTGTCTAATCCCTCCTGCTGCTTGCCCATCATATCCATGATTTATCCACATGCAAGCCTTACATGCGCTCATGCCATAAAAGAAAGTAGGAGGAATAGGGGTCATCTTTTCATTGGTGACTGACAGATAGAGAGAGGTGGCGCAGGTGCAGTCAAACAACTTTGCCAAGATGGCCACGTTCTCCCTGATCGTGTCGCTCCAATCAAAGGGATTTTTTTTTAATTCAAAACATACATCAAAAAAACATACTATATAATACAATTATAGATCATATTACTTCTCACATACCATAACACATAGACGTCTATGGACTTTAGTTATGGCCACTCAGTGTGGGGACAGGCAGGCGGAACGGTGATACATACATCTATCACAAACATCCACGAGGACCGCTCATCTCAACTCAATTGCTGCTATCTGGACCAAATATTATCATATTTCCGAGTCCTATCCTGAATTATATTACAAAAAAAATACCTTTCGGAAGTGTATTGATAATCTATTTGATGTCTTATTTCCTTCCATAGGGATATTTTATAGAGGTTCAGATACATTTAAGGAATGTATACACGTTTTCTGGTACACATTATGGTTACCAACTAACATGACTTAAAGAGATAGTAATATATAGTTTAAACTTTAACTCTGAGTATTAAATACAAGTTTTTTAACATATTTCTTCAGTAAGCAAAGGATAATCCTGCCCTCCTTTGTCAAGGGGGGGCAGGGTCTTCCTTTTACTTTAATTTCAACTTTTTTGTCATTCGGAGGATCTGCATTTTGGACCAGACTAGTGTTGAGCGAGCACCCCGATGCTCGGGTGCTCTGACCGAGCACCGCCGGAGGCTCGAGTGCTCGGCCGAGCACCCGAGCCCCATTGAATTGAATGGGGCGACACGAGCATTACACCAGGCACCCCCTGCTCTGATGAGGGGAGGGTGCCTGGTCAATGCCCCCCTTCATCTCCGCAATGTCCCCCTTCATCTCCGCAATGTCCCCCTTCATCTCCGCTATGCCCCTCTTCCACAATGTCCCCCTTCATCTCCGCTATGCCCCTCTTCCACAATGTCCCCCTTCATCTCCGCTATGCCCCTCTTCCACAATGTCCCCCTTCATCTCCGCTATGCCCCTCATCCACAATGTCCCCCTTCATCTCCGCTATGCCCCTCTTCCACAATGTCCCCCTTCATCTCCGCTATGCCCCTCTTCCACAATGTCCCCCTTCATCTCCGCTATGCCCCTCTTTCACAATGTCCCCCTTCATCTCCGCTATGCCCCTCATCCACAATGTCCCCCTTCATCTCCGCTATGCCCCTCTTCCACAATGTCCCCCTTCATCTCCGCTATGCCCCTCTTCCACAATGTCCCCCTTCATCTCCGCTATGCCCCTCTTCCACAATGTCCCCCTTCATCTCCGCTATGCCCCTCTTCCACAATGTCCCCCTTCATCTCCGCTATGCCCCTCATCCACAATGTCCCCCTTCATCTCCGCTATGCCCCTCATCCACAATGTCCCCCTTCATCTCCGCTATGCCCCTCTTCCACAATGTCCCCCTTCATCTCCGCTATGCCCCTCTTCCACAATGTCCCCCTTCATCTCCGCTATGCCCCTCTTCCACAATGTCCCCCTTCATCTCCGCTATGCCCCTCTTCCACAATGTCCCCCTTCATCTCCGCTATGCCCCTCATCCACAATGTCCCCCTTCATCTCCGCTATGCCCCTCTTCCACAATGTCCCCCTTCATCTCCGCTATGCCCCTCTTCCACAATGTCCCCCTTCATCTCCGCTATGCCCCTCTTCCACAATGTCCCCCTTCATCTCCGCTATGCCCCTCATCCACAATGTCCCCCTTCATCTCCGCTATGCCCCTCATCCACAATGTCCCCCTTCATCTCCGCTATGCCCCTCTTCCACAATGTCCCCCTTCATCTCCGCTATGCCCCTCTTCCACAATGTCCCCCTTCATCTCCGCTATGCCCCTCTTCCACAATGTCCCCCTTCATCTCCGCTATGCCCCTCTTCCACAATGTCCCCCTTCATCTCCGCTATGCCCCTCATCCACAATGTCCCCCTTCATCTCCGCTATGCCCCTCTTCCACAATGTCCCCCTTCATCTCCGCTATGCCCCTCTTCCACAATGTCCCCCTTCATCTCCGCTATGCCCCTCTTCCACAATGCCCCCTTCATCTCCGCAATGTCCCCCTTCATCTCCGCTATGCCCCCTTCATCTCCGCAATGCCCCCTTCATCTCCGCAATGCCCCCTACCTCCAGTCCCTGGTGGTCCAGCGGAGCGTCTTCAGATCTGTGCCTCCTTCGGCACAGATCCCCGCCACCCGAACATGCCGGGCAAGCACATGGCGGTACTCGTACGAGTACCGCCATGTGCCGAGCAGAGCGATGCTCGAGCCGATCCGAGCATCGGCCGAGCATGCTCGCTCAACACTAGACCAGACCTGTTCGACTCGGACAAAATTCAATGACATTCTGAATTATTCGGCCAAGTTTAACATACTTTAAAAAGTAACTCTCCCTTGCGGTGGCAATAAGGTATTAGGCCCGCCTACCTGCCTACACAACTGTGATACTAGCTGTGTCACTCTGAAAACTATTCAAATTCCTAATATTTTTTATATTTTGCACAGGAACAAAGATGACTCTCCCTTGCAGTGGCAATAAGGTACTAATGCTGGCTGCCTGCCTATGCTACCTGCCTGCCTACACAACAACTGGACGCTCTCTATCTCGTTCTTGTCTCTCTGAGCTCCAACAACGGACTAACAGGAAATGAGCATTGTACAACGCATTGTGAGAAGGGACGAATTGTACAACGTGCGAGCCAGGCAGCCGGGCACAATGCCAACGCGTGAGGAGAGGAGAGGTATCGGAGGAAGCGGGCAGCAAATACAAGCCTACCACCCACTTCCTCCAATGTCTCTCTCCCCTCCTCCCACTTTCTCCAATGCCTCTCTAGTCCCCAGGCTTTTCTTATGCTGCGGGCTTCACAGCCACCCACAGCAAAGGCAGTTTTTATGAATGAAGATGAGGGAAGCGCTGCAGTCACAGTGCAGCCAGCTCCCTCATTTGTATTTTAACCCTTTGAGTGCCAGAGTGGTACGCAACTTAGATCTCATCCATTTATAATGTTCTACCTCCTGTGTCCCATTGCTATTAGTACTTTTGCTCCACTCTCCGTTTGAAGGAGAGTGGAGCAAAATTACTAATAGCAATGGGACACAGGAAGTAGGGCATTAAATTGAATGAGATCTAATTTAAACTAATGTGTAATAATAGTATTTTAATAAAAAAAGTTTAAAACACACACACACACACACACACACACACACACACACACACACACACACACACACACACACATACATATATACAGGCAAGGTATGTAGTCCTTACCTTGCCTATTTACCCTTTGGGTACCAGAGGGGTAGGAAACATGCTAAGCAATGCTTTCCTACCTCTCTGGTACTCAAAGGGTTAATTATGGAATAAAAGACAGATTTGTCCACTACATGGAAGTCCATGAGGTGGATGTGGATGGGGTTAGTATGTCACATATATGCAATATATGTGACATACTAAGGGGTGATGTGGAAGGGGGCATTGTGTAGTGCTTGGTGTACTAGTTTTATCGATTGTAACCCTTTGAATGCCACAGGGGTGAACAGTGCACATCCCTTTGGCATTCAAAGCTGTCCATGGTGCTGAAAGCCATCTCTGTGTTCCCCTAGTGGCTGGGTAGGGAAGCACAGAGAAAGCTGTTCAGAACAGTCGACGTGGATTTTGGATTTTCTGACTGAACTTTCTACTATGGAGTGCTGTGATTGGCTGTGGTGCTAGGTAACATTTTTATTGTGTGTTTTTAGGTAAGATTTTCTATGCAACGCAGGTTTAAGGTTAACGTGTATTTTGTTGGTTATCGCTCGTTAGCCTTTCTGGGTAAGGAAGATTTGAATCTCACGTTACCTGGTCTTGCTTAACGCGCGAAGGCAGTTTTTTTCTTCACGTTGGTTTTAACGCCAACATTTGAATCGAGCCCTAAGTTCCTTAAGTACCCTTGGGTGTATACCATCCGGTCCAGGCTCTTTATTCACTATAACCCTTTTCAGTCTCTTTTGGACCTTGTCCTCAGTAAGCCATGTAGATGTTGGAGGAAATTCCGTGGTTTTGTCTGTTTGTCCATAGCTTGTCATTCTGCTTCCTTTGTATATACTGAAGCAAAGAACGTATTTAGGGTGTCAGCCATAGCTTTATCCTCACTAATCAATTCACCTGTCTCAGTCCTAAGAGGACCAATATCAACCTTAACGTTTTTGTTATTAATATACTTGCAGAATTATTTAGGGTTTTTCTTGCTCTCATTTGCAATGTTTCTCTCATTTCTATTTTAGCTAGCTTAATTGCTTGTTTGCAGATTTTATTACATTCTTTATATTTTTTAAATGATGCATCTGACCCGTTTGACTTAAACACCTTAAAAGCCTGCTTTTTATTCCTCATTTCCCTGACATTATTAATTAATTAACTTCTGGCTATGTTTTGAACTAGACTCACTGTAACACGTGACTGCTTCTTTCATTCCCTACCTTCGGACAACCTTGAGACTTTATTCTGACGTTCACTTTAGGCAGGGCCCAACTCACTATTTCTTGTACCCAAAGCCAATCGCTGTTCATATCCACAGTCCTTCCTATGGCAAGTAGACTTCCTATTAACATGAAGGGTATGATGTCCCCATTCGCTGTTGTTTGAAATAAATTTTGAACGTCACCTGTTACCATGTTATTTCATTCTGGATCCACCACTATGGATATATATTGTGTGTAATATGATTTCTGTCATGATGTCCTTTTGTTTTGTATGTCTTATTTAATCTCAATAAAGTCTTTTGAAAAAAAAAAAAGAAATAAACTAAACCATGTATGTATTTTTCCCATAACTTTCATAGTTTAGGAATAGTTGCGATCTAAAATTTACCCCTCCCACCCCTTTTATGTTTGTCACCGCTCAAGCTGTCAGACTTGGATTCTGGTTTACGGACCAGAAGGATCGTCTGGATAGCCGAAATAGGAGTGGATACCAAGGAAATCTTCATGACGATGGTCTAGTGCCTCAAACCGTGCCCACTGTGTATACTGTCATCATGAAGATTTCCTTGGTATCCACTCCTATTTAGGCTCTCCAGACGATCTATCCAGTCTGTAAACCAGAATCCAAGTCTGACAGCTTGAGTGGTGACGTAGATAAAGGGGCAGGAGGGGTAAAATTAGAATGCAATTGCTCCTAAACTATGCAGGTTATGGGAAAAATACATAGATGGTTTCATTTATTTCTTCAACACATACAATATCTTATCTTGAAAAAAATAACTATTACTATCTCTTTAAATTCTGACCTGTTGTTAACTGTAGAGGACTGAACTTGTACACCGCTGATCTATGAAAACAATCTTTAATCCTTTGGGTGCAATGCATTGGATACCTATCTGCCACTGAAGGAGTTAAAAGAAGCCGCAGCCAAGCCCATCCCATATTGTCCTTCAGGACCATACAATAAAAGGATCACACTACTAATATCCTATAATATAAAAGGCCAGGTGTATGTTTGTCCGATGCAGTCATGCTCAGGAGAGACTGCCCAAAAGCACAGAACACAAACCAACATGCAGGTAGGTGAAAGGTATCTGAAGCCCTCAATAACATACAGCCTGTAACAGCCCACATTCTCATTACTGGCCTTCTAAATCTTATCTCGCTGAGCGCCAGGGGTTTCATCACTGGACTTAAAAGGTCAACAGAAGCCATGCTCCGGAATGTTCAGTAACAAGCCTGCAACCACCTTCTTACCCACCACTAGCATTTTTACACTTAACCCTTTGAATGCCGGAGGTTGAGAACCCCGCTGAGCATCAGGGGTTTCATCACTGGACTTAAAAGGTCAACAGAAGCCATGCTCCGGAATGTTCAGTGACAAGCCTGCAACCGCCTTCTTACCCGCCACTAGCATTTTTACACTTAACCCTTTGAATGCCAGAGGTTGAGAACCCCGCTGAGCTCCAAGGGTTTCATCAGTGAACGTAAAAGATCAACAGAAGCCATGTTCCGGAATGTTCAGTAACAAGCCTGCAACCACCTTCTTACCCGCCACTAGCATTTTTACACTTAAACCTTTGAATGCCGGAGGTTGAGAACCCCGCTGAGCGCCAGGGGTTTCATCAGTGAACTTAAAAGATCAACAGAAGCCATGCTCCGGAATGTTCAGTAACAAGCCTACAACCGCCTTCTTACCCGCCACTAGCATTTTTACACTTAACCCTTTGAATGTCAGAGGTTAAGAACCCCGCTGAGCTCCAGGGGTTTCATCACTGGACTTAAAAGGTCAACAGAAGCCATGCTCTGGAGTGTTCAGTAACAAGCCTGTAACTGCCTTCTTACCCGCCACTAGCACTTTTACACTTAATCCCTTGAATGCCGGAGGTTGAGAACCCCGCTGAGCGCCAGGGGTTTCATCACTGGACTTAAAAGATCAACAGAAGCCATGTTCCGGAATGTTCAGTAACAAGCCTGCGACCCTCTTCTTACCCGCCACTAGCAATTTTACACTTAACCCTTTGAATGCCGAAAGTTGAGTAATGCATTTTATATTAAATATCACATATTTGTTTTATTGTGAGTAATATCGCTCTCCTTGTGTTTTTTGTTATTTATTTGTTCATATTCCTTGCATTATAGGAGTTTTAGGATCGTAGCGTCTTTTACTGCTGTGCGGTCTGATTTATTCAGATTACTGGCACCTTTTTCTAATAATTTGTTTGGGTATATATATATATATATATATATGTGTAGCACAGAATGCTGGATCATGTACATGGGGTTTTACACTAGTCCTATATAATAATTCGCTAGGATGTTTGTCAGAAGCCGTCATGCACTGTAGAGACTGCACGTGTTTGGTCAGTCTCTATTGCGCATGATTGCATTGTGTGAGTGAGGCGACACAAGACTGCATCACGTGGAGCAGTAAGGAAGTGGTGGCTTAACCCCTTGAGTGCCAAAGGGGTACGCAACGCATTGCAAAGCTATGCGTTGCATACCCCTCTGGCACTCAAAGGGTTAACATTACCCGGACCTTGGCCCATGTACACAGGGATTTTACACTAGTAAATTGATAAATAAATAACATATATAGTTATCAGAATACAATAAGGGATTTCAACATAAAATCCTTCTGGTAACCTCTGAGATTCTAAAGATGCCTCCAACATATTAAGAAGCAACGCAGTGGAGACATCTGTTACAGCCAAGGGTTAAACAATTAAGAGCTCTGTATCCACCTTGTAATTGTATTGGTTTGTTTGCTTGTTGGTTTGTATGTTTGTTTTAATCAGCCTGTTAGCAACAGTACCAGCTGTTGTCCAGATGATGCTTTTTGTCTTTTGTACTTTGTGGGAGAGCTAGACTAAAGCACTCCATAGAAAGCGTTATAAACAGTGCCACCTGGTGACCACAATAGAACTTTGCAGTTTATTGTAAAATAACTTTTGAAAGATGCATTTCTCTGAAGTGGTTACACATTTGTGTATACCTCTTCAATAGATAAATAATGTGAGATACTGGGATGAATGTTCAATTGAGATTCAGTTGTGTCAGGCCCTGAAATAAATTATTTTGTCCCTACACCCAACAAATGTCAGTTTACTAAGCTGCTTATGTAGGCTTGTGGCATGGGACTGTCTGTGGTCATTTTAGGTTGTTCTTTTCCCCTAAGCCAGGGGTGTTAAACCTGAGGTCCTCCTGCTGTTGTGAACTACAGCTCCCCTCATCCCCTGCCAGCCAACAGGTTGAGAGGAGTTGTAGTTCACTACAAATGGAGGCCCTCATGTGGACACACCTGCTCTATGCCTTTTTTACGGCCTAAATAAAATGTACAGAAAATAGGATTGCCACCTTTTCCTCAAAAAATACCGGCCATGGCATTCCCTCCATAGACTTAACATTGGACAGAAGCCAATTTTTTACCAGCCTGCCGGTAAAATACCGACTGGGTGGCAACCCTAATAGAAAATAGCGCAAGTGTACGCAATTCCCTTGCCCATGCTAAGAGCTGTTGTTTAGAGCCTGAATTGAATTAAAATGCTAATGATGGCTGAGACTGTCTGCCAATATACATTGCAGTGCTTATATGCTTTAGCGCACACACTGATCTGCAGTCACTGGATTTAGAGGCCAATAAAGCAAATTCATGCCTTTGTCACCTTCCCCAGCTTTTAACAAGAGATCACTTTTGAACTGCTGCCAAAAAATGGGCACCCAACAAAACGGAGCAATAACTATGTCACCTGGTTGAAAAGGGCAACATTCTGATGTTGAGACATCAAAATGTCGAGTAGCCAGGCAACATACTTGTACGTAATGTGGCGGAGAGGGGAAGGGGTTAAGGGAAAAATTAGCCGTTTTGTTGGTGAGACACGTAAAAATAGCATTCACACTAGGTAAGCATGACATAATGTGCCGTATGTGACATATATCCGAGAAGTCCTTATTCAGCACACACTTGCTACAGCCACTTCTCTGAGATGTCACGTACGGCACATTAAAAATGTCATGCTTACATAGCGTGAATGATACCGAGTGTCAGTCTGGGGTGTGCTATACAGCCATAACTAGCCGGAGGCGCATGGTACAGTTTGAGGTAACTTCATAGTTTTAAAGAGCCAAGTGTTGTTAATTGGGACATATTTGTATGCAACCAACAAAATGGCTAATTTTTCTCTTACCCCCTTCACCTCTCTGTCACATTACATACAAGTCTGTCACCTGGTTACTCAACATTCTGATGTCTCAATTTCAGAATGTCGCCCTTTTCAACCAGATATTCTGGTTCTTTTACCTGTCTCTTGTTTTCCCCACCTCGTTCTAGCGACACCCTTGTTTGGGTCTATATCAAGCACTGAAACCCTTGTGTCAGTGTGCGATCAAAGCATTCTTTGTATTAAGTTTTGAGAGTTATTGTTCCTAGTGTTTCCAGTGTTTGACCCGGCTTTCCTCGACTACATCTCTTGTCTCCTGATTCTGCTATGACTCCTGTGTTGTTTTTAACCTCGGCCTGTTATTCAACTATTCTTCTACCTGCTGATTTTGTACCCTGATGCTCGACTGGTTTTGACCCTGGCTTGTTCAACTATCGTTCTGTCTCATCCTAGGCACAGTGTTTGCCCGCGTATTGCTGACCTGGATTGTTGACCACCTTCCTTTCGATCGTGAAAGGTTCCCAGTGCCCGGTGTGTTGTGTTTGAGGTCTTCAACTATCCAGTCAAGTATGATGCTTTTGACCATCCTCAGTTCAACCTCCCGTCGCACGATATCCTTGCGACCCCCAGTGCTGCTGATCCAGAGTCCGACAGAGGCAGCTACATGTCTGCTAGGTTTAATATGTTGATTCCAGACCTGGTGAGTAGCTGTCTGTGTCCTAGGTGGTTGTCCTGTTATCAGGCTACACGGCCTGCACCTCTATCTGGCTTTGGCCACAGCAAGACCTCCTGGGAGAAGCCACCGACTGCTAACATCGTTCTCAAACCCGCAAACTCTAGCTCCTGACTCGCTGGGGCCTATCTAGTAAGTATTCTGTATTGCCTTCTGTCATTGTGTATATAATTTATATCAGATCAGCAGTCTGCTACTTCTTGTGGGGATTGCCCTCCGCAAGGTGTTCTCAGGCAGCTTACACTGGGCGCTCTGTTCAGATCATTACAACGTGACTAACACCAAGTTATTATTCTACGTAGACCAAATGTCATCTCCTTATCACCAGTTGCTCCAAGCAAAGGATAATGCAACAGTCTGTGGGCATTTTGGGGATGTACCTTCCACCTTTGCCTTGTTCAGGGCTATTTACTAAACAAGATGTAGAGGAAATGGTGTACGTGCACCCCATTTTCCTGTGAATGTTATGGGGTTGGCATAGGGCTTGCTGGCAGTAATGTCCTAACAATGGAAGGAATTGTCCACAAGTATGCACTACAATGGTCATATAGTCCAGCCAATGAGTTCAAGGCTAACGTCAGTGGACTTGAGATGGCAAATTCATACAGTTTATGTTTCATTCAGATGCAGCTGTGCACTCAGCAGTTTGTTGTAATGGGAACACAAATAATAAACATTAGGGCTCTCACCCCATTTTACAGTGGCAGTACTGGCACTGAGATGGGAGTGTTTGAGCGATGACAATTGCAGTTTGTATTCTCATTGCAGTAAACAGTACATGGGGGGAGATGCACCAAACTACAATAGTGGTCTTGTTAATAAATGTAATAAAGCAGTGGGGAATGCAAGCAGGGTGCTGGGTTGTATAACTAGGGGCATTAGTAGCAGAAAAAGGGAAGTGGTCATGCCACTCTACAGATCTCTAGTTAGACCTCACCTAGAGTATTGTGTACAGTACTGGAGACCCCATCTCCAGAAGGATATAGATAATCTAGAGAAAATTCAGAGGAGGGCTACTAAAATGGTGACTGGTTTACAGGAAAATAAATATCAGGATAGACTAAAGGATCTGAACATGTATAGCTTGGAGGAGAGAAGAGAGAGGGGATATGATAGAAACATTCAAATACATGAAGGGATTCAACAAAGTGCAGGAGGGAATACATTTCATAGGAGTAAAAATGTTAGGACATCTTTATCTAAGTACTGAGAGTTAGGCAAGAGAAATAATATGTTAATATCTATCCAGTATGCTGCATTGTATGCTCTATGAAGACAGTCTTCTAACAACTTTCTCATCTTCCTTACAGGTATGTGTTTCCCATCCAGTCTGCTTAAAAATCTTGTGCTGTAACCCAACTGTTTATTAATTATACAGTCTCCTGGTATGTGTTTCCCATCCAGTCTGCTTAAAAATCTTGTGCTGTAACCCAACTGTTTATTAATTATACAGTCTCCTGGTATGTGTTTCCCATCCAGTCTGCTTAAAAATCTTGTGCTGTAACCCAACTGTTTATTAATTATACAGTCTCCTGGTATGTGTTTCCCATCCAGTCTGCTTAAAAATCTTGTGCTGTAACCCAACTGTTTATTAATTATACAGTCTCCTGGTATGTGTTTCCCATCCAGTCTGCTTAAAAATCTTGTGCTGTAACCCAACTGTTTATTAATTATACAGTCTCCTGGTATGTGTTTCCCATCCAGTCTGCTTAAAAATCTTGTGCTGTAACCCAACTGTTTATTAATTATACAGTCTCCTGGTATGTGTTTCCCATCCAGTCTGCTTAAAAATCTTGTGCTGTAACCCAACTGTTTATTAATTATGCAGTCTCCTGGTATGTACTAATCTACCCTTCACCTGGAACTCCAATCTCATCCAGTCTCCCTCTACCATTTAACCCCTTGTTGTATGTACTAATCTAAATTAGCCATTTTGACCCCCTGTTCCAGTCTCCATATTGCCTTCCTCCCCCATTCCTCTCCTATATCTCTCTGTGTCTGTTTCTTATCAGAGATTTAATGGTGTCACACCTGAACGCACTCAGAGCTCTTCCATCCCAAAACAATTTGTAATTTGGAAATCCCTCAGTCAGTCATTCAGTGTTCTTAGGGACTCCAGTTAGTATATATTCAGGCCCAGTTAGGGGTGGCATTTGCCAGGGGTAGCAGTTGGCACCTTTATCCAAGTACATCTTTATCTAAGTACTGAGAGTTAGGCAAGAGAGTTAGGCAAGAGAGAGACAGCTGCTGCAGCCACCTAAAGACAAGAGGCAAGTAAACAGGCTGAATTCAGAGTGAAGAAACAGTCATTTTCACCAAGCACTGACATTTGCTTCCTCTACTGAAACTACTGACCACCTGATGCAAGAAACCAGGATTTCCAGTCACCATTAACCATTACAACTTCTGCCTCTCCTGATCATCATTGGACTACTTCATTTAACCCTGCACTGATTCCTACCCTCACCAAGTACTTTGCAGTTCTGCTACTGAGTCTCCTCACCATCCCTGGCACCTATACCCTCTGCTCCGTGGATTGACCCTTGACTGCCAAGTCATCTGTACTCTCCTGGATTACTGACTGTTGCACATCTCTACTGCCCCATTCATTAACCCAACTATGGGCAAATTAACTCCTTGTTTTGTCATCGCCATTCTCACATGCATAAGAGTCTCCTCCTCCTGTGTCCACATTAAGTGTCACGCCATTCACATTGCACCCTCAATTCTTCACTCACCACTTCTCTGCTCCCATGAACTTTTTTCATTCCTCCGCTCCCTATCACCACCATCTCCTTCTACCCCTGCAAAAAAGCCCCACTGCTTCAAATCTCACTCTCACCTTATGTCCCTGTCCCTTCTCCTCCTACTTGCTGCAGGTGACATCTCACCTAACCCAGGCCCCCCTTCCATTCTCTCTTGGACCACAGAACCCACTCACACACGCAACACTCACAATCTAATAACCGTACCCCGTCACCTAACCTCCTCCCCCCCCTTCTGTTTTGGTCTCTGGAATGCCCGCTCTGTGTGTAACAAACTAACAGCTGTTCATGATCTGTTCATTTCTCACTCCCTAAACCTCCTTGCCATCACTGAAACTTGGCTCACATCATCAGACACTGCCTCCACTCTCATATGGAGGCCTTCAATTCACACACACACCGAGGCCTGGCAACAGGCAGGGAGGGGGAGTAGGCATCCTGCTGCCCCCTAACCATATATTTCAGGTACTCCCCACTGTTCCCTCTCTTTCCTTCCCTACATTTGAAGCTCACACACTTCGCCTCTTCTCTCCCCTCCCCCTGCGTGTCGCTGTCATATACAGGCCACCTGGTCCCACTGCACAATTCCTTGATCACTTCACCTCCTGGCTCCCTCACTTCATGTCCTCTGATGTCCCTACTCTCATCATGGGTGACTTCAACATCCCTATAGATAATCACAACACCCCCCCTGCCCTCAAACTCCTCTCCTTAACAACCTCCTTAGGCTTATCGCAGTGGACCAGCTCTCCCACACACAGTGATGGTCACTCCCTCGACTTGATCTTCACTAACCTCTGCTCGGTCTCCAACTTCTCTAACGTCCCTTTTCCCCTCTCTGACCACCACCTCCTCACCGGTAACCTCATCATACCACGCAAACCCATCACCCCCGCCACAATCAAGCGCATGCGGAGAAATCTACATTCTCTTGATAAGCAACAATTTTCCACCTCCCTGCAGCCTATCCTCAACCCCATCCTCACACTTACTTGCCCAGACAAAACTACTGCTCTCTATAACAGCACTCTCACTTCAGCCCTTGACATCGCTGCACCTGCAACTCCACGCCACCCACGCACAACCCCACTACAACCCTGGCACACAAGACTAACGCGATACCTCCAAAGGTGCTCACGCACTGCTGAAAGGCACTGGAGGAAATCGCGCTCCACAGCCGACTTCACACACTACAAATTCATTCTCCGTTCGTATAGCTCTGCCCTCTCCCTGGCTAAACAGTCATTCTTCTCCTCTCTAATTTCTAATCTTTCCTCCAACCCCAAACGCCTTTTCTCAACCTTCACATCTCTTCTAAACCCACCAACACAAACACCTTCCACTAACTTCTCGGCCCAAGATCTCGCCAACCACTTCAAGAACAAGATTGAATCTATCAGACATGATATTTCATCACTACCACCCCCACCCAGCCAGCCCAGCCCTGTCGCCTCTCCCACATACACACTAAGCTCCTTCCCACCTGTCACTGAGGATGAAGTCTCCCTTCTCCTCACTCGCTCAAACCTAACCACATGCCCTCTCGACCCAATCCCATCTCAGCTCACCCAAGAACTCTCCCCTCTACTAACTCCAATCCTTACTCACTTATTCAACCTCTCTTTGTCAACCGGCACCTTCCCATCCTCTTTCAAACATGCACTAATCACTCCCATCCTAAAAAAACCCTCCCTGGACCCAAACTCATTGTCAAATTACCGGCCAATTTCCCTACTCCCGTTTGCCTCCAAGCTTCTCGAGCGCCTTGCATATAACCGGCTCACTAAATTCCTCTGCTCCCATTCCCTGCTAGATCCCTTGCAATCCGGATTCCGCCCTCATCACTCCACTGAGACTGCCCTCACTAAAGTGGCCAATGACTTGCTCTCAGCCAAGTCTAAAGGCCACTACTCCCTACTCATTCTTTTGGACCTGTCAGCCGCATTTGACACAGTCGATCACCCACTCCTCCTCCAAGCCCTCCACTCCCTAGGCCTCTGCGACACTGCACTCTCCTGGTTTTCATCTTATCTCTGCAACCGCTCCTTCAGTGTTTCATACTCCGGCTCCACTTCCCCACCCCTCCCACTGTCTGTTGGTGTGCCCCAAGGATCAGTACTGGGACCCTTGCTCTTCTCAATCTACACTGCTTCCCTTGGAAAACTAATAAACTCCTTTGGGTTTCACCATCATCTCTATGCTGATGACACCCAAATATATCTTTCCTCCCCAGACCTCTCTCCTTCCCTCCTGTCCCGAGTGTCTGACTGTCTGTCTGCTGTGTCTTCCTGGATGTCCTCCCATCAACTCAAACTTAACCTTAGCAAAACTGAACTAATTCTCTTCCCTCCATCTACAACCAGCCTTATCCCAAACATTACCCTCACCGTTAACAACACTTCCATCACACCAACCCCTACAGCACGCTGCCTGGGGGTCACATTTGACTCTGCCCTATCCTTCATTCCTCACATCCAGTCAATCTCCAACTCATGCCGCCTCCACCTCCGCAACATCTCTAGAATCCGACCCTTTCTCACAGAAGACACTACCAAAATTCTAATCCAAACACTCATCATGTCCCGTCTTGACTACTGTAACTCTTTACTAATTGGCCTGCCTCTCACCCGACTAACCCCACTACAGTCCATAATGAACTCTGCTGCAAGACTAATCTACCTCACTCATCGCTTCTCTAACACCACACCCCTCTGTCAGTCCCTACACTGGCTCCCGTTAGCATACAGAGTAAAATTCAAAACTCTGGTGCTAACTTATAGAGCCCTCACTAACACTGCACCCCCCTATATTTCATCTCTCATTTCCAAATATACTCCCGCCCGCCATCTTCGCTCTGCACATGACCTTCTGCTCTCCACAGCTCTTATCACATCCTCCCACTCCCGCCTACAGGACTTCTCCCGTGCTGCACCTGAGCTGTGGAATTCCCTCCCCCGCCCCATCAGACTCTCCCCCAGCCTTCAAATCTTCAGACGCTCCCTGAAGACTCACCTCTTCAGGGAGGCCTATCAACTGCCTCCATAAACATCATCACCAAGATTCACCCCTTGCACGGACTACTGCACTCAACAGCACTTCTCACTCCCACCCACTGACTGGCAGTTCATGTGGCAGGAGGCACTTAAACACAATAGCACTTACTCCTTCTGTATCAAACCTACCTTCCTCTAGACTGTAAGCTCTCACGAGCAGGGCCCTCTGATCCTCCTGTTCTACACATCTGATTGTACTATTTAATACCTCTGTATGTCTATTCCCCAATTGTACAGCGCTGCGGAATTAGTTGGCGCTATATAAATAAAGAATAATAATAATAATAATAATAATAGTCTAAAACTAGAGGGACACAGGTTTAGACATAATGTAAGAAAGTTTTACTTCACTGAGAGGGTAGTAGATAAGTGGAATAGCCTGTCAGCAGAAGTGGTAGCGGTTACTACAGTGAAGGGATGTAAGCATGCATGGGATAGGCATAAGGCTGTCCTTAACGGAAGACAAGACCAAGGACCAAAAAAAGATTTGAGGTTTTTACAGTAGGAAAATGGGCGACTAGATGGGCTGAATGGTTCTTATCTGCCGTCAAATTCTATGTTTCTATGTTTGGTAATATTTTGGCAAATGAAATCAGAGTTCATCACTTGGTACGCATTAAGGTTTCTTCCTCATCTTATTCCTGTGCTTACAGTACGCCTACATCGCCAACCCTTCTCCACGCTATAGCCACATAAACGATGTTTCAGTTTGCATTTGCAATGGCTAATTTGCATATTGAAATCAGACTTAATGAGACATTTTTGTATTCCTGAGGTCATGTTTATATTTAAATGTGCCTATGTGCCATATGCACTAAACTGATAGCTGGGAATGCTGTTAGAGATCACAGAAATGAATATCTCTGAAACTGGTGAATTGTAAATATTGTTATATCTTTCTATGCAGTCATTAGACTCAGAGGCATAACTAGAAGCCACCAGGCCCTGGTGCAAGAATGGTCATGGGCCCCCCGACCACATTTCTCCCCCCCATTGGCCACCTCCACATTGCCCCCCATTGGCCACCTCCACATTGCCCCCAATCTCCACATTGTTTCCAATCTTCACCTCCACATTGCCCCTATTGACCCCCCCAGTGTCCATCTCCTACCTCCCTGTTGGTCCAGCAGCATGGCAGGAGAGGTCACAGACCTTTATTAGAAGCTGAAGCTCCCGTGCAGTACTATCTTCAATAATGCAGAACTCTGGGATATGATGTCATCTCTCAGCGCCCTGCATTACTAGAGTGCCGAAGAGGGAGCTCAGCTGCTAGAGGTCTGTGCCAAAGAAGGCACAGACCTCAGCTTGTTGCGGGCTCCAGAAGGGGGGGGGGGTCGCAGGGGGGCAGCCAGGTGCCTGGAGTGACAGGCCCGGTTGCATGTGCGACCCCTGTTGTTACGCCACTGCTTAGACCTTTTAGGAAACAGCCCACCAGACTCCACAGTGGACAGTTTTTCATGTTGCAAAGTGGAGAGCATTTCTCTATACTCCTCAATGAAGAATAGATCACCAAGTCTTAGGTACAGGATATGTGGAAAAATAAAACCCGAACACATACATGGAGTTGAATAGTCCATACCTTTTTTAACCCTTTGAGTGCCAGAGGGGTACGCAACGCATTGCAGAGCAATGCGTTGCGTACCCCTCTGGCACTCAGAGGGTTAACAGAATACCACACTGCAGTCTTTGCCTAATAATTATAAACTTCCCAACATATAAGTATGTGCAAATATCACAAAAAAAAAAATCACGCATACTCCTCTGCCACTAAAAGGGTTAAGCAGCGGGGTGTGTGCACGCTCCTCTGGTCTTTAAAGGGTTAATATAAAGTACTTAAAATCTATAGCCTAGTTTTCCCAGGATGTTCAGGAATGCTCTGAAAGGAAAGAAATCTGCATTGCAGCAAGGAAGATTCCTATTTCCAATTTTTTTTTTTTTTCTTTCAAAAACCGTTAATCTTTTATTATGACATGTTTGCAATACAAACGTATCCAGGGTTGTTTTTCAGCGACTCATGGTTTAGATTGGTGGTTTTATTATATAGATCCATATGTTAACAATAACTCGAGTTTTATGTTCCCTAGTTCTCCACCGCAGCTGGTCTGTGTTCCCTTACAGCCCCCACCCTGTGAAATTAAGAACATCCACAGCGCACATTGCTCTACAAATACATCTCAGATTCTCTCCCAGACACACACTGGATTATTTACAACCATCTCACACAAACATACAGAATGATGTGTATACAGTAAGGAATTACACAACGGCTCAGAATCACTAGACGGTAATCCCCCGTATCAAACGGAGATTGTGCTTTAAACTGCTTTTGACGTGAGACAAGCCATAGCCGTTTAATGAATCCCATCAATTGTGTTATCTGCATTAGAGTGTACAAACACACTGACCTACTTACACAGGATTACAATACGCATTAACAGTCCCACAGGTTTACAGAGGAACAATTCAGGAGCAAACCAAATGCATGATACGGAGAAAATAAAAGTTCCTTCTGATTTAAAGGAGCAGTAAACTTTTATTTATGAAAATATCCTATATAATAATTCGCTAAATCGTGTGTAACGTCGCTACATGCGCAGTAGACACTGCTGCGCGTGCTGCATTCGTGAGCAGTAGAGACTGCCCGCGCCTCGGCTGATACAGAGCTGGGCATTCCGAAGGAGCGTCCAGCTCTGTATCAGCTGTGGCGCGGGCAGTCTCTACTGCACGTGACTGCCCCGCGACAGGGTGGCTCTGGCACTGTGGCCCGTGTAACGGGCTGTTCAACTAGTATATCATACCTCCCAACATTTCAAATTGCCAAAGAGGGACACTTGTGTTTTAGGAGGTGTTGCTGGGGGCGGGGCATTACCAGGACTTTTTAGGCTATTTCATGACCTATTGTCACCTCCTAGTGTTACCTAATAAATGATTTAGAACAAGACCAAAGTATTTTATTTATACAGACTAATTTATAAACACATATTGTGACATTTAAACAAACAATAATGTGAATTTTATTGCTGTAGAGCAATATGATACACTTATATACATACCACACAATCTGATCTCCTAAAAAGAGGGACATCAGGGTAGGAAAGAGGGACAGAGGGATTTAGGTCTAAAAGAGGGACTGTCCCTCCTAAAGAGGGACACTTGGGAGGTATGGATATATATACATTGTGAGGCATTGCTTGTTGAGTAAAATGTCCCACTGTTGAAAGATTCATGTTTCCATAGTTATTCCAGTTTAAACCTGTGTTGGTTTTTTACATTAGCAGTGCCTTCTAGTGGTCAAATTCCAATTAGTTACCTTGTTACATTCTAATGAAGAGGAAAGTCAGTGACATACAGTTCTCCACAGAACGTGACAGAAACTGCTGAGTCACTTCCTGTCAGTTAGAGCTTCCAGGAAGTGAACAGTAAATTCATTCCCTGGTTATTTGAACTGTTATAACTTTTGAATAAAACAACTGAAAGCAGTGGGGATGGCCTTGTTTTAATCAACAGGAAAATATCTATAACATATAGGTTTTCATAAAAAAAAGTTTACTGCTCCTATAAATGGCATCTGTAACATCTTGAATGCTATCGCTGAAATGCAATGCATTGGAGACCTATCTAGCATTCAAGGAGATAAAATAAATATTGAACTCTACTTGAAATTAGGAATTCTTACTTGTCCCCCATAGCGAAGTTAGTTTGCTCCAAGGCTAATCCCTTTCTTTTGGTACATGAAACTGAAGAAAATCATTTTACTTAGTAGAAATGTAGCAATTGCAGAGCATTACAGGGGACAAATAGTAATTCTCCACATTCCCTTTAACTGTAATGTTTTTTTTTATTAAAGAGATAGTAATTAGTGTTGAGCGAGCACCCCGATGCTCGGGTGCTCTGACCGAGCACCGCCGGAGGCTCGAGTGCTCGGCCGAGCACCCGAGCCCCATTGAATTCAATGGGGCGACACGAGCATTACACCAGGCACCCCCTGCTCTGATGAGGGGAGGGTGCCTGGTCAATGCCCCCCTTCATCTCCACAATGCCCCTCTTCCACAATGTCCCCCTTCCACAATGTCCCCCTTCATCTCCGCAATGCCCCCTTCATCTCCGCAATGTCCCCCTTCCACAATGTCCCCCTTCCACAATGTCCCCCTTCATCTCCGCAATGCCCCCTTCATCTCCGCAATGTCCCCCTTCCACAATGTCCCCCTTCATCTCCGCAATGCCCCCTTCATCTCCGCAATGCCCCCCTTCCACAATGTCCCCCTTCACAATGTCCCCCTTCATCTCCGCAATGCCCCCTTCATCTCCGCAATGCCCCCCTTCCACAATGTCCCCCTTCCACAATGTCCCCCTTCATCTCCAAAATGTCCCCCTTCATCTCCAAAATGTCCCCCTTCATCTCCACAATGCCCCCTTCATCTCCACAATGCCCCCTACCTCCAGTCCCTGGTGGTCCAGCGGAGCGTCTGTAAGATCTGTGCCTCCTTCGGCACAGATCCCTGCCACCCGAACATGGCGGGCGAGCACATGGCGGTACTCGTACGAGTACAGCCATGTGCCGAGCAGAGCGATGCTCGAGCCGATCCGAGCATCGGCCGAGCATGCTCGCTCAACACTAATAGTAATGTTTAGATATTAAGGTAAGGTTGATTCTTCAACATACTTTTTATAACGAAGTGTACCTTTCTGACAACCCATAGTGTCGTTTTTCTTTTATTTTGTATTAAAGGGATAGTAATGTTTCACAAAAACAGCAGCTCCAATTAATCTTCATAGTATTTAGGCCATGGAGAGTGTTATTTCAATACTGTCACAGCTGTAGTTCAAGAGTAATTGAATGATAAAGTATCCCCCTCCCACCCCCTTTACCTAGTGTAAGCCGCCTCCCCTCAGATGTGGAATCTGTCTCTTGACCGGACAGATCACAGCAAGAGACAATCTTCTTACTGTGATCATAAGGAAAACCCTGCCCCTTGACAGGTTTTTCAGCTGAAGATTGTCCCTCTCTGTGATCCATCCGGACAGTCTTGCTGCTCTGAGGTGAGCAGTGTTACATCAGCAAAAGGGGCGGGTGGGGAGAATTTATCATTCAACTAGTTTAAAAGCCCGTGTACACGGGCCACAGTGCCTCCCAGCAGCCTCAGCTGGTGCCCGGAGCCTCACTGCTCACTGCCCGTGCTGCAGTCATGCGCAGAACAGAGTGCCCGAATGCGACCCAGCTGATAAGGAGCGGGTCCTTCCGAATTCGGACCGTAGTCCTCTCTGAGCACCTTCGTCCCAGGAAGGTGCGCAGAGAAGACTCTGGTCCGAATTCGGAGTGCGGTATCAGCCGAAGCGCGCTTGGGCAGTCTCTACTGCGCATGACTGCAGCGCGGGCAGTCTCTACTGCGCATGACTGCAGCGCGGGCAGTCTCTACTGCGCATGACTGCAGCGCGGGCAGTCTCTACTGCGCATGACTGCAGCGCGGGCAGTCTCTACTGCGCATGACTGCAGCGCGGGCAGTCTCTACTGCGCATGACTGCAGCGCGGGCAGTCTCTACTGCGCATGACTGCAGCGCGGGCAGTCTCTACTGCACATGACTGCAGCGCGGGCAGTCTCTACTGCACATGACTGCAGCGCGCGCAGTCTCTACTGCACATGACTGCAGCGCGCGCAGTCTCTACTGCACATGACTGCAGCGCGCGCAGTCTCTACTGCACATGACTGCAGCGTGCACAGTCTCTACTGAGCATGACGGCTGCTGACAAACATCCTAGAGAATTATTATATAGGATCATATAGGATTATTAGAATTACTCTTGAACCACAACTCTGAAAGTATTGAAATAACACTCTCCACCCAAATACTATGAAGATTAATTGGAGCTGCTTTTATTGTGAAATACTACTATCCCTTTAATGTGTCCCCCTCCCATCCCTTTTCCATAATGCCTCCCCTGAGATCTGAAATAAAGTCACTTGACCTGACAGGAATACTTTGCCCCCCTCCTTGACGAAGGATGGCAGATTTTTCCTCATACTGAGAGAAGATTGTCCCTTGTTGTGATCAAGCTGGACCATTTGCTGGTCTGAGCAGAGACATTGTGACGTATAGAAAAGGGGCGGGAGGGAGACACTTTAAAATAAAATAAAACGAAGACAACAATGTTATGGATAGTTAGAAAGGAAGAGAGGTCAATACACAGATATGAGAGGTCAATACAAGGATCTCTCTGGTGATCTATTCATTCCAAGGCCTGATCACTTGAGCTGTCCTGGGGTTAGTTTCCCTTTAAGGACCATATAGTGAAGTTCGGCACGGCAGCATACATGACTGATCAAGTGTCCCGGCGTGTCAAACTGGGGTCTGATAGTGACCGTCCCAGTCTTGGAAAGGTCAATTTCAGACCCCGCTACTACTCACAGCGCTCCTGTGAAAAAAAAAAAATGTGATGTCCCAGGATAGCGGTAACGGTCTTGACACGTCCCTGTCCTTAAGGGGTTAAAATCTAAACATTACTATCCCTTTAACTCTTTGAATGCAAAAGATGACTCCAATGCATTAATTACAATTAGTGATGGGGGCGAAATTGTTCATTGCTAGAAAAGAACCATAGTAAAATTGCCTTTTCTGCCAACCGTGGGAATTCCTGCAAGAAGATTGTTTCAGTTGACGTCTTCCACTTGTGGAGTGAGATGAGTTCACCACAATAAGAAATCAGCTTAAAACTGTAACGTGTTCCCTCCCGCGAGAATTCCCACTGGAAGACAGGAAGTATGTTTCATAGAAAGAGGAATATTGTAACAAGAGGTAATTATCTAAAGTCAGAGGGTGGAAAATTCAGACGTCTTATGTTTAACCCCTTAATGGGATAGTAAGGTTTCAAAATAAAAGCAGCTCCAATTAATCTTCATAGTATTTGGGCCATGGAGAGTGTTATTTCAATACTGTCAGAGTTGCAGATCAAGAGTAATTGAATGATAAAGTATCCCCTCCCGCCCCTTTTACTGATGTAACACTGCTCACCTCAGAGCAGCAAGACTGTCCAGATGGATCACAGAGAGGGACAATCTTCTGTGATCATAAGGAAAAACCTGTAAATCCTGTCAAGGGGGGCAGGGTTTTCCTTATGTTCACAGTAAGAATATTGTCCCTTGCTGTGACCTGTCCGGTCAAGCGACCAGAGTCCATATCTGAGGGGAGGCGGCTTACACTAGGTAAAAGGGTCGGGAGGGGGATACTTTATCATTCAATTACTCTTGAACTACAACTCTGACAGTATTGAAATAACACTCTCCATGGCCCAAATACTATGAAGATTAATTGGAGCTGCTGCTTTTGTGAAACATTACTATCCCTTTGACAGACATATATTCTTGGACTGAACAATACCAACAAGTAGGGGATTAGGTCTTACTGATCTATTCGTTCATGTGTGCTTGTTAATTAGGTATATAAAAAACAAGTATTTTAAAAATGTCAGACAGGCTACACCCTGGAGCTAGGTGCACCATATTTAGACACACGTTGGATACTCATTGCCATAGAACAATAGAACATAATCAATGCAGCAAAGTACTTTGACATTTCCAACATTTTATAGTGGGAAAAAGGGGGGGATATATGAAATATGAAAAATCTACTTACATATCAGATGAGTGATTTCTGAACTTTTCTAAGTCTTGACTCAATGTACCTTAACCCCTAAAAGGCATAGTAATGTTTCAAAGTAAAAGCAGCTCCAATTAATCTTCATAGTATTTGGTCCATGGAGAGTGTTATATCAATACTATCAGAGTTGTAGTTCAAGAGTAATTGAATGATAAAATATCCCCCTCCCGTCCCTTTTACCTAGTGTAAGCCGCCTCCACTCAGATGTGGAATATGGGCTCTTGACCAGACAGCTCACAGCAAGAGACGATCTTTTTGTGATAATAAGGAAAACCCTGAACCTCTTGACAGGTTTTTCCTTATGATCACTGAAGATTATTCCTCTCTGTGATCCATCTGGACAGTCTTGCTGCTCTGAGGTGAGCAGTGTTACATCAGTAAAAGGGACGGGAGGGGGATACTTTATCATTCAATTACTCTTGAACTACAACTCTGACAGTATTGAAATAACACTCTCCATGGCCCAAATACTATGAAGATTAATTGGAGCTGCTTCTATTGTGAAACATTACTATCCCTTTAAGGACCTGAGTGCATGGTTAGCACTTAAGAACCAAGGAGCTTTTTTTTTTTTTGGCCTTGTTTTATTCAGCAGGAAATGCACTATAAAAACTGGGTTTTCATAAAAAAAAGTTTACTGCTCCTTTAATTGATCGCATACACTCTGTCTGCTTCAGGCTAAAAAGCTGCCGGTAACCATCATGTCCACCACCATGGAGTTAACATAAAGAACTGGATGATGATGTTATCTCTTCAACAAAGGCACAAGAGCAAAATTCATACGGCCATTAGGTTTTTCTATCCATTGTAAAGTGTGTGTTAGTTCTCCTTTAAATCTGGTGCCAAAATACATAAATGTGCAGTGACATGTCTACTGTATATCACAGCATTAGAACAAGAGCTAATTTTATCAGAGGGCAACCTGTATGATAGATCTCAAATACACATGTATAATACAGCAATAATTTTTCTTTAAGGTTTCAGAACCTCTTTCCCTCAAATACACATGATTTCACAAGATGAAAGGCCACTTAAGATGAATGAAGTAAGGGAAACTGCAATAATTGAGCCCAATGATGGGGAGAATGCAGATTCCACATATAAAATGACATAATAAACATCTAATCCTTTGCATGCCAAATGTTTCTAGTCATACCTCCCAATTATTCCTCTTTAGGATATATTAGGGATCCATTCCTCCTAAGTGGTGCTCTTTAGATGACATTAGGGGTCAATACCTCCCAAGTGTCCCTCTTTAGGAGATATCAGGGTTCCATACCTCACAAATATCCCTCTTTAGGAGATATTAGGGGTCCATACCTCCCCAAGTGTACCTCTTTAGGAGATATTAGGGGTCCATACCTTCCAAGTATCACTCTTTAGGAGATATTAGGGGTCCATACCTCCCGAGTGTCCTTCTTTAGGAGATATTAGGGGTCCATACCTCCCAAGTGTCCCTCTTTAGGAGATATTAGGGGTCCATACCTCCCAAGTGTTCCTCTTTAGGAGAGATCAGGGGTTCATACCTCCCAAGTGTACCTCTTTAGGAGATATTAGGAGTCAATACCTCCCAAGTGTCCCTCTTTATGATATATTAGGGTTCCATACCTTCCAAGCGTCCCTCTTTAGGAGGGATAGTCCCTATGAGTCCCAAATCCCTCTGTCCCTCTTCCCAACCTGGTGTCCATCTTTTTTAGGAGATCAGACTGTGTGGTGTGTATATAAGTGTATCTCCCATTAATGTTTATACATTAGCCTGTGAAAATAAAATACTTTGGTATTGTGCTAATTAATTTATTCAGTTACACAAAGAGGTGTCAATAGGTCATGAAATAACCTAGAAATTCTCTGTAATGCCCCGCCCACCAGCCACGCCCCCAGCAGCACCACCTGAAACAAAAGTGTCCCTCTTTGGCTATCTGGAATGTTGGGAGGTATGCCTTACCATAATATTCACCTGCAGAATATGTAAAGACAAATAGCCTAGAATTCTTTTTTATTTTGTTTTATTTTCCCTTTAATTTATTTTTATGTTCCTGGTGATGAGCGCAATGAATTTCTGATCTCTCTGTCAGTTTTCTGTGAAAGCAGTGATTTTGATACCTCCCAAGTGTCCCTCTTTAGGAGATATCAGGGCTACATACCTCACAAATATCCCTCTTTAGGAGATATTAGGGGTCCATACCTCCCAAATGTCCCTCTTTAGGAGATATTAGGGGTCCATACCTCCCGAGTGTCCCTCTTTAGGAGATATCAGGGGTCCATACCTCCCGAGTATCACTCTTTAGGGTCCATACCGCCTGAGTGTCATTCTTTAGGAGAAATTAGGGGTCCATACCTCCCAAGTGTCCCTCTTTAGGAGATATTAAGGTTCCATACCTCCCTAGTGTTCCTCTTTAGGAGATATTAGGGGTCCATACCTCTCAAGTGTACCTCTTTAGGAGATATTAGGAGTCCATACCTCCCAAGTGTCCCTCTTTAGGAGATATTAGGGGTCCATACCTCCCAAGTGTCCCTCTTTAGGAGATACTAGGGGTCCATACCTCCCAAGTGTCCCTCTTTAGGAGATATTAAGGTTCCATACCTCCCTAGTGTTCCTCTTTAGGAGATATTAGGGGTCCATACCTCTCAAGTGTACCTCTTTAGGAGATATTAGGGTTCCATACCTCCCAAGTGTCCCCCTTTAGGAGGGATAGTCCCTCTTTGAGTCCCAAATCCCTCTATCCTTCTTCCCACCCTGGTGTCCATCTTTTTAGGAGATCAGAATCTTTCCTTCTTACTTCCTCTGTTTCTCTTCCACTCTCTCTCTCTCCTCCACTCTTCCACTCTCTCTCCTCCACTCTACTACACTCTCTCTCCACTCTACTACACTCTCTCCTCCACTCTACTACACTCTCTCCTCCACTCTACTACACTCTCTCCTCCACTCTACTACACTCTCTCCTCCACTCTACTACACTCTCTCCTCCACTCTCTCCCTCCACTCTACCGCTCTCTCTCCCTCCACTCTACCACTCTCTCTCCCTCCACTCTACCACTCTCTCTCCCTCCACTCTACCACTCTCTCTCCCTCCACTCTACCACTCTCTCTCCCTCCACTCTGTCTCCCGCCACTCTTCCACTCTCTCTCCTCCATTCTACCACTCTCTCTCCCTCCATTCTACCACTCTCTCTCCCTCCACTCTTCCACTCTCTCTCCCTCCACTCTTCCACTCTCTCTCCCTCCACTCTTCCACTCTCTCTCCCTCCACTCTTCCACTCTCTCTCCCTCCACTCTTCCACTCTCTCTCCCTCCACTCTTCCACTCTCTCTCCTCCACTCTTCCACTCTCTCTGCTCCACTCTTCCACTCTCTCTCCCGCCACTCTTCCACTCTCTCTCCCGCCACTCTTCCACTCTCTCTCCTCCACTCTTCCACTCTCTCTCCTCCACTCTTCCACTCTCTCTCCTCCATTCTACCACTCTCTCTCCTCCATTCTACCACTCTCTCTCCTCCACTCTTCCACTTTCTCTCCCTCCACTCTTCCACTCTCTCTCCTCCACTCTTCTACTCTCTCTCTCCCTCCACTTTTCCTCTCCTCCACTCTCTACCTCCCCCCAGCCCTCCTCTCCAGCTCTACCTTTCTCCCTGTTCCTCTCTCCCAGAGTGACTAATTCTGAATCGATTTGGACAGCTTCAGAATTGTCTTGCGTATTGATGAAGTTTAGTTCATCTCTAATTAAAAAGGAAAAAAAAGAGAGCAACATCATTGTCAGCTACCATTGATTGAAAGGCAAGTTTTAATGCAGATTATTATTCATTACTGTCTATGTACAAGAGAACACTCTCCACATAGAATGATAAGTCGCTAAACTTCCCCGTACCATGGGGAATTAACCCCTTGGTTACTAGAGGTCTCCGGTGTATTTCGTTGCAATAATGCATTTGAGTCCACTCTTGCATCCTAGGGGTTAACCATTTCAGTGGCTCTGCCACTGAAAGGGTACAACAATATATGGTGCTTAGGATGACTTTCTGTTACTAGTGATGTAATATTCTTGGTATGGATCATACTTTTGTGTTTGTTGATGTGTGTCAGAGGTTTGGTCGTCTCGCCCATATAAATAATGTCATAAAGTAGTTTCAACATAAAAACCACATAATCAGAATGACAGTTTAATAGTTATTTTCTTGGATAAAGTTTGCCTGCTCTTGGACATGAAAAATTTGGACTTTTTACTGCACTGTCAGGCTGTTCCGTTGCCACAAGGAAACATACGTTGTGATCCTGAGAACCAGAAGGCGATGATGGTAAGTAATACGCAGGGCTGACTTTAAATCTCAGCTGCCTTTAGGCAAGGCACTGTAGGCACGCTTAGCTCCACCCATTGTCACACCCCTACTCTCCACATTTCTCTGCCTACGCCCAAGTGTGGGTGTGGCCAGCACAGCTGAGGCTACTCTCAAAATCTAGAGCTTTAGGCAGTTGCCTATTCTGCCTATTGGGAAATCCGGCCCTTGTAACAAGTAAACAAGCCATGAACATCTGATCTCTAATAGTGCAACATAGTGCTGATAGGGAATGCCTTCTGTTGCTCCTGAGGACTTAAGAACCTCAGAGCTAACTTAAAGGCATCCAGTCCTCTCCAACTACGCTTTGTCCTTAAAGAAACAGTAAACATTTTTTTAATGAAAACCTAAATGTATTAGAGCTTTTGCTGCTGAGTAAAACAGGGGTAACTCCCACTGCTGTCAGTTGTTATAGTCAAATATTATATCAGTTCAAATAATCCGGAAGTGAATTTACAGTGTACGTACTTCCTGAGGGCCAGAACAAACTCTGTATCCATTCAGTAGCTTATGCATTGGAGATCTCTCTCTAGCAACCAAGAAGTTAAAGCTTTTATGTCCTTGCTTGTTGTAGGCCAAAGGTATATTCTGTGCCAGGAAACAGTGGATGAGACCGGTGGTGTGGTCGTTTGAGGAGTGGCCATGGGCGGAGCTAAGGGTGCCCAGAGTGCCTTGCCTAGGGGAGCCTGGAATGTAAATCCAGCCCTTGTCACTTTATTTGGAGGGATAGATCCGATTTAAGCTAACATATAAGGGCAGAAAATGAGCTGACGGGTGGATTTCCCACCACCAACACCAACCAGGGCTGGATTTACATCTGAGGAGCCTGTAGACACAGAAATCTGAAGCGCCCCCCCCCCCCCCCCGATTTGCCGTCTCCACTAGACACCTCCACAATGCTTATGAGCTCCATATTGCCCCATCAGCTCCATATTTCCCCTCACATTGCCCCCATCATCTCAATATTGCCCCTCACATTGCCCCCATCAACTCAAAATTGCCCCTCACATGTCACATTGCCCCATTATCAGTATTGCCCCTCACATTGCCCCCATCATCTCAATATCACCCACTCCCTTTTCCTACCTCACTGGAGAGGAAAGGTATATGCCTCCTTTGGCATATAACTGTAGCTGCTGTCTGCTGGAGCTCCCGCGCGCTCTGTAATGCAGAGCGCTGGGAGAGGATGTCATCTCTCAGTGCTCTGCATTATTACCAAAGAGCCTATGGTGACGAGGGAGCTCAGCAACTCTATATGTTGTTGTGGGTGCTAAGCGGGGGGGAGGGGTGACTAGCGAGGCTAATAAAAAATAAATTAAAAAAACAAGGAAAAAAAAAAAACTCTCAGCAATGACAGGTGCCCCTCTGTGGGATGCGCCTGTAGGCAGGTGCCTACTCTGCCTTATTACAAATCCGGCCCTGACACCAACGTCACGAGGTTGACAAATTAGAATTTTGAGCAATTCTGGTGCAAAACAACTGCACTATAGTAGACAAACAAAATGTTCCATTGATTTAAATGGTGCTTTTATCCCCTTGAATGCTGAATAATGTGTAGGAGATCTCTTTAGCATTCAAGGGGTTAAAAGACTAATTGAAATCAATGGGACGTTTTAGTTGCTTTACTCCCATTCAGCCTCAATGTGTGCACTTCAGGAGATAGGACTGCATTGATGGTTTAGAATTCCATTGCGGACCAGAAATAGGACAGCTGTGTCATTTCAATAGTGTGCAGTTTAACTGTGATTTCCATGGGGTTTAATAATGTCATACAATAGTGCATCGTCAGGATAAACTTATACTCTTAACCGCACATACTGATATTGAGAAATGCAAAAAGAGTATTAGATTGACTTAAAATAAATACAGTCTTTATAACCCATTGTAAATTAAGTGTATAACCCATAAAGCTCAATGTTACAGGGAAGTATTTTTAAACTCTTATGGTATATTAATTCTTTTTAGTATGGGAACTGTGGTAGTTTGCATTAAAACAAAGTGTATTAGGCTCAGCTACTTTTCAGTCCTTGGATGCTAGAGACATTGCCAGTGCATTGGTGTTTAAGTCCTCTAGTCTAATATAAGTAAATGCTCTTTGGTCTACTACAAATAAATGTCCTCTTACCTACTACAATTAAATGTCATCAAGTCTTCAACAATGAAATGTTCTCTGGTCTACTACAAGAAATATTCTATGCTCTACTACAAATAAATACCACCAGTCTACTACAATTGAATGTCCCCTGGTGTACTACATGTAAAGTGGTCTCTTCTGTACTACATGAAATATTCCATGTTCTACTACAATAAATAATCTATGCTTTACTACAACTAAATCTCTCCGGTCTACTACAATTGAATGATCCCTGGTGTACTACAATTAAAATGGTCTCTGCTCTACTACAAGAAACATTATATTCTCTACTACAAATAAATGTTGTTAGGTCTACTATAATTTGATCTTCTCAGATCTACTACAATTAAATGTCCTCTGGTCTACTGCAATTAAATGTCCACTACTATTTGATGTCCTCAGGTCTACTACAATTAAATGTCCACTAGTATTTGATGTTCTCAGGTCTACTACAATTAAATGTCCACTAGTATTTGATGTTCTCAGATCTACAACAATTAAACGTCCTCTGGTCTACTACAATTAAATGTCCACTACTGTTTGATGTTCTCAGCTCTACTACAATTAAATGTCCTCCAGCCTGCTCCAATTACATTTTCTCTGGTCTGCTACAATTAAATGTCCTCCAGTCTGTTACAATTAAATGTTCTCAAGTCTTCAACAATTAAATATTCTCTGGACTACTACAATAAATATTCTATGCTCTACTACAACTAAATGTCTCTGGTCTATTGCAACTGAATGTTCCCTGGTGTACTACAATTAAATGTTCTCTGGTCTACTACAGTTAAATGACTTCCAGTCTGCTACAATGAAATGTCCTCAAATTTTCGACAATTAAATGTTCCCTGGTCTACTACAAGAAATATTCTATGCTCTATTACAAATAAATATCTCCGGTCTACTACAATTGAATGTTCCCTTGTGTACTACAATTAAAGTGGTCTCTGCTGTACTACAAGAAATATTCTATGCTCTACTACAATAAATATTCTACGCTTTACTACAGCTAAATCTCTCCGGTCTACTACAATTGAATGTTCCCTGGTGTACTACAATTAAAATGGTCTCTGCTTTACTACGAGAAATAGTCTATTCTCTACTACAAATAAATGTTGTTCGGTCTACTATAATTTGATGTTCTCAGGTCTACTACAATTAAATATCCTCTTACATACTACAATTAAATGTCCTGAGGTTCACTACAATTTGATGTTCTCAGGTCTACTACTATTAAATGCTTTCTGGTCTACTGAAGTTAAATGTCTTCCAGTCTGCTACAATTACAATGTCCTCAGGTCTTCGACAATTAAATGTTCTCTGGTCTACTACAAAACATATTCTATGCTCTATTACAACTAAACATCCCTGGTCTACTACAACTGAATGTTCCCTGGTGTACTACATTTAAAATGGCCTCTGCTCTAATACAAGAAATATTCTATGTTCTAATACAATTAAATATTCTTTGGTCTACGTCAATAAATATTCTATGCTCGACTACAACTAAAAATCCCCTTGTCTACTACAAGTCAATGTTCCCTGGTGTACTACAATTAAAATGGTCCCTGCTCTACTACAAGAAAGATTCTATGCTCTATTACAATTAAATGTTCTTTGGTCTACTACAGCAGAGTGTTCTCTGGTCTACTACAATTAAATGTCTTCCAGTCTACTGCAATTAAATGTTCTCTGGTCTACTACAATTAAATGTACTCCAGTCTACTGCAATTAAATGTTCTTTGGTTTACTACACTTAGATGTTCTCAAGTCTACTATAGTTGAATGTCCTCTGATATACTACAATAAATATTCTATGGCCTAATGTGAGACGTATTCTATGCTCTACTGCACTTAAATGTTCTTGAGTCCACTACAGTTAACGTTTCTCTTGTTTACTACGATAAATGTTCTCCGGTTTACTGCAAGTAAATATTCCAGTATTCACCCCATAATTCACTACTGAAATTAAGCGGCCTATCAGCAAAGATTTTCATACATAATTTGTATACAACAGTTAAATGATCAGGGCTTCCTCCTCTGAATTGAGGGAAATGTATCCTAGGAATAAGTACCTGTGAATTAGTTTATAATATTGATTTACCTAAGTAGGAGCTCTTCATACATCAGTCAGGAATATCGATCTATAATTTCCCTTATTTTATTTACATTTTTAACCCTTCATAACAGAGGTGTAACTAGAAGTCACCGAGCCCTGGTGCAAAAACTGCCATGGGTCCCCTGACCACATTGCCCCCATTGGGTATCTCCACATTTCCCCCATTGACCACCTCGACATTGCCCCATTGGCTATCTTCAAATTACCCCCAATGTCCACCTCCCCACATTGCCACCCAGTGTACATCTCCTACCTACCTGGTGGTCCAACGGGGTGACAGGAGAGGTCTGTGCCTCCTTCTGCACAGACCTCTATTAGCAGCTCAGAGCTCCCACACCATCCTCTCTCCAGTAATGCAGAGCACTGGGAGATGATGTAATCTCCCAGCACTCTGCATTACTAGTGTGCCGGAGACAGTAGGAGCTCAGCTGTTAATAGAGGTCTGTGCCAAAGAAGGCACAGACCTCAACTTGTTGTGGGGGGGTCGCAGGGGGGCGGTCGGGCCCCTGGAGCGATGGGCCCAGTTGCAGTTGCTACCCCAGAGACCCCTATTGTTAGGCCACTGCTTCGTAATTAATATGAGACCTCCCTAGCATTCAATGGATTAAAGGAGAATTATGATTGATTCTGTATATTATTCCAAATTCTGGAAAAACTTATACATTATATTGATGACCTCCTTTTCTTTTTATGCTTAAATCAGGGATGGTCAAGGTGAGACCCTGCATCTACTGCCAGTCTACAACTTCCATCATTGGGTGTAAGCAGGTGATGGTAGTTGTAGTCTGGAAGCAGCTGGAGAGCCTCTCATTACCCACCACTGGTTTAACCCTTTGAGTGCCAGAGAGGTATCAACACATTGCAAAGCAACGTGTTGGATAACCCCCTCTGGTATTCAAAGGGTTACATCAATGAAGTTGGTTATTTGTCACCAATGGTACACACTGGATGAACCATAATTGCTCCTCATTTCCTTCCTTCAGATAGCCCTACAAACCTTACAAAGAGCAACTCTAAATGTCCAAATCCAGAGGTGCTAACAGCTCTGCTATGGAGAAATTAACCCTTTGAGTGCCAGAGGGGTACGGAATGCAATGCAATCCATTCCGCTCTGGCACTCAAAGGGTTAAAGGGATAGTAATGTTTCATAATAAAAGCAGCTCTAATTAATCATCATAGTATTTGGATCTTGGAGAGTGTTATTTCAATTCTGTCAGAGGTGTAGTTCCAGAGTAATTCAATGACAAAGTATCCCCCTCCCGCCCCTTTTACTGATGTAACCCTGTTCAGCCAGAGCAGAAGGGAGGTGCCCAGGTAGACTGCAGAGAGGGACAATCTTCAATTAAGCTAAGGGAAAAACCTGAAAAACTTGTCAAGGGGGGCAGGGCTTTCATTGTTCTCATAGCTAGAAGATTGTCCCCTGCTGTTAACTGTCTGGTCTATGGACTGCATTCCACATCTGAGAAGAGATGGGTTACACTAGGTAAAAGGGGCAGGAGGGGGATACTTTGCTTGTGAATATCTCTCAAACCATAAAGGTTTGAGAGATAAGACTTGTATCGTTCTTCATGTTTTTTAATGGCTACAAAATAAAATAAAGATAAAACAAAGTATTACTATCCCTTTGAATGGATAGTAATGTTTAATATTGAAAAAAAATATATATTGCAGGATTTACTGCAATATTTACTCCTACTGCCAAGAGATGTCTATTTCAAAGCTACTGCAGGCCAAAATTGTGTTTTTCTGGTGTAGTAACCCCATGGCCCGAAATGTTACAGTGGAGCTGTTTCTGCAGCATCCAATGGAGGATTACGGGCAACTAACCAGAGCAGTCCATAAGATGGTGTAGCAACAGCGCCACCATAAAGATTCAGGTGATAGATGTACTGCAACCGGAAATGCAAGCCTGAGCTGAAATAACTTTGGAATAAAACAACTCTCAGCAGTGGAATTTTCCTTGTTTTACTCAGCAGGATAAACCTGGAGATATATTTTTTTTGGTAATAAGCGTTACTATCCCTTTAAGAAGTTGACTGATCTAGTCATATATGAACACATGCTGAGACGGATGCAGGTCTGCATCTAGTGCAAACCAACTGCAACAGAAGGAACACAAACATTGACATTGATTTAAATGGGTTTTTAACCCTTTGAATTCAACTAGGGTTGCCACCTTTTCTTCAAAAAAAATACCGGCCATGGCATTCCTTCCATAGACTTAACATTGGACAGAAGCCAATTTTTTACCTGCCTGCTGGTAAAATACTGGTTGGGTGGCAACCCTAAATTCAACACAAGTCTGCAACATAGAAAAAAGGTAATGGAGACCACATGAGCATTCAAGCATTTAATCATCCCATTTAAATCAATGGGAATGTTTGGAATTTTTGTTTGTTACCTATTGGCAATTGCGTCAATGGGTACGATACTTCATTAATAGGGTAACAACCCTGATTGCCCAGGACAGTCCCTGATTTTAAATGTGTGTCCCATGTCCCGGGCAGCCCCCTTCTGGGACAACACAAAGTCCCTGAACGAAGACACCAGAGCTCAGAGGTCTAAACACTACAAAGAGAACTGCCCACTGTCTATTGTGACAGGAAGTGATGTGTCTGCTGGGCTACAATAAAATGGCTTCCAGACTGAACTCTAAACAATTGAGGAAACTGGGCCTGGATCCTGACATCAAACAGGACCGACAGTGCATTTTTGTTGTAGTGCAATATTAGTTTGTGGCTTTGGGCAGGGCCTAAAAGTTGAAGTCCTTTGCTACTAGCCAGACCTGAAAAGTTACTTGCCACTGCAAGCCATAACATACCAACCAGGGCTGAATTTCTACTCGCCAGGGCTAAATTTTCACTTGCCATTGGCTAGTGGTGAGTGGAAATTTTGAGCCCTGGCTTTGGGTATGATGTATATTATCTTACAGCCCAACACAGGTATCACTTTCTGTGACAGCAGTCAATAGGCAGTTCTCCCTGAATGCATACCGTCCAACATTTCAAAAGGCCAAAGAGGGACATTTGTGTTTTAGGCATTGTTATTGGAGGCGTGACTGGTGGGAGTGACATTACAGAGAATTTTTAAGTTAATTCATGACCTGCTGACACCTCTTTGTGTAACTGGATACATTGTTTAGAACAAGAACATAGTATTTTATTTACACAGACTAATTTATAAACATAAATAATGAAGTTTATCCAAACATTAATGTGAGATTTATTGCCGTGGAGCAAAGTGATCCACTTATATACACACCTCACAGTCTGATCTCCTAAAAAGAGGGATATCAGGGTGGGAAAGAGGGACAGAGGGATTTGGGTCTCAAAGAGGGACTGTCCCTCCTAAAGAGGGACACTTGGGAGGTATGCTGAATGGCAGAATTGAAACGTGGTCATGCTGTTCATTAATTAGGTTATATTCATCTCCGTGGAGATGACTTCTCCAGTGATATCACTTCTCCAGTTCCTATGTAATTCTATGGAACCAATGCACTAAGATTTCTTAAACTGTGGAGACCTTAGTGCATAGGCTCCACAGACCACAGAATAACTTCCATACCTCACACCATTTCAAATGTCCAAAGAGAGACAGTTTTGTTTTAGGTGATGTTGCTTGGGGTGTGGCTGGTGGCAGGTATTACTGGAAATTTTTTGGCTATTTCATGATCTTTTGACACCTCTTGGTGTAACTGAGTAAAGAATATAGAGTAAGATCAAATTAGTTTATTTACATACACACATATACTGACATTAATGTGAGTTTTATTGGGGTGTAGCAATGTGATAGACTTGTATATACACATCACACAGTCTGATCTAATAAAAAGAGGGACAGAGGGATTTGGGTCTCAGAGAGGGACTGTCTCTCCTAACGATGGACGGACACTTAGGAGATATGAACTTCCATAGGAGCGCTGTAAGTAAAAATGGTGTCTTAAATTGATCGCTCAAATACCAGAGCGGTCTCTCTCAGACCCCAAATCGGCGTGCCGGTACACCAAAAGGTCATGTGTGCTGGCGCATCATCAAGGATCAAAGCAGTCCATGAGGGAAGGTAACTTCCTTGGACCGCTGGTCCTTAACCCCTTAAGGACCTTGACGGTCCTGGTACATCACGGCTGGATTTGCTTTAAGGACCAATGACGTACCAGGACCGTCATGGAATTCCGGGTCCGGAATCGTATTCAATTAAAAAAAAAAAAATGCTCCGTGGTCCTTAAATGGCCGCCGCGTGCATGTGCGGCCAGTCCTTAAGGGGTTAAAAGTAATTTATATCTCTGTTATTTATTTGTAGCAACACATTTTGTTTTGCGTTAAACAATACTTTTCTCTAAAAATAAACAGCCTTAAAAAACATACACTGAAAATGCTTTTACCTGCGCTATTTCAGTGGTTTCTTTGCAATCAATACTACAAGTTTGTAGGTGCGTTGACATCTGTTGGTCCTACAGTGCAGCAAGCTCTTAAAGGGATAGTAATGTTTCACAAAAACAGCTGCTCCAATTAATCTTTATCGTATTTGGGCCATGGAGAGTGTTTTTCAATTCTGTACAAGAGTAATTGAATGATAAAGTATCCCCCTCCTACCCTTTTTACCTGGTGTAAGCCGCCTCCCCTCAGATGTGGAATCTGGTCACTTGACCGGACAGCTCACAGAAAGGGACAATCTTCTTACTGTGAACATAAGGAAAAAGCTGCTCCCCTTGACAGGTTTTTAAGTTTTTTCCATATGCTCACTGAAGATTGTCCCTCTCTGCGATCCATCCGGACAGTCTTGCTGCTGTGAGGTGAGCAGTGTTACATCAGTAAAAGAGGCGGGAGGGTGATACTTTATCATTCAATTACTCTTGAACTACAACTCTGACAGTATTGATATAACACTCCCCATGGCACAAATATTATGGAGATTAATCGGAGCTGCTGTTATTGTGAAACATTACTGTCCCTTTAACCATAGACAACCTCACCCATGATTCTAATGAGACAGGAAAACCATCTCAAGGTAGAAATGTGTCCTTTTTCAAGGCATAGTAATGCTTAACATGTAAAAAAATATATATTGTACTGTTTATCCCCCTGAGTAAAACAACGGTACTCCCACTGCTGAGAAGTGTTTTATTCAAAAGTTATTGCCTCTCAAACTTGAATTTTTTGGTAGGGGCAGTTTCTCAGTGGCCTGAAAGTTTACAGTGGCGCTGTTGCTACACCATCCTATGGACTGCTGTGGTCAGTTGCCCATAAATCTCCATAGGAGGGTGTAGCAACAGTGTCACTCTACAATTTCAGGCCACTGTGATATTGCACCTAACAAATTAAAGTTTGAGCCTTAATAACTTTGAGTACAGTGACTTTCAGTAGTTGGAGTATACTTGTTTAACTCAGGGGGATAAATACCACAACACAATCACCTAAGTTATATGATGCTTAAAATTGTATAAGCCCTATTTGTTTTGGATAGAAAAAATATCTTTAAAGGGGGTATGGTCACCTTATGCTTAGCCACTGGAAATAATTCACTTTTATTTACTAAAATTCGAGTTTGTTTAAATTACTATTACTATTATATAGCAATAGTAAATGTCATGATGAAGCAGTTATTCTTACAAAGTTTGTGATGTTATGGAACACAGTTTGTCATTTAGCATTAAAAGCAGCATTACCCAAACCACCCCTGCAAATAGAATGGAGCCCTGAATTATGTGTGCATATGGTTCAAGTTTAACAAGTCCTAAATCACTTCTAAGATCTCCTGCTATATAACCCATCCCACATAACTTAGCCCTGGGAATACAGGTTAAGATTGCTATGAAGAAAAACTTGCAGGTGATGATAGAGATAAGTGAAATGAATTTACTTGGAATTAAGTGTTTTACACACACAGATACATAAGGTTGGGCGAAAGGTCCAGTTGTGTTCCGTAAAAAATCATCAACAACGTGGTTGTCCACTTTAAATAAAGCTATTAAAATTGTCGCTGTTTTCACCCACTGGCACACATTTTTAGCTATTTTTTCAATGGCTAGAAAGATTTTGCCCCTCTAACCCCTTACCGCCTTAGGACGTACATGTACGTCCCGAGCGGATGTCCCAGGTGGACAGAGGACGTACGTGTACGTCCTGAGCCGATGTCCCAGGTGGACAGATGAAGTACATGTACGTCCCGGAAGTCATTCAGTAACATGAAAAAAAATGTTCGGCGGGAGTTAAGTGCCGGCAGCATGCGTGCGCGGACGGTCACTAAGGGGTTAATTACATGTTTTTCGCCTTTTCTCTGAGCAGGTTTAATAATAATAAAAGGAGGAACTGGAAGGACTCTTATGTGTTCAGTGAGTTTGAGGAGGAGGAAGTGACCACTACTAACATAAAAGGTTCTGGATGCTGTGCGTTCCCCAGACCCAATTATGGCCAGTCCCCCTACATCACCCCTAGGGAGTTTGGAGAAATTTGTCTCATGAGAGGAAGACGATGGTAGTAGTAGTGTGAGCAAGACAGGTCAGCTACCTCTGCCTGTTGCCAATGCTGCGCCCATTACCAGTGGTATACCTGCTACCAGTGTGTCTTTGTTACGGTTCAGTACACTCAGACACGGAGGTATAGGTAAAAACACAGGTTTATTGAGACACAAAATGAACAATGTAACCCTCACGGGTCCAGTATAGCACAAACTGACACAATGGTGGACGCCTACCAACAACTAACGGAATGGTCAGAACTTGTGCTTATACGGAGGCCCTACCGGAGCAACCCAGCACCGTGTGCACGCACTACCTGAAAGCGTTAAAGGGCAATGGTATATATGGTTGGCAACCGGAAGCGCCCTACTCGTCAACGGGATACAATAGCCCAAACAACGCAGCTCAACGGAACCAAATATGGTAGTGATAAGCGAGGCCCCTTCCCCCGAAGGGGTTAATGGCACTATGGTCTGTACAACGGAAATCACCAGAGGCGCCCTACTGAACCAGCTCAGACCAAGCGAGTGCAACACGGAGTGGAAGCAGCGAGACTCTGACCACAGGTCTTAGTATGCGAGCAACGGAACACAGCTACTAGGACCAGTACCCAGGAATGGTGCCCAACTGGGGGGCATGTAGTAGTAATAATGATCAACCAACTGGAACGGCAGAACAGGAACCACGCCAAGATGAGTCGGTAGAGATATCAGGAACATCAGCCAGGCCAAGTCGGTACACGAAGCAGTATCCTCAGACGCGCCGGGTCAGTATACAGAGCTGGGTCGTCAATCTCGAAAGAACAGGAAGCAGGAACGTCAGCCAATCCGAATTGGTACACAGAATCAGGAACGAGACAATAGCGTGGTCAGGTCCGGGGTCATACACTGGATCAGAACAACGAGACTAGCGACAGGCATCAGGTACACCACAAAAGGGCACTAGCAGAGTGACAGGCCAGGGTATAAAAAGGCTGTCACTAGGAGGAGCAGTACAGGGCAGCCAATAGGAGAGCAGAATCAGCGAGATGGACAGAATGTCGCCCAGATCACGAGCGCCGTGATAGTCTTGCAGCAGCATGGCAGGTCTATACCTGTCTGCTGGCCTTCCTGTTTGCAGATGAGCGTCATTACATCGCTCTCGCTATTTTGTACCTGCTGCACTAATTGGCCGATTGATGTCCAGCCTCCCCGATGGGCCTTATATATGACCTTCAATCCTAGCTTCAGTGCCCTTTCGTGGTGTACCAGTGCATTGCTTAGTATTCCGCTTTCTGTTGTGACCCGTGCTTGGCTGCTGATTCCGATCTTTATTTGACCCCTGGCTTGTCTGACTACCTGATTTGTGCCTCAACCTTGGCCTTGTCTGACTACTCGATCCATGCTCGATCCTTGGCTCTGTCTGACTATCCAATCCGTGTATGACCCCTGGCCTGGCTGACTACCTGCTCCGTGCATTTACTGTGGCCTGTCTGACTACCCAATCCATGTATGACCTTGGCCTTGCCTGACTCTGCTTGTGTATGTACTTTGGGCCTGTCTGCACTCTCCGTGCAGGTATGTGGGCCTGGTCTCTGCCTACCGTGTTGCCCCAGGTTTGTCTGCTGTCTTTGGACCTTGCCAGTTCTCTAGGTCATACAGAGTGTACTTGCCTTGGACTCTAGCATTGTAGGGATTTATGTACATGCTGCTTAGGACCCTAGCATTCTAGGGTATCAGTTCTGCTGTGGACCCTAGCATTATAGGGTAGCGCCACAGCCTCTTAGCCACCCTATCTCCATCTCGGGTAGGTTGCGAGAACTGTAGGCTATGTTCTCTCCCTTTCTGCTGTTCTTGGTTCCAATAGTGCAGGCTTGGTGCAGTGTCAGCTCCTGTGTAGTGGACTTTAGCACTGTCCTCACACCTGACCCCAGGAAGGGTTGGGGAAGTGCTTATTTGTATATATCTTTTAATAAAGTGGTGTTGATCTTACTGTATCTGTCCCAGTTGTTATTTGTCTGAGTACTGTGACAGGCAGATACAGAGTTCCCAGCTATGTTCATATGTCTATGTGTGTGTATATATATATATATATTTAGAACAGACCATAAACCTGCGTTCCTCCAGTGTTCTAATAATTAGTGCGCCCTGTATTAGGCATGTGCAATAACACTGTGAATAAGTATGAGGCATTAGTGCCAACCTTTTTGGCCCAAAAAAGAGGGGGTAAGCTCACCAACCACTCCAAGGTTCCTCATTATGGTGAGTACCTACTCTCAACACTTAATCCCTATCTAAAAATAAAATCAAAATAAAATTAAAATAAGAGTGGAAATGCTCCCTGATGAGATGTTATATTAACTAGTATATGGTATTATACACACATATATATAACACATATTATTCACATATCACGGTGAGTTAGTGCTGAAAGTAGTATTTTCTGTTTATTTTCTTGTCTCTATTGTCTTTCTTAGCAGCTTCTTACTGTTTATTCTATTGTATCTATTTTCTTTCTTTTAGGCTCTAAGAGGTTAATTTGGATTTTTTTAACATTCCGCTAGTTTCCAACTGATTGTTCCACATGTGACCTGTGGGGGAGGTAGCTTATAGGGGCTGTGATTTTCAGTTCTTGCTTGCTGATCTCTCCCTAATACAGGTACACTAGTCCTCTCTCCCACTTTTTTAAATTAATGTTTGTTTATTGTTTTTAATTGAATACATGGGGCCCTTTATAGATCCAACAAAACAAAAGGAAAAGGGGTCTCCCTCCTACTAGTTAATATAACATCTCATCAGGGAGCATATCCACTCTTATTTTGATTTTATTTTTAGATAGGGATTAAGTGTTGAGAGTAGGTACTCACCATAATGAGGAACCTTGGCGTGGTTGGTGAGTTTACCCCCTCTTTTTTGGGCCAAAAAGGTTGGCACTAATGCCTCATACTTATTCACAGTGTTATTGCACATGCCTAATACAGAGCACACTAATTATTAGAACACTGGAGGAGCGCAGGTTTATGGTCTGTTCTATGTTTTCACTTCTTTGGGGGACTGGAGAACCCCTTTATTCCTTGCTGCACACTTTAGTTATTTTGTAATCTCTTTAAGGGATAAATTATATGGTATTATACACACACATTATATATATATATATATATATATATATATATATATATATATATATATATATATATATATATATATATATATATATATATACATACACATACACACACGCACACACACACACACACACAACACATATTATTCACATATCACTGTGAAGGTAGTTTTTTCTATATATATATCTTCTCATTATGTTTAGCCATTGTCGATCCACTGCAGGATGAAGGACTCTTCTTCTACCCATCTTGTCTCTGGTCTATTTCTTGGGCATTTAGAATCAAGTGGAATCCATTCCAAAATGTGTTTGTTCCATCTACCATCAGATCTTTATGCTGTGTGGCCTGTCCATTTCCATTTCAGGCTCTTTACTCTTTCAGTTACATCATAGACCTTTGCTGACGAATCCATGCACATCTTTTTCGGTCTCTTTTTGCTGTGCTTAGAATTTGCCGCTCCATACTTCTCTGTGTCACCTTAAGTTTTTGTATGGCTTTGGCATTCAGTGTCCATGTTTCACAGCCATACATAGGGATGGGAGGACACACTGATCAAAAACATTTTGCTTGAGGCAGAGTGGTAAATTTGTCTTAAATATAATTCTGCTAAGTTTTCCAAATGCTTGCCATCACAATTTTATTTGTCTCTCAATTTCTATCATGGTGTCTCCATCTGTTGACATTTCTTGTCCAAAGTAAATATATTTGTCCACTTCTACTAGTTCTAGTCCATCTAATCTGAATTTTCCTTGGTATGGTAAATTTGTTAAACATAACTTGCGTTTTGTTGATATTCATTTTCAGTCCAACATTTTTGCGTTCGTGTTTTAGTTCTCCAATGTGTTCTTGCAGTTCTTCATGAGTACTGGCTAAGATTATGATATCATCTGTAAATTGGAAGTGATATAGGTAGCCACCATTTATCTTAAGTCTTTTTTTGTCCCAATTTAGTTTGGGGAAAATTTCTTCTAAACAAAAAGAAAATAATTTTGGGGAAATTGTGTTTCCTTGTAGGTCCTCTTTTTCTATTTTGCAACTGAATCATTACAGGTCAACATTTTCATATACTGATTGCAGAATATTGATGTAAGATCTATAATTTTCCTTGGTTGATCAAGGCATCAATTATTGCTTGCTATTTCACTGAGTCAAAGGCCTTTCGTAGTTAATGAAGACTATGCAAAATGGAAGGTTGTATTCATTATGTCACTCTATAGCTTGTTGAATAGTCTGAATGTGATCCATTGTAATGAAACCACTCCTGGAAGCCTGCTTGTTCTTTAGGTTGTGTCTCGTTAAGTACTGTGTCCATTCTTCTTGATAGTACCTTTGTGAAAACCTTGTAGACCATTGGCAATAGGTTTATAGGTAGGTAGTTTTTTTTAGATTTGCCTTATCAACTTTTTTGTACAGTACGATCAGTGGCGTAACTAGAAGCCACCGGGCCCTGGTGCAGGAATTGCCGCCGGGCCCGGGCCCCCTCCCCCATCTTCAAGTTGCCCCATGCACATCTCCTACCTCCATCTCTCGTGCTGTTCTTAGTTATGCAGAGTGCTGGGAGATGATGTCATCTCCCAGCGCTCTGCATTACTAGAGCGCCGGGAGAGCAGCTGAGCTGCTGCGGGCAGGGCTGTGGGCGAGTGGTGATGGGTTCGCAGGGGGCAGCCGGGCCCCTTGGAGTGACGGGCCCGGTCGCAGGTGCGACCCCTGCAACCCCTATTGTTACGCCACTGAGTACGATGACATCTGCATTTTTCCATGTTTCAGACACTTTGCCGATTAGTAGGCATTTTGAGACTAGTTTAGCTATTCTCAAAATGTCTACTACTCGGCAATGTGCCTGAAAAAGTCATCATATTGCACACATATACTCATATACATTCACATATACATCTTCTCAGATGTGGAATGCAGTCCATAGACCAGACAGATAACAGCAAGGGACAATCTTCTTCCTATGAGAACAATGAAAGCCCTGCCCCCCTTGACAAGCTTTTCAGCTTTTTTCCTTATCTTAATTGAAGATTGTCCCTCTCTGCAGTCTACCTAGGCACCTCCCTTCTGATCTGGCTGAACAGTGTGACATCAGTAAAAGGGGCGGGAGGGGAATACTTTGTCATTGAATTACTCCTGAACTATAACTCTGACAGTATTGAAATAACACTCTCCAAAGTCCAAGTACTATGATGATTAATTAGAGCTGCTTTTATTATGAAACATTACTATCCCTTTAAAGTACTAATAAAACTGCTTGCAGATTTACTTGTTTTGAGATAATAACTAATTGAGGCACAAGTTCACAGAAACTATCATATCTTATTATTTTGCTCAGTTTGACATACATTCCTCTTATCCAGTTTTAGAAGCTTGACTAAGCAAATATGGGTCAACTGGTCAATTACAGCCATGTACTTATGAATAGGAAAAATTAATTTATAGCATATTCTGATGGCTCTCAAAGCATTCATTATACATAAACACCACCACATTTTATCCCCTCATCCTATTTTAGATTCAGATGTAAAAAAAAACACCTATTTTATTATATTTATGGACAAAATATTGAGATATGACACTTGTGCTGGCCTTTTGTAATGTTGATGGGAGGACAGAGAACATGTAACAAATAACTCCCTCTGCTGTCTGGGATATCTGCCCAACACCAGTATTTTAACGACAATATATATTTTTTTAATTTTCAAAAAATGCTTTATTGAGAAATGATGAAGAACATACAGAGAATGCAACATGTCCCAGAGCATACAGATATTGGTACAATAGCTACAAAAATAATGAGGAATCAAGTTTGTTATACAAAGTGGTATCAGTTTTGCTGACCAATATTAAAGACATAATCTATATGACAAACCATTATTCCCAATATGGCAGATGAGCATATAGCGTGAACCCTTCTCGGAAGATATGTATGTAACGTGACGCCTTGTATCATAAGCTGGATACCTCTTTTATAGTTCCCTTCTCCCTCAGAATAACACTCCAATAGTAAACTGACCCTCCTGTTCCCAAACATCAGCCGAGACTTGATGAAGGGAAGAACTCTCTTTTATTGACTCAAACACACAGCTTATATACACTACAGAGACTCTTATCTAGATCAGCATACAAACGAATACTTGGGACAGTGTTTCTATGCTTGACCAATCAGTCACCAGCATCCTTATCAGGATGAGAATGCAGATTAAGACTTGAAATCATACATTCTTAACTGGCTCATCAATAACCTCCTCTGATTGGTCAAGGAAGCACAGCAGGAATCAATTTACTCCAGCTCTGTGCTAAGGAATGTTGAGTGGAAGCCAAGCCCAACCCCCACCATCTCTGCACTCCAGAAATGTATTGGAAGCAACTCAGTCTATGGCTGTTAGTCTTTTGGGTAGGAATAGTCTCTAACACACCAATATTTCCCATAGTCGCCACAGTTCCGTCACAATGTACTTACTGGGTAGACCAGAGAATAAATTGTGTGGTTCGAGAAGGACTATTGAGGAACCTCCAAGAAGCTGTATATGTAGAGATCTGTAGTATGCATCTGAAATGTTGTTGCTGCTTGAGGACTATATCAAGGTAGGAAGAAAGGGAGAATGGTATTAGTACTAAAGGTTGAGTGAAGAAAGATAGACGAGAAGGCAGGCAGCTTAGAGTTATGTGGAATGGGAGCATATATGGAAGAGGAAGTGTGGCAAAGTAGGAGGGGGGAGTAGAGGCTGGGAATACAGAGGGTGGACCATTAGTGACCAGAGGAGACGATAAAGGAGGCATGGATATGAATCAGATTGCGCTTAATTATGAATAGCAGAGTGTGCGTCAGGGGAAACAACTGTAGAAGGGCATATCTATGGCGTCACTAATAGATCCTATACAAGTGTTAGAGTGACAGGGGATCCTTTTTAGTACAAGTGTTAGAATTACAGGGGGATCCTTTATAGTAGGGAAGAGCAATCTAATTTCATGAAGACGAGTGGTGGTCCATACTTAAGTACCTAGCTGAAGGGACTCGAGGTCCATGGATCTCAAAACGAATTAAACTTGGGCACTGTTGCTTTCGCATGGCAGAGTTCCATGAGCATCATGGAGTAAACTCTCTGAAGCCAAACTGAAACCCAGGGGTAGAGGAAGATTTCCAGTTGACAGGGATGAGTGCTTTAGCCTCATTGAGTAGAGGATATAAAATAGGGTGCATTTTCCCCATAGGAGAGTAAGGTAGGTGTTTTTGATAAGTGAATAGAAACACTAAGGGGTCTAGAGGGATGTGAAAGTGTAGTGTGTGTCATTCAGGCGGGATCTAACTCCAATCTAGAAAGGTCTGATTTTGGGGCAAGTCCACCAGATGTGGTATAAGGAGCCTATGTCTTTTTCACATCTCCTGCATGTAGGCGACATAGTGAGGGAGGCTTTGGCCAACTTAAGAGGAGTAAGATACCATGTGATGAGAAGTTTGTAGTTTAATTCCTTTGATGCTATTGATCTTGAGTTCCTATGTAACGTCTGGATTATTCCTGACCAAGAGGTCTTTTCTAATGTCTGGTTGAGGTCTTTTTCCCACATTAGGAGAAAATATGGTTTCGGAAGGTGTGATGTGGAGTTGAGTAAGGAATAAGAGAATGATAGGGGTCTGCATGCGTTGGAGGGTGATTTTAGAGCTTCCTCTATCGGCGACAGTTCCCTCAGATTAGAATTAGGAGTGAGGTAGGTTTGCCACCAGTCCCTGGCCTGAAGGTCTGACCACCATGCTATGTCAAGGGAGGGGTGTATTGCAATCAAGGAGTCCCTGGCCATCAACTTAGGAGGTGAATCTAGCGCTAGAAGCGTATCTATGTCTTGAGCACCCCATCAGTTGAATGGGGAGTGGGGAATACCAGCTGGGAATTCTGGATTACCAATTAAAGACTTTAGTAGGGAAGGGGGCAGAGAGAGAAAACCCGTTTTGTTGAGGTCATGCCACATTCGGAGAAGGTGCCCTAGGATTATGTGCGATCAACAAGGCTTAGGAATAGCATCTTTGTCCAACCAAAGGAGTTGAATAGGGCCTATTCCTTTTAGAGTATCCAAGAGGGTTTGGGTCAACCATTTGCAGCTATGTCTTGTCAGGTCAAACAGTTTAGATAAAGCCGAAGCTCTATAGTCCAAACTTAATTTTTAATAAGATTTGTCTCATTGGAGGTAATGTACAAATACAATTCTGAGCAAAATACGGGTTGGAATCAATTATTAAGCCCTACATTTGTCTAACGCCAATTTCTAAGCTATCTAACTGCGTCTTAGAGGGGATATGATAACACTATATAAATATGTTCAGGGCCCATACAAAGGGCTCTCCAAAGACCTGTTCATTAAAAGAACAGTACACAGGACAAGGGGCCACCCGCTTAGACTTGAGGAAAGGAGATTTCATCTACAACAGCGGAAGGGATTCTTTACGGTAAGGACAATAAAGGTATGGAATTCATTGCCTGAGGAGGTGGTGCTATCGAATACATTAGATGCCTTTAAAAAGGGCCTGGATACTTATTTAAAAGAGCAGAACATAGAGGGCTATGTACGTTAGTATTAGGATTAATATTTAGTTAGTGCTTGTTGATCCAAGGAGAAATCTGATTGCCATTTGGAATCAAGAAGGATTTTTTTCCCCCCATTCAAGGCAGAATTTGAAATTGCTGTATTGGATCAGTGGTGGTAAACAGCAATAGGAAAAGGGTTGAACTAGATGGACTCAAGTCTTTTTTCAACCTAAATTACTATGTTACTATGTAATACAAAAATGATCCCCTTAATGCATCTTGCAATGGTATAGTATATGGGTACTATGCATCATTTCTTTTTTCTATGTCTTGTTTAACATTATGCATTAACCCTTTGAGTGTCAGAGAGGTATCTAACATATTGGATTGGTGGATTATTACATTCATGACATTTAGAGGTGTACTGAAACTGCAATGTTTGGATTTTTGAATCATTCCCATAGTCCCCAATCAGCTGATGTTTTTGGAACCTATGGAATAATAATTACACGTATGCGCTCTCTATACATTAATCTTTTACCTTGGTGTTGGATTTACGAATCTGCCAGCACAGCTTTTTTTGTTATTGCACGTTCTACCAAGTCTGTTCCCATAGGAGCAGATTCAGTAGACATGATATTGCAGTGGCCCTTTAAAATAAACTAGGACACAGTCTTTTTTTGCGGAGGTTGGAGATTGTTCTGTAGAGAAAAATGAAAAACAATTATATGCACTGGCAGTGCATTCATAACATAACATACTATTATTATGTGTGAGTCATATAACTTTTTCCTTCCTACTTATTTTCTGCCAAAATTGTAATCTGACACTAAAAGAGCAAAGAACAGAACAAACTGTTTTGATATTACGCCAAATGTGTATTGATATATCGCCTCCAAAAATCAAGTTGTCAAAGTAATATGTGGGTGCAGGTTTGTAACTACCAAAGCATAGAATGTTACCATACGTCCCAAGTGTCCCTCTTTAGGAGGGACAGTCCCTCTTTGAGACTCAAATCCCTCTGTCCCTCTTTCCCACCCTGATGTCCCTCTTTTTAGGGGGTCATACAGTGAAGTGTGCATGAATTTGCCCCACAGCAATAAAACTCACATTGTGCCTGTTTGAACATCAGTATATGTGTTTATAAATCATACTGTGTAAATAAAATAATTTGGTCTTAAGATAAAACATTTATTCAGTTACATAAATATATGTTAATATGTCATGAAATCACATAAAATATCTTGGTAATATCCCTAGCACCAGCCACGACCCCAGCAACACCGCCTAGAACACAAGTGTCCCTCTTTGGCCATTTGAAATGTTGGGAGGTATGTGTTACTAAAACCTGACCTAATGGTTTAGAGGGTCCAGCCAACTTGTCAGTCGTACCTCCTGAGCGCTAGACTCCATATTGTCTCTCCCCTGTGCATCCCCCATATCTGAAACCTCCAACATGTGGGTGGGACACAGAAGACCAGGACCTACTGTGGAAGACCAAATAAAATTACAGGAACAGTGCCAACAGCATTCTAAGGGTCTGTTTAGTAAAAGGGTGCATGAAAATCTCAGAGCTAATAGGTAAGGGGCTTAAAGGGATAGTAATGTTTAAAAATAAAAGCAGCTACAATTAATCTTCATAGTATTTGGGCCGTGAAGTGTTATTTCAGTACTGTCAGAGTTGTAGTACAAGAGTAATTGGATGATAAAGTATCCCCCTCCCGCCCCTTTTACCTAGTATAAGCCACCTCCCCTCAGATGTGGAACCTGGTCTCTTGACCAGACAGGTCACAGCAAGGGACAATCTTCTTACTGTGATCCTAAGGATTATCTTGCCACCCTTGACAGGTTTTTCCTTATGATCACTGAAGATAGTCCCTCTCTGCGATCCATCCGGACAGTCTTGATGCTCTGACTTGAACAGTATTACGTCAGTAAAAGGGGTGGGAGGGGGATACGTTATCATTACTCTTGAACTACAACTATGAAGATTAATTAGAGCTGCTATCATTTTGAAACAAATCCTGCACCTCAATTGCGATAAAGCCCTGTCCCTTTTATGACGCGACTTGTGTAATTTCTTTCCCCTCAGCGGCACCCACAGGAGGGGACATCTCATCAGGGATTTTAAATTTAGATAGGGTTTTTTAAGTTGTATTAGAGGAGGACTTGCCACAAGTGAGATACCTTGGTGTGGTGGCAAGCTTACCCACAATCTGGCCAACCTGTGAATACTAAAATCTCGCTTATTTTGCTTATTTTCTTTATATTCTAATATTATATTATGATCTCGCTTATTTTGCTTATTTTCGTTTATATATGCACACTACAGGGCACATATTTACTAAGAAATATTAAATATGCACATTACAGGGCACACATTTTATTTTACATAGACGAGCGCAGGTTTGACTTTTTGTCTGTCAGTTTTCACTTTATGTCTGTGCCCCGTGGCGTAACTATAGGGGTCGCATCCCCTGTGACCCCTCCGTCTGGTGCCCACAATCTCCCTCCAGCACTCTAGTAATGCAGAGCGCTGGGAGATTACATCATCTAGTAATGCAGAGCGCTGGGAGATGACATCATCTAGTATTGCAGAGCGCTGGGAGATGACATCATCTCCCAGTGCTCTGCATTATTAAGAGGACCGCGGGGAGCTCCAGGGAGGTAAGCGATGGGGGCATTGTGAAGATTGAGGGGCATTGTGGAGGGGGTAAATGAACCAATACCCAGGATCCCAAATGGAGACGGGATGGTGTTCTCTGTAAGCTGGATTGTCAGACTGTGTATAGGCACTGGTCTGACCGCGAGTATTTGTGAGTATCCTGTATTAGCTATTGGCTCCCTCCTGGGAGAGCGAGTCAACAGAGAGAGCAGCCATGATTCTAATAGTCAGATTGTCATCAAGACTCTGGGGTTATTTCTAGGCTCATAAGCACATTTGTTGGCATTGGCATAACCCATTGGCCAACTATTGATTTTGTGACATTGAGTCATTATTTTGACTTACAGGCTGTATTTTAGCTTTGACAAAGCGGCTGGAGTCATGAAATGCGTAAACATTAAAGAGCCTTGTTATTGTCATTTTTAATCTGATTTTTATTAACGTTATTAAGGCTCCACCTGACCATTGTTTGAAAAGATCGCCATCATCTATACTGTGGTAGAGTACCATCTGAAGGAGATTCAGGTCCAGCAGTACTGGGCTTCACTCGAACGGAGACGGGGTATATTCTCCGTGAGCTATCTAGTCAAAGTGGTTGATAACAGCCTCCTGACCACATCTAAATGTGAGTGAGATTTTGTTTATTTATGGTATTAATGAAATAGGTACAATACTACACTACTGGGCGCTTCTCTCTATTCTTTTGTTTTACATGCCTGCTGGTTACATGATTGTTCGATTTTTGTGCTGCTGTGGGGCGCAGCCTGTCAGTGTCAAGATACTGCTTCTGGGAGCAGTCTGTTATCCCAGTTGCTTTGGAAATCGGATGAGACACAAGACCCTTCCCACACAAACTCTTTGTTAATGTCAATAATAATTTATTGATTTTCAAAAATTTTACAACAAAAAACACAATAGAAGACAAGAAATAGATGTGGGGTGGGGGTGGGGGGATACGGGCTTACATGTTTATAGACAGTAGCAATCATACTGATCTCCTACTTATGCCATAACTATAAAGCATATCTCATATCCTATAGGTCAGACTTGAAAATAGCCCTTTCTGCTTTGCAGAAAATTCCCAGGGCAAATGCACAATAACTGCGATAATTTACATCAATCACAAGGGCCCCAGCAGTTTCTCCTATGTAGCACCCTACAGACACTCCCTGTCGACACAGCAGGGTAAGATCCTGGCTGTCAGTCTAGATCAACGCACATCTATAGTACCCGGGGGTCCTAATGCCTATCCTGAGATGTATTGGGAAAATTCCATGTTCTCCAGGAATAGCAGCCAATGCATCCAAATCCTATTGTATTCGTCTGCCGAGGAAGAATCCAGCTCCGCCGGCACCATGAGTTCCTACACTCTTTCCACCCAATCCGTAATACTAGGTGGAGATGGCTTCCTCCAATTCAGAGGGTTCAGGCCATTAGCAGCAACTAGTAACTGAGAAAGCAATGTCTTTCGATATCTGTAGGGGCTCAGAGGGGTGTGGTATAAAAGAAGATGTTCTGGTTTAAAGGCGGGGGGGTCCTCTGAAAGGTGTCGAATAATCTTGTAAATCGCTTCCCAGTAAGGAAAGATCAGAGGGCACCACCAAACATGCAAGAGATGCCCAGGTGCCTCCAACACCTCCAACAGAGACAATCACTGGAAGGATCCATCCTTTGCAATGTAACCGGGGTCAAGTACCACCGAGACAAGAGCTTATATGCTGATTCCTGAAGTTTGGAGGAAATCGACACATGATTTGTAAGGTACATTATCTGTTCCCATTGCCTAGGTGTAAGAAAGATCCCCAGGTCTGTCTCCCACTGTCCCACAAAGGTTGGAGTCTGGGAAGAACTGTCAGTTAGTAGCATCAAGTACAGGCATGACACACCATGACTGGGAGAGTCTGGCTGGGAACATTCCTTCTCAAACATCATAAGAGGCCTGGAGAGTTGGTGCTGCTGTAAGACAAAGGCAACATAATGCTTAAGTTGATAGTATCGATACTCGTCAAGAAAAGTCTGAGTCTCTGTGTCCAAAATGTCTGAGACAGTGACCATCAGCTGGAGCGTCTGAGTGTGTAAATAATCTGAGGAGCTAGTTAAACACTTCTACTATGTGCTTCCAGAGTTCTAATATAAAGGACTTTTAATACTGTAACGAAAGACCATCCAGGCCTGGGGCCTTATACGTCCTAGACTCCCGGATGGCAGAGGACAATTCTTCCTCTGTGATAGGGTCTTCCAATGATAAGGCCGCAGACGGAGACAACGTTCGATGAACGTGGTCCTCCAGATATTGACGTATAAAGGTATCCCAGGTATCAATGGCCTGAACCGGGTCCATCAGGGTAAGATTGTACAAAGAAGCATAGTAATTCCTGAATGCCTCCACTATGTGCATTGGCGTGTGTACCAGAGTGTTACATGCATCACACATCCGAGGAATATGCACTAGCTGGGAACATTTATGAGGCATACAAGCCAACAAATGGCCACACTTATTGCCATTCTCAAAAAATAATTTCTAAGTGTGTAGGTACGCCAAGCGATTCTTAGCACATAGGATGTCTTCCAGTTGCCTCCTCTTCAGCAGGAGGGATTGATAATCTGCACATCCGAGAGTTTGTTTGTGCGTTTGTTCAAGTTTAGCTATTTCCCCAGACAACATCAAGATTTGCTGTATTTGAGCACATTTCCGTGCCTCACCCTGCACAATGAAATGGCCCCTGAGGACACTCTTATGAGCCTCCCACACCACTGGCAGGGAGACCCCGATGACTGACAGGTTTTCAGCAAAATAGTTTTTGATGACCAATGTAGTCACGGATGCAAGCAGCGGGTCAAGAAGAAGTGATTCGTTAAGCCGCCAATTAGACGGGTATGGGCGAGTCATAGTTGAGGACAGCTGCATCTTGACAGGGGAGTGGTCAGACCACGTTATAGGCTCAATAGAGACAGAGGTCAAGGAGTCTAAGTCCCTATGTGAAAGGAAGAAGTAGTCAAGTCGGGAGTAGGTCCTATGGGGGACTGAAAAGAAGGTATAATCTCGCACCATTGGGTAAAAGCCCTCCAACAATCTGTGAGCTGGTTTTTCGCCAAAGAGGCTACTAGGTATGCTGGAAGTAGATGAGGAGGAGTCCTGCAAGGGTTCTAAAGCTACATTTAAGCCGCCCCCAAGTAGTAAGACACCCTCCCTGAATCCCTGGAGCTTCTGCAGGACATTAATAAGAAAGGTAGCCTCACGTTAGGGGAATATACATTGGCAATGGTGTACATTTTACCCATCAGTTTCCCTTTCACAAACAGATAACGTCCTTCATCATCAGCCAAGGTCTCAATGTCTGTAAGAGGAGAATTCCTTGAAATCAAAGTAGCCACAACCCTAGACTTTGTGCGGGTATTGTTACTATAGAAGGCTATAGGGAAGCACTTAGAAGACAAGAAGGGGAACTTACACGCTACATAATGAGTTTCCTGTATTAATGCTATAGACACATTATGGGATCGCAGATCACGCAGCAAGTTATCCCGTTTCTCGGTAATATTAAGTCCCCGGGCATTTATCGTATATAGTGTGAGAATTGCAGATGCTAGGGTCATGTCTGAGCTGTACAATCAGATAAGCAGTGGACCCTTGAATGGATGTAGGGGGAAGTGGGGAAAGAAATGGGAAAGGTAAGACCAGAAATATCATGGACTAGAATCACCAACAACTGCTCAGTGGAGAACTGTGTCAGACACTGGGGTCACCACCTGCAAGGCGAGGAGCCCTGTGTGTATAGAGAGACACGTAAACTCCCACAGGGCAAATAACCGACGGGAGAAACAATTGACTTAGTAATAAACTTCACACATCAACAAGGTGGCAAATAGTAAACAGCATTAATTATGAATTAAAACAGCGTTGAGTCCGCACTGGTGAACCCAAGTCAAGGCAGAACCATAACACTTAAAATTACCACAATAGGTGCAGCAGCAAGCAGTGGCATCTACACTAAGGCCCAAAGAAGGGTCCCAGCTGGTCCAACCATGACGCGGAGTCCAGGACCCTCAAGCCGCTGGAGGGCCAACTCCGGCCTCCCACAGACAAGCGCCCCAGGACACCACAGCAGAGTGGGCACCATTCCACCCTCTCCTAGTTCACAATACCTCACAGGGTCCCCCCTTCTGTGACGCTCCCTGCATCAACCACTGTGCCCCAAAAAGCCAATCCGCAACACTGGCTGAGACAGCAGGTGCCATACCTCCAACTCGTGCCCCTGCCCGAATGCACCTCCCGGGCCCCGAACACAGGGTCACATCAAGGGTCTCCTGGACAGAGGACAGCATGGGAAACTCAGGAATACATCCCCTCCCCCAGCCAGTCAGCCATCCTAAGTAGCAGAAGATGGACCTAAATATAAAGGCCCCAAGCCAGACCACCCTACTCCCCAATCAGAGGCAGCAGGAAGCTAGAGAACTTGGGACTGGATACAACGTTGGTCATCTTCTGGTATATATGTAGCCAGCGTTCATCTCTGAGCTGTAGTAACAATATGGAAGGCCAATGTACCAGATAGACCTTTAGGGCTGTTACTCCCTGACTTTAATTGCCAAGCCCCGCAACCCAGGGACAAGCTGCAAATCCCCATAACCAGGACTCTGTAGCGGAGTCATGTTAGTCCCATGGAAAGAATGCGGTATTTACAGTGCAACAAGGGTGGGTATAGGCCATAGCTGATAATACAGCAACAGATGGCCCATGTATTGAGTCCCAATGCCAGTCCTCCATATCACATAGCCAGTTTCTGCAGTATGCAATAGTGCTCAGGACTGATGACTAGTGATGAGCGAGCATGCTCGGCCGAAGCTCGGTTCGGCTCGAGCATCACTCTGCTCGGCACATGGCGGTACTCGTACGAGTACCGCATGTGCTCGCCCGCCATGTTCGGGTCTCCTCCCCGCACGTTTTGCGGCTGCTGCGCAGCCAATAAACGTGCGGGGAGGCTCTGACATCAGTGTAATGCCAGCAGCCATGTTGGCTGCTGGCATTACACTGATTGGCTGGCCAGAACCCGTGATCAGGTGCTGTATAGCACCCGACGCGCGAGTTCGGCTCATTCTTAGCCAGGGAGAGATGCGCTTAGGCAGGGAAAGTCAGTGTAGGGAGAATAAAATTGTTGAAACTCTTTCAAGACCCAAAAGTCCTTTTTAGGACTGTTGTGTGTGGGGGCAGCATTTATATTTTGTTTGGGGGGGCACAATTTCCTTTTTTTTGTGGGGGGGATATTTGAAAGGTGACATATAATACTAGATGCACAGGAAATCAGTGTAGGGAGAATAAAATTGTTGAAACTCTTTCAAGACCCAAAAGTCCTTTTTAGGACTGTTGTGTGTGGGGGCAGCATTTAATTTTTTTTGGGGGTGGCAGAATTTCATTTTTTTGTGGGGGGGGGGACATGTTCTAAGGTGACATTGTACTAGGTGCACAGGGACAAATATTTCACAGTGCAGTGACAAGCTGACATATTCTGTTAGGTGCACAGGGCCAATTATTTTACAACGCAGCGACAAAAAGGGCCATTTTAAACGTGTGCCTAGCCATAGATTATTGTCACATTCTGTTTAGTGTGCAAATTCACAAATTAACGTCACATATTCCGTTCACTGTGCCTAGCCGCAGATTAGTGTCACATTCTGTTTCGTGTGCCTAGCCGCAGATTAGCGTCACATTCTGTTTCGTGTGCCTAGCCGCAGATTAGCGTCACATATTGTTTAGTGTGCTTAGCCGCAGATTAACGTCAAATATTGTTTAGTGTGCCTAGCCGCAGATTAGCGTCACATATTGTTTAGTGTGCCTAGCCGCAGATTAGCGTCACATATTGTTTAGTGTGCCTAGCCGCAGATTAACGTCACATATTGTTTAGTGTGCCTAGCCGCAGATTAGCGTCACATATTGTTTAGTGTGCCTAGCCGCAGATTAGTTTTTATCTTCCTTTTTGTGTGTTTTACGGTCAGTCTGTAAAAATGGCGTACTACGGGCGAAACATCGTTCCCAGCAGCGACGTTGGAGTCCAAGATGCATCCAGACATCCTCCCTATGCTGTCCCTGAACCATTTCTCTGGTGTTTCCATCATTTTCTCACCTTTTCCTATGAACCAGGCACCCTCCCCTCATCAGAGCAGGGGGTGCCTGGTGTAATGCTCGAGTCCTCCCATTGACTTCAATGGGGCTCGGGCGAGCACTCAAGCCTCCGGGGGCGCTCGGCCAGAGCACCCGAACACCCGAGCATCGGGGTGCTCGATCATCACTACTGATGACATCGCAAGGTCTCAGCAGGCTAATGTGTAGTTGGCTTACCATCGCCAAGCCATAGCAGTAGTAATGCAGATAAATTGTCCATTAAGAGGCAGAGGATAGCAGCCCCAAAAGTCCTTCAGCAGGGCCCCGAAACCCTGGAACAAGCCACAAAGCCCCTAACCCAGGACCATGAAACGGATGTATGTCAGATCCACAATAAAAGAAGCAAGATAAACTGCTTAACAAGGGTTGGTACAGGCCTTATCTGGTGGTCGGCAGGTAGCAATTACTACTCAGGCACCCATCCACTCCTCGGTATAGTAGGAGCCGGTTCATCCACCCTCGGGCCCAGAGGCCTGGCTGTCCTCTGTTGGCATGTGCTTGTAGCGAAATCCAGGTCATCCCAGTCCAGAATCAAGATTTCAGGAAGGTTGGTTGCTCAGACCAAACTCGAAACATCCGTTGAGCTCTTTACTACGAGTGGTGTTGTTAAGGCGTGCGAGAAGACTGAACGTATAACCCCACTTGTAGGGAATATCCCACGAAGATAGGGCCTGTGTAAAAGGTTAGAGGGCCTTCTCTTCTGTAAGGTGATCCAGGAGAGATCCTGATAAAGGACAACTTCTGAACCCTGGTACGGCCACATGCAGTGAGCCCTTGCACCTCGCATGATGTCTTCTTTCAACTTAAAGCTAGACATGCAGCAAACAACATCTCGCAGTGGACCATCTGGCAGTCCCCACTGTCGCAGCGCCTGGTGTGCAGGCTCAAACTCAGTCTGCGTCGATTCAGGTCAATTCAGTATGGAATTAAAAATGGCAGTAAGTGCATTCAGGTGTTCCCCAGGTACATCTTCAGAGAGCCCCCGGCTCTAATATTTTTACTTCTGCCCCTATTGTCAATGCCCTCCATCAGTCTCCTAAGTTCAACCACCTGTGAACCGATGCGTAGCACTGAAGCAGAGAGATCCCTCTCCTCTGCCTCGATTTGGGATGTACGCTGGATACCTTCGCTTTCAACGCTTCCAGGCCTGAATGGAGGGCGGTTATGTCATCCCGAACCTCCCTTACACTCTGCTTTATATCTGACGCCAGAGTGAGAAAGTCAGTCTTGGAGGGGATAGCCATCATAATCTCCAACAAGTCTTGCGAGAGGGCCTATGGTTGATCAGCCATAGATGCTGGGGATCCCTCTGATACTTTGGAGAGAACGGGAGACTCCACCATAATGGATACCGCGTCTCGTGCCAAGTTCCCAGCTGGCGTGGTGAAATAGCCTCTTAACGGTGATTCTCTGTGCCCCTTACTGGTCCCGGGTGTCTGCTGGTCCTTGTGCCGCCTCCGATGCCAGACCATATTAGCTGGTTCTGCTCTTTAGTGCCAAGAACTGATTCCACCAAAATGGAGCAAAGCAATTATGTGGCCATCTTGCCTCCTGGTCAGCCACACCCCCCCACACATACCCTTTGTGAGTGTGCACCCACAGGGTAAAGGTGGTGGTCCATATTATTTTTATCATATTAATATACACAGGGGCACCCTGTTGTTCCTGTTCCACTTCTTTTTCTACAACATGATCGGTTAAGCACTCATGTACATTTTTTTAACATTTAATTTCCACTGGCAGTGAATATTCTTATCAGTATGGTCTGTAATGTTGTCAATATTGTCATGTATTGTGTATTCAACCTTCATTATTATTATGCCTGAATAAGAGACCTAAGTTTCCCGAAAGCTTGCATCCTAAAACCACACAACGAATAAAGGTATTACTTTCACTCTACCAGTCTCATGCTTTTTGCGATGGCTAACACTGTACCATCCTTTATCCATATTCAAAGATAATCCTGAACAATAATGAGAGCCTGGAAAAGGTAGAACATTCTGTTCCTGCAGAGCAAGTATAAGACTAAGAAAACAGATTTTTTTTACAGCTGCTAGTATGATATACAGGGGATTTAAGTGTATATAACCCCAGTTAATTTTTAGGTGTTGCAATCTTAATGACAGTGGAGTTTGTGGACCAGAATACACTCCAGAGCAGAGGTTCTTAATCTGTGTCCTCAGGATCAATTACCAGGCCTTGAATGCCAATGTCTCCAAAAATCTCAGGGGAGATTCATTAAGCAGTGATAAAGAGGTGATAAAGTGATATCACGTCTCCAATTCCTATGTTATTGTATATAGCCTATGCACTAAGATTTCATCAACGTTGGAGATATTGAACTGGCTCCATACAATAACATAGGAATTGGAGAAGTGATATCACTGGAGAAGTTATCTCCACTTTATCACCACTTAGTGAATCTCCCCCCTGGTATTTTTAGGACTTTGATACCAGCAAGCTAAGTAAACACCTGCTACATGGTATGTTTATGAAAAATGGTCTAAAATCCCACCATTTCCTCTGTGACTAGCGGTGAATACCTCTCTGACACTCAGAGTTACTGTATTGCAACTAACAAGGTATAAAAGATGGTATGTCCAGGAATACTCATGAGAGACTGCACCCTTGAGGCAACAGGATTTAGGGATTGTGGTGTGAGTAGTTTAATAAATTTGCATTTGGCAGGTGTAAGGTTAAACTAGTGTTTAACCAGTGTTAGTCCTAGGGATAAAAGAACAGTGCAGGTTTACAGATCTCCCTGCTTGTTACCAGAGGTGTAACTAAAAGCCACCGGGCCCTGGTGCAAAAACTGCTATGGCCACTAACCCGGCGACATTGCCCCCCATTGGCCATCTCCATATTGCCCCACATTGCCCCCCATTACCTTCACATTGCCCCACATTGCCCCCCATTGCCTCCACATTGCCCTCAATCTTCACATTGCCTCCACATTGCCCCCAATCTCCACATTGCCTCCATATTGCCCTCAATCTCCACTTTGCCTCCACATTTCCCCTACTGACCCCCCACTGTCCATCTCCTTCCTCCTTGGTGGTCCAGTGGCATGACAGGAGAGGTCTGTGCCTCCTTCTGCACAGACCTCTATATAGCTGGAGCTCCATTCAGTAATGCAGAGCACTGGGATATGATGTCATCTCCCAGCGCTCTGCATTACTAGAGTGCCAAAGAGGGAGCTCAGCTGCTAGAGGTCTGTGCCGAAGAAGGCACAGACCTCAGCTGTTTATCGTGGGCGATGGGGTCGCAGGGGGTGGTCAGACCCCTGAAGTGACTGGCCCGGTCGCAGGTGCAACCCCTGAAACCCCTATTGTTACACCAGTGCTTGTTACCAATAGGGTAGTCAGTGGTTCAGTCACTGTTATTGCTCCACCTGCTCTTAATCAGGAATATCCATAAACTTGTCCTGTGCCCAGAAGACCAAAGCGGAGATCAGCTTGTAAGGATTATTAATAAACAGACCTGAAACATGAATCATTTCCTCGATGGTGTTCTCAGTAACAGATGACTGTATCTCTGGAGATTAAGATCAATCCCTCACATAGCTGTGTGCATCACTGACAAGCGGCTGCAGAATAATAAAATCTATTTATTGGGAAAGCAAAATCTATTTATTGAGAAAGCAGTTTACATAAGAACCTCTTGGATGGAATAACGTGGGTCCCGAGGGAGAGACTAAACTTTTGTGTGTAATATTGGACTATGTATATAATAGTATGATAGGATGAAGCTTTATTAAAAATGTAACGATTATTTATTTTAGAATTCCATCATCTGTTTTACACACCTTTGTACCACACTTACGATGGCTTTAGACTTCATTGGCATTCATGAATACAAGAAAGAATTGATTAATGCAGTTATTTAGAACCACAAATGTACACAGCATTTGACAGTTTAAGGGTTTAGAAACTATACTGTTGCACGAGTGCTTTACAGAGTGAAACAATAGGAGTTGAGTTTCTGCTCTAGAATTTACAATCTAAACTGATTGAGGACATACACAGTATATAAGAGTTGAGTGTGGAATACAATGTTGGAGTGTTGTGGTCAGAGTAGGGCTAAGCACATTATAAGTGCCCTGGAAGTATGAGAAGAGGCAGTGGCATCTAGTTTGATGAAGCTTCATTAAGGAAATAATAAGCGAGACTTGATGACAGTTGGAGAAGTTCACTGGTGAAAGCTGGTAGGTAAAGAATTCCACAGATAGGAGTAATGAGAGAAGTGCACTGGAGTTGGCCAGGACCAGACAGAAGGAGATTGCAGTAGTTCATGTGGGATGGGAAGAGTGCTTGTATAAGAGTTTTAGCTGTGGCGGAATAGAAGATGGCATGGATTTTTGCTATTTTATGTAAGTAAAACTGACAAGATTTGGCAGTAGCATGAGAGTGAGGAAAGACAGAGAAAGAGCAGAGTCAATTATCCCACCTAAGTATTGAGATTCAGTGACTGGATTTATGGTGGTGCCATTCACAGTATCCTGGTAGGGCACTACTCGGCCTGGTCTAGGTAAGATGTGGATTAGCTTGATTTTAGAAATGTCAAGTTTGAGGTGACTATGGGCCATCCAATCTGAAACAGCAGAGAAGCAAACCATGACTCTGAACTGAGCATCAGGAGTCAGATGTGGAGTTGATTAACCCCTTAAAGACCAGAGGTCCTGGGACGTTTCTGTCCCATAAGGACTGCTTTGATCTTTGCCGACGTGCTGCTACACGTGACATGTTGCGTGTATCAGCCTGCCGCTTTGGGGCCTGAAAGAGATTGCTCCAGTCTTGGATAGGTCTATTTTAGGCCCTATTTTTACTTACAGTTCTCCCGGTGGAACGGTGTAAGTAAAAAATACGTGACGTACTATGACCGTCATCGGTTCTTAAGTATTTAAGAACCATAACGGTCATAGTACATCACGTAGTCCTTAAGGGGTTAATAAAACCAGGTGTATTCTGCACAGATGTTATATTAGAGTCAGAATGGGCTAATAATTTCACCAAGTGTTAATGTGTGAAGAGAACAGAAATGGTCCTAGAAGATAATCTTAAGACTCCTCAACAGAGGTTGATGGGAGAGGATGAAGATGCAGCAATGGAAACACTGAAGAATTGGTAGTAACTAGTGATGAGCGAGCACCCCGATGCTCGGGTGTTCGGGTGCTCTGACCGAGCGCCCCCGGAGGCTCGAGTGCTCGGCTGAGCACCCGAGCCCCATTGAAGTCAATGGGAGGACTCGAGCATTACACCAGGCACCCCCTGCTCTGATGAGGAAAAGGGCAGAAAATGATGGAAACACCACAGAAATGGTTCAGGGACAGCATAGGGAGGATGTCTGGATGCATCTTGAACTCCAACGTCGCTGCTGGGAACGATGTTTCGCCCGGAGTACGCCATTTTTACAGACTGACCGTAAAACACACAAAAAGGAAGATAAAAACGAAGCTAGGTATGGTGGATGTCTTTCTTTCTTGTGCTCTGGCACCAGGCACAGTTTCTACGCGTCCTGACCCGCGACCTGAACTATCAGGATCACGTCCACTTCCCCGTCCCTTTTTACCCGCCTTCTTCATATTACACGGAATACATGCCGCTAATCTGCGGCTAGGCACACTAAACAGAATGTGACGCTAATCTGCGGCTATTTTCAGTGAATGGAATATGTGACGTTAATTTGAAAATTTGCACACTAAACAGAATGTGAAAATAATCTGTGGCTAGGCACACTAAACAGAATGTGCTGCTAATCTGCGGCTAGGCACAGTGAACAGAATGTGACGCTAATTTGTGAATTTGCACACTAAACAGAATGTGCCGCTAATCTGCAGCTAGGCACAGTGAACAGAATGTGACGCTAATCTGCGGCTAGGCACAGTGAACGGAATATGTGACGTTTATTTTTGAAATTTGCACACTAAACAATATGTGCCGCTAATCTGCGTCTAGGCACACTAAACAGAATGTGACGCTAATCTGCGGCTAGGCACAGTGAACGGAATATGTGACGTTTATTTTTAAAATTTGCACACTAAACAGAATGTGACGCTAATCTGCAGCTAGGCACAGTGAACGGAATATGTGACGTTTATTTTTGAAATTTGCACACTAAACAGGATGTGAAAATAATCTGTGTCTAGGCACACTAAACAGAATGTGACGCTAATCTGCGGCTAGGCACAGTGAACGGAATATGTGACGTTTATTTTTGAAATTTGCACACTAAACAGAATGTGAAAATAATCTGCGTCTAGGCACACTAAACAGAATGTGACGCTAATCTGCGGCTAGGCACAGTGAACGGAATATGTGACGTTTATTTTTAAAATTTGCACACTAAACAGAATGTGACAATAATCTATGGCTAGGCACACGTTTAAAATGGACCTTTTTGTCACTGCACTGTGAAATATTTGTCCCTGTGCACCTAGTACAATGTCACCTTTTAAATATCCCCCCCCACAAAAAAAATTAAATTGTGCCCCCCCAAACAAAATATAACTGCTGCCCCCACACACAACAGTCCTAAAAAGGACTTTTGGATCTTTACAGAGTTCAAAAACACTTTTTTTCTGCCTACACTGACTTTCCCTTCCTATCCTCATCTCTCCCTGGCTAAGACTGAGCCGAACTCGCTGGTCGGGTGCTATACAGCATCCGATCACGGGTTCTGGCCAGCCAATCAGTGTAATACCAGCAGCCAACATGGCTGCTGGCATTACACTGATGTCAGAGCCTCCCCGCATGTTTATTGGCTGCGCAGCAGCCACGAAACGTGCGGGGAGGAGACCCGAACATGGCGGGCGAGCACATGCGGTACTCGTACGAGTACCGCCATGTGCCGAGCAGAGCGATGCTCGAGCCGAACCGTGCTTCGGCTGAGCATGCTCGCTCATCACTAGTAGTAACATAGTAAATTAGGTTGAAAAAAGATACAGGTCCATCAAGTTCAATCTTTGCCTCAAAACCCAGAAACATTTAGAAGTATATAAGCTTTACTGCTACCAATTAATTCTTAGTTTATTTACTGGAATTTCTTGTTTTAAATAGAAAAAAAGATGGTAGAGTGTTAGCCAGTGGAGTAGATAGGATTCAGTGTAGCAAAAAACTCACAAGAGTGGTATAAAGGTGATACCTTTTAATGGCTAACTGAGGACATAACAAGTGCAAGCTTTCAGGATACTAACGTCCCTTCTTCAGTCATGTGTTACAAACAAAGCTCGAATAACACTGCATTTATATTTACAGAGTATGACATACATTTGATCCAAAATATATGAGTACACAGTGGGGGTCAATTAACTTAGTAAACATACAGTCTACATAGATATGAAATGATATGCACAGGGTTAGATCAAAGTCCTGGGAACAAGGAAATGTTCATTAACACAGAGGTGTGAAGAGCCTGTTAGTCTGTGACTTGAACAGATCTATCGCTATACAAGCCCATCCCCAGGTTTAGTCCTGTTTTTAATGTGTCAAATAGATCTATTAACCCCTTCGCGTCCGGCACTTAAGGACCAGTGATGGTCCTGGTACGTCACATACTATTACTCAACGCGCTTCTGCAGGAGCGCGGTGAGTAATACCAGGGACTGAATTTGATCGCTCCAAGACCGGACCGATCTCTTTCAGTCCCTCCGTTTGGCATGCCGTCCCATGTGATCAGTCACATGGGGCGGCACGCCAAAATTCCATATCTGGTCCTTTAAGGACCACACACCCCGGGACCGCTGGTCGTTAAGGGGTTAATTTAAATTCCCAGATCTTTCTTTCCCTTAGTGTTCTAAAGTTTCCTTTGAGTATGGTGACTCTCATATTTTGTAGACCATGATTTGGACCACAAAAATGCTAACCAACTGGTGTGTCAACCTATTTTCTGATTATTGTGTGGCGCTGAAGGTTCATTCTTCTCCTCAGTGTCTGTACTGTTTCCCCAATGTAGTAACCTCCTATGGGGCATTGTCTACAAGTTATGAGATATACTACATCTGAAGAGGAGCAAGTGAATGAACCATTAATTTCATAGTGTTGCTGTGTATTTGGTATTTTTATCTTTGTTGCGCATTTAATGTGTGGACAGGTCTCACCTCTTTGAACTCCACAACAGAATGTTCCATTCTTTGTGATTTGTGGCAAATGGCTCTTGACAATAATTTCCTTTAAATTTGGGGGTTGTCTGTATGATATAAGTGGTGGATCTGGAAAAATTACTTTTAATCTGTCATTTTTATGGAGGGTTGGTTGTAAGACTTTTGCAGTCCTTCTCAGGGCTTCCAATTGGGGATTGTATGTGACCACAAGCGGTACCCTGTTATTCTCTGCCCGAGGTCTGTATTCAAGGAGTGTTTCTCTGGGTATTCGGCTAGCTCTGTGTATCAGATTGTCTATTATTCTTAGGTGGTATCCCTGATTCCTGAATCCCTTCTTTAGTGAATGGAGATGCTGGTTCCTGTCTGTATTGTTTTAAATAGTAACAACATAGTAACATAGTTGATGAGGCTGAAAAAAGACATGCTTCCATCAAGTCCAGCCCATGCAAAGTCACCTCTGTTGATCCAGAAGAAGGGAAAAAAAAAACATTGAAACCATTTCCAATTTAGCTTCAAGTGGGTAAAAAAAAATTCCTTCCTGACTCCAAATGGCAGTCAGATATCTCCCGGGATCAACATCCTATCTGCGCTGAAGCCTTCTGTCATATTTCTCAATATTGTTCTGTGCAAGATAGGTATCCATTGCTTCTTTGAAAGCAGTTGCATTATCTGCAAGCACAACATCCCGAGACAAAGAATTCCATAGCTTTACCGCTCTTACTGTAAAAATCCCTACCTTTATTTTAGTTGAAAGTACCTTTCCTCTAGTCTGAATTGATGATCTCTCGTTCTTAGCTCAGCACTTTGTGTAAATAATTAACTGGATAGTTCTTTGTATTGACCTCGAATATATTTGTAAATGGTAATCATACCACCCCTTCTCTAATGTTTTACCTACTAATACACCACATAACTCTCAGGGCCGGATTTACATCTCAGGAGCCTGTAGGCACAGAAATCGGAAGCGCACCCCACCCCCTCATTGGCCATCTCCACTGGACACCTACACAATGCTCCAAATCTCCACATTACCACCCATATAACCATAATGCCCTCACGTTGCCCCCCATCAGCTCCATATTGCCCCATCAGCTCCAACTTGCCCTCATATTGCCCCCATCTGCTCCAACTTGCCCCCATCAGCTCCATTGCCCCCATCAGCTCCAGCTTGGTCTCACATTGCCCCCATCAGCTCCAAAGTGCCCCCATGAGCTCCAACTTGCTCTCACATTGCCCCCATCAGTTGCCCCATCAGCTTCTAACTTGCCCCATCAGCTTCTAACTTGCCCCATCAGCTTCTAACTTGCCCTCACATTGCTCCCATCAGCTCCACATTGCCCCCCATATCTGTTTCCTGCCTCCCTGGTGGTCCAGTTTCAGGAAAAGTCTGTGCCTCCTTCAGCACAGATCTGTATGCTGTTGCTCCCATGGTCTTCTCTTCAATAATGCAGAGCGCTGGGAGATGATGTCATGGAGATGATGTCATCTCCCAGCGCTCTGCATTACTAAAGAGCCGAGGAGGGAGCAACAGCATACAGATCTGTGCCGAAGGAGGCACAGACCTTACTATGCTGATAGTTACTGCTGCCACTGTGCACAGTGCGATCGCTGTAATAAAAAAATAAATAAATACAACTGATTTCAGTGACAGGCACCCCTCTGTGGGGTGCGCCTGTAGGCAGATGCCTACTCTGCCTTATTGCAAATCCGGCCCTGATAACTCTCTTGAAAGAAATGCATCTAATATTTTCTTAAATCTATCCACAATTTAACAGACCTTATTGTAAAAAAACCCTTCCACTGCTGAAGCTGAGACCTCATTTCCTCTAATATTAATTGTACTCTTTCCAGTTCTAGAATATGTGTTTTTTTTTTTTTTAAATGTACCCTCTCCAGTTCTAGAAGATGTTTTTCAGAACTGGTGCCTAAAACTGCACTGCATTCTCACGGTGAGGTCTTACCAACAATTTGTACAATGGCAAAATAATGTTACCCACTCTTGCCTCAATACCCTTTTTATGCAAGACAGGACTTTCTGTGCTTTTGCCACTACTGTTTGACACTGGTCACTCTTTTCAAATGTGTAGTTTACAGGGATTTCCAGGTCTCTCTCTAGCAACAAGTCTCCTGAAATTATTCCATTAGCTTCATAAGTAGCATTGGGATTTTTTACACCTTTCTACATTAAACTTCATATTCCATTTGTTTGCCCAATCTGCCATTTTCTTTAGATCCCGCTGTAGAGAACAAACATCCTGTTCTGAATTTTAAACCCTACATAATTTAAAGGGGCAGTAATGTTCCAAAATATATTTCTAGTTTTGTAGAGTTTAAAATAATAAACAATATGTTCCAAACCCTGTGATAAACTGGAGCAATTCTGTGGTATACCAGCTGCTCCACAGAGGACAAATAAACTTTCCTTTCATTTAAATTGAGCTTCTAAAGAGATCATAATGTCCAAAAACTCTGCATACAATTGTTTGTAGCAATTTGTTATACAGCATAGAAATTTAAATTTGATTTAAAAGGACCCCCTCCTGCCCCTTTCAAGTACATCATGGAAGATCTGAAAGCCAGTGCAAATGGATCGTGACAAGGGACAATATATATTGTGTCAATTTAAGGAAAATCCTGCCCTGATTCGTCAAGGGCAGCGGGTTTTTCCATATACTGATAGGGGACAATATTGTGTCTATCACGATCCACTCAGTCATACAACCGGCTTTGGGATCTGGGGAATCTTACCCTGGTGTCATTGAAAGGGGGGGTATCCTTTATTGGTTGCATGCAAAAAAGCATGCAGCCATTTAGCACAGAAACCATGTCGCCATAATAAAAATGGCGACATGAGAATCTTGCATTGCATGACAGAGCGAGATTCTCATGTCACTTACTGGAAGGTCGCCTCTCTGAAAGGTCCATGCTGTGGAGCTTATGAGCAAAAAAACAGAACATGACAGTACAAAAACCCGGAGCATTACACTTTCCTTCTATGGATTCTTTGTTCAGATGTTACTACCAAACACCCAATCTGCCCAGCAGATTAAATTTCTTAAGGAAAAACCACCGAAGCTGGTCTTCTGTCATCACAAGAAAAGTAACTCCACATCATGGATCTTTCAGAAGGCAACAGGGATGCGACCATCCAGTAAACGGCATGAGAATCTCACTCTGGCATGCAGTGCAAGATTCTCATGTTCTCATTTTTACTATGGCAACATGGTTACTGTGTTAAATGGCTGCGCGCTCTTTTGCATGCGACCATTTAAAAGTAAACCGAAATGGGTGAGGGGGTGGGAACCTTTTAAATAAAATTTAAAGGAGAAGAAGGTAACACAGTTTTATAATACGTTATGCATTATAACAAATACCTATAAACAATCATATGCAGATTTTTTGGGGAAATTACTATCTCTTTAAAGGGATTGTAATGTCTCAACAAAACTCTATTGCCAATTTTTCTTTAGATTATAAGAAACACTTTGCGTTGTTTAAAAACACTTTTGTGTAGTTCTAAAGTTATGAAGTGAAGAAGGATCCCCCACCCTTGACAAAGGAGGGCAGGATTTCCCTTTGCTTACTGAAGTTTGTCCGTAGCCATATCCATTCAGACCTCAGAGAGCTGCAGCAGTGACATAGACAGAAGGGGCAGGCAGGGGATCCTTCTCCACTTCACAACTGTAGAACGATGCAAAAGTAAGAGTTTTTAAACAGCACAAAGTGGTTCTTATAATCTAAAGAAGAATCTGTAATAGAATTGTGTTTAGACATCACAATCACTTAAACACAGTGAATGCTAGAGAGGTCTGCAAAATGGGGGTTTATTATGAGGAGGTGTACGTACTCCTTAAACACCAATGTGATACAATAAAAACATCTGAGGATAACGCGAGTCTCAGAGGTTGAGTCATGCGGACGTCACTATTAGGAGTGATTGATTATGCGCACAGTTTTGGAGAGAATGATTGCTGAAAAGATCATTATTTTCCTCCTTTATCTCTTAGAGCTAATGTATAAAGATAATTAGATCTAATTGTTTTAGTTTTGTTGTTTCTGTTGAGTATTACCTAAAGGGATTAAGGTTAGTGTTGAGCGAGCGTGCTCGGCCGATGCTCGGATCGGCTCGAGCATCGCTCTGCTCGGCACATGGCGGTACTCGTACGAGTACCGCCATGTGCTCGCCCGACATGTTCGGGTGAAGAGGATCTGTGCCGGAAGAGGCACAGATCCGAAGACGCTCCGCTGGACCACCAGGGAATGGAGGTACGGGGGCATTGCGGAGATGAAGGGGGCATTGCGGAGATGAAGGGGGACATTGTGGAAGAGGGGCATAGACTCTATGCCCCTCTTCCACAATGTCCCCCTTCATCTCCGCTATGCCCGTCTTCCACAATGTGCCCCTTCATCTCCGCTATGCCCCTCTTCCACAATGTCCCCCTTCATCTCCTATGCCATAGAGGAGATGAAGGGGGACATTGTGGAAGAGGGGCATAGCGGAGATGAAGGGGGACATTGTGGAAGAGGGGCATAGACTCTATGCCCCTCTTCCACAATGTCCCCCTTCATCTCCGCTATGCCCCTCTTCCACAATGTCCCCCTTCATCTCCGCTATGGCATAGGAGATGAAGGGGGACATTGTGGAAGAGGGGCATAGCGGAGATGAAGGGGGACATTGACCAGGCACCCTCCGCTCATCAGAGCAGGGGGTGCCTGGTTTAATGCTCGAGTGCTCCCATTCATTTGAATGGGGCTCGGGTGCTCGGCCGAGCACTCGAGCATCAGGGGGTGCTCGGTCAGAGCACCCGAGCACCCGAGCATCGGGGTGCTCGCTCATCCCTAATTAAGGTGTTAAATGACTCACATAGTATAAAACGTATCATAGCATGTACCAGTCTGTTTCATACATCTGGTTAATTGTTTCCAGTTTCTTTTGAACAATGAAACTTTATTTACAAAGTGTTAGATTTTAGTCCAATTCTTTTTTCAGGATTTAAAAGAAAAAAAAAACACAACCTGGAAAAGTGTTGGCCAAACCAAGTGGACCATACATATTAAAAATGCCTTTGATGTAAATGCGATCCTCCCCCCCCTTTTAATCACTGGTGTAACTATTCATTAGGGATCCCCATGCAAACTTTTTTGGACCCTTTACACAAAAATATTCTCAAAGTAATACAATTAGCACCTACGGAATTCTGGGGCTGCACTCTCTACATTCCCCGTAGTTACGCACTTGCCCTGAATGCAAGATATGTTTGAAACACAGTAACATACATAGTAACATAGTTGATGAGGCTGAAAAAAGACAAGCGTCCATCAAGTCGAGCCCATTCCAAAAACACCCCTGTTGATCCAGAGGAAGGAAAAAATAAAAAGCCCTCTGGAACCATTTCCAATTTAGCCTCAAGTGGGTAAAAAATTCCTTCCTGACTCCAAATGTCAGTTGGATATTTCCCTGGATCAACATCCTATCTGCATTGAAGCCAACTGTCATATTTCTCAATATTGTTTTGTGCTAGATAGGCATCCATTGAAAGCAGTTGCATTATCTGCAACTACAACATCCCGAGGCAAAGAATTCCATAGTTTTACCACCCTTACTGTAAAGAATCCCTGGCTTTCTTTTAGCTGAAAGAGCCTTTCCTCTAATGGATGACCTCTTGTTCTTAGCTCAGCTCTTTGCGTAAATAATTAATTGGCTAGTTCTTTGTATTGACCTTGAATGTATTTGTAAATGATAATCATATCACCCCTTAGACGTCTCTTCTCTAATGTAAACAAACCCAGTTTGGCTAGTCTCTCTTTGTATCCCAGATCCTCCAATCCCTTTAACATTTTTGTTGCACATCTCTGCACTTTTCCAGTTCAACAATGTCTTTAAGAACTGGTGCCCAAAATTGTACTCCATATTCTAGATGAGGCCTAACCAAGGATTTATACAGAGGTAGGATAATATTAGCATCCCTTGCTTCTATACCTTTTTATACAGGATAACACCCTATTTGCTCTTGCAGCAGCTGAGTGACTCTGCACATTGCTGTGAAGTCTATTATCTATGAGTACTGCTAAATCTCTCTGTAATGAGGATTCCCCAAGTTGTTTCCCATTTAGTGTATACTAGCAATGTGGGATGGCGTTGCCCGTCATATTATTTACATAGAGAGACATTGTTTGAAACAGAAATATGCAGTGTTACAGACACGCACTTAAAGGGACAGAGCGTGTCATACACTGTGAAACGCATACATACAGAGAGACACACACACACATACATGGACGTATGTCACATATGTAGACAGTGTGTGACAGACGCAGTGGTGATCTAGATATGCTGATAAGAGTTGTAAAAAATGTTTTAATTGCAGCTCTTCAGCTTGATGAATAAGGCCCTGTATCCTTACAGTTGAAGTGAGTGTGCTGTGTTACTTGATGAATAAGGCCCTGTATCCTTACAGTTGAAGTGAGTGTGCTGTGTTACTTGATGAATAAGGCCCTGTAACCTTACAGTTGAAGTGAGTGTACTCTGTTACTTGGTGAATAAGATCCTGTATCCTTACAGTTGAAGTGAGTGTGCTGTGTTACTTGGTGAAGGTCACAGTGAGAAGATGTTTGTGAGTAAAGGAATAATTTAGATTACAGCAGTGGATACTGCAGTACATTTGAAGAAATAGGTTGGCAGACAGAGGGTTAAGTGACAGATGCAGTGATAGATAATGTAATGGTGTTGTGGGAGTAAAATGGCGAGATTGGGACTATGGATGAATGGCAAGGGGATAGGTGAGTGGGGGTGACAAGGGAGGAGGAGATGAGAGATTGAGAAGAAGAGGGACAGTGAAGTGTTAAAGTAAAGTAATGGGTGAGGGGTAGAAATGACTATGCACAGACAGTGAAGTAGACATGAAATACAGGGCTGTAGGGTTACTGCATTATACATACCTAGTGTAGCAGTTGGTTGGAGTGAAGCACTTTAACTCTGTGTGTGAGAGAGGTATGCAACACATTGCTGTGTAATGAGTTGTATAGTCATCTGGCAGTGAAAGGGTTAAGTGACACATGTTGGGCGCTCCTTGCATTAGTGGGCCGTGGTGGTTGGCTGTGACAGAACCGGATTATATGTCCATGGGCCGTAGGCAAGGGATCAATACAGGGACCCCTAATAGCTAATAGGCTTCAAAACAGGAAGGCTCATATACTAAGTAAAGTGGTGGAATTTTGTGGAAAAGTAACAGCAGCACAGAGAACAATACCCATTTATTTAAATGGGCATTTTAACGTCTTCAGTGCTAGAGGTCAGCAAAGCATTTTATTTGTCTGTATGGTACAGATGAATTGTTCCTCTTTGTGTTAGTACATCAGCCTCACAGATCACAGTGCACAGTCAGCTGCTGCAAGAGCCAAAAATATAAATGGGTTTAGATTAATGGGGTAAGAGTATAACTGTATGGGCCTTATGTATCAAGATAAAGGGTGCAACTAAAAAAAAACTGACACCATAGGGTTGAATTGAAAATGCAGGAAAGTCGTGTTGACATAAATGTGTCTTTAACCCCTTGAATGCTACAATGGTCCCCAACGCCTTGCTTTGGCAATGTGTTTGCATTGTCTGTAGCATTCATGGGGTTAATAGCCTCACTGAAATCAATGGACAGTGTAACCCTGTGGGCAGCCTGTGAGGAAGGAGTGGGCTGCACAATACCCAAATGTGGAAGCTTTCCAAACAGATATTAACCCTTTGAGTGACAGAGGTACGCAAAGCAATGTGCTGCATTTCATCTCTGGTACTCAAAGGGTTAATGGGCTTAACCCTCTGAGTGCCAGAGAGGTATCCAAGGCACTGCAACAAAGTGAGTCCATCAGCCCCAGTTCTTAGCATGGAAACTGAAGATCTGTGTGTTCTAACCTATTCCCCAGCTGACTCCACTCACCTGACTCCAATCTGCCTCTGAATGTCCCAGTGCATTATGGGACAGGGGGTGGAAACAGAAGTTTTTATGCTCTTTGAAAGAAGTGATCAATGTGTGGCTCCACAGCAAAATGGGAGCTGCTGGTTGGTGAGTTATATTATATTGCCATGAGTTGTTTACTGTAGGAGTTGTAAGTGGAGAGAAGTGATGTAACAGTAGGTGCGTTTTGGAGGAGAGGGTTAACCCTTTGAGTGCCAGCGAGGTATACAACACATTGCTTTGCAATGTATGCGTACCTCTCTGGCACTCAAAGGGTTAAGACTGATGTTGGGGGCTGGCTAACTCTTCCTTACTGCCACTCCTTGTGTGTGTGGCAGGGGACGCAGGTTTTCTCTCTTATATATATATACACTACCAATGTGGGACGGCGTTGCCTGTCATGTTATGACCGTTGGGCGCACGTGTGTGAAATGTAGACACACTGATAAACACCGACATATGCAACACACAGGCAGACACATACACTCAGTGAGCGGCAGAGACATGCAAAACACACGCACACACCGGAGATGCACACATGGACGCACATATGTAACAGAAATGTACACACGCAACATATATGCGCAGACACACATGCGCGCATGAGTTGTGCACCCCTCTGGCACTCAAAAGGTTAAGGTATAGAGAGGCATGTCAGAGTTAAATAGCAGTGGGAAGTGTATTCATACTTGGGAACTTTGACTTGGAGTCCCTAGAGGATACTGATGTGGAGAGATAAATGGGGCAATCTGGGTTAAAAGTGGGCAGGGCTTAATCACGAGTAGGGGGTGGGACTTAACATAAATGTGGAAAATTGTTAGTAATAGGCTGGGGAAGGAGGAGAAGTGGGAGGGAAATGCAAGTTTACAGTGTGAGGGGTTTGAACACACTCCCTGAGGGGTAAAACTTGATACACAACAATGAGATCGCTCCAGCTTAGAGACAGACATCCTCCGTCATCGGAGGATGCTGGGTAGTGGGACGGGAGCAGCCTCTGTGCGGCAAGCAGCTTGCCACAGCGGCAAGCGGAAGTAGGCTGCCGGGCACCTTTTAAACTTAAACTTTTTGCGCAGATAACAGGTTTTTTTAAAAAATGACTAACGTTTAACTTTTTCGCTAAATGCTCTAACTAATGAGCATTACTTTTCTATATGTGATAGATCCACTTTAAAGGAGAACTATCATCCACCTTATATTGAGCTCCAAATCCTAATGTAATAGTTATATGATATGTATTTACAGATTTGTAATTTCAAGAATAATTGCAGCAGTAGTGAAAAACAGAACTTTTTAGGCAGACAGGAAGCGGCAGGGATCTTGCCGTAGGCGCTCTCTGCACCTGCGGCATCAGTCCCTTCCGGTGCCTTAAAGTAAAAAGGCATTGAACTCCCCCAGTCGTGGAGAAGAAGGGGACAGACAGCGCAGACTCGGTGATGCCTTCTCTGCAAGATGTGTAAGCTGTTTCCCAATTCCTGTCTGTCTATTTTTCACTAATGCTGTAATTATTCTTAAAATTACAAGTACTTAAATGCATATCACTATTATTATTATTAGGATTTGGGGCTCAATATAAGGTGGATGGTAGTTCTGCTTTGTCCCATACTTTTTTGTTGTTGTGTAGAGTTTAAAAAAATTAACTTATCCAAATCCCATCTCTTAAACATTTACGGTTTGAGAGATAGTCACTTCTACAGTTCCTCCCTCCCTCACCTTCTCCTGACGTCAGCTGTCCCTTTAACATACATAGTATTTTCATTTTTTATTTTTTTTTACTGAACCCTCTGATCCTTAAAGGGTTAGTAATGTTTTAAACAAAAAGCACCTCTGATTAATCATCATAGTATTTGGGCTATGGAGAGTGTAATTTCAATACTGTCAGAGTTGTAGTTCAAGAGTAATTGAATGATAAAGTATCCCCCTCCCGCCCCTTTTACTGATGTAACACTGCTCACCTCAGAGCAGTAAGACTGGATGGATCACAAAGAGGGACAATCTTCAGTGAGCATAACGAGAAACCTGAAAAACCTGTCAAGGGGGGCGGGGTTTTCCTTATGATCACAGTAAGAAGATTGTCCCTTGCTGTGATCTGTCCTGTCAAGAGACCAGATTCCAGTCTAACACTAGGTAAAAGGGGAGGCAGGGGGATACTTTATCATTCAATTACTCTTGAACTACAACTCTGACAGTATTGAAATAACACTCTCAATGGCCCAAATACTATGAAGATTAATCAGAGGTGCTTTTTGGATTAACCATCTCTATCCCTTTAAAGGCTTGATTAGAAATGGTGCCTGAAGTCCATTTAAATAATAAAGTTTCATCTGGCTACATCTATAGAA